>JAOTRH010000001.1:6315378-6353772 GCA_034768845.1 Heliamphora exappendiculata
GGTTCTCAAGCTTTGCAACTGAAACTCCCAAGTCACATGAGTTTGAAATGAAGAGATTTACGGTTCAATTTGAAACCCTCTTCGGTTGGGTATTGTGGGGGTAAGGCTGGACTACTCCATAATAGTCCCAAATATACCCTTGTTCGATTGGCCAATTTGTGGGGTTTAAGAAATCCACTCAACTGAGTTAATACCCCATTAATAGGATAAATCCAATTCCAAGAGCATGGTGGGTTTTTTAGTCCGGGGACTATGGCTTGGTGGGATAAATCGAGAAAATGACAAAATTACTCTATAATTACATCACAACTCCATCACACATAGGACTATTTAAAGTATTTATGCACATTACTATATTTAACTCCACATGAATTATGTCCAACCAAACATTAAGCTGTTTCTCTATAGGTTATCCCACTCTCAATCAAACACTATTCAATACATAACAAATTCCCCGATTAATCTCTTTCATTACACTATTCATCTCTTTCATAATAATTCACGTACTAAGAGTTTGTATACACTATTAATCCCATGAATTTAGCCTTTCAAGTTTCAACCACACGGAGTTCAATTTTGAAAAGATCGAGCATTTAAGTTGTGTTAGGAATTGTTAAGGCAAAGATAAAGTGGAGGCATAAATTTTAAAGCTTCCAAATCCGCGGCATATTTCTTTTAAATCCACCAGTTACGCGTAATTCAAGCAACAACCTCTATCTCATACCAATCAAACTCATACCCCCAGATTTCGCCGCCAGGAAACCCTAACAAGTGATTTCAGTGTTTGAATATGCAAAATAAGAAGCAAACGAAGACGATTAGGATAGAGAAAACCTCGTTGCAGTGGATAGATGTTTCCGAACGTCGAAAGCTTCTTCAGCGCTTGAACGTGTGATGAGTACAGATAACAAAAGTACTATGAAAGCTGCCATGGCCTCCTTCCTCCGCACTCTCTCTCTCTCTCTCTCTCTCTCTCTCTCTAGAATGGTGGAGTAAACAAGAACTGATTAAAACTACCGCTCTCTGGCTTTTGTATACGAGTTTCTGAAATGAAACAAATCCCAAACTGAAAGGGCCAGTTTTGGGCCTTGGACCAGATATCATGCAATACTAGTAAGGGCTAAATGACATAAAGAAGCCCAATTTTGTTTTATGGGTAGGGAGGGACTCCGTTTGGGATTTTTTCTGGGGGGGGGGGGGGTGGTTTACTTATTTTTTTAGACTTTTATTTTTTATTTTTTTGTCTAATCTTTTTACCTTTTCGAATAGCCTAAATCATAAGAATTAAAAAAATAAAAAAATGTAGTTAATAAATAAATAAAATTAACTAAAAACGAAAATAAGCGACATAAATTTTAATTTAATGAACTAGTTTGATTTATTTTTGTATTTTTTGTACTTTTTTTATATTTGATCATAAAAACTATAATTCCCAACAGTTTAATTTATGAGGCATTTAAAAAGCCCAAATGGATTTATGAGTAGGGAATTACTAGTTGCCTCCTTCCAAGTTAAAAAGGAGGGGAGTTAGTAGTTGTCACTTCTAAGTTAAAGAAGAGGGGCTAATATTAATTTATGAGATTTTTGTACAGTCACCATGTTCATTTAGGCAATATATGCATCTTGAACTTGTGAAAGAATGAAAAAAGAGAAAAGAAATTGGGTGATTTTCTTTATTTTTTGTTGGATTAAAAATGATTATTCATAAAAAAAAATTCTATTTTCTTTATTAGTCATAAAAATAAAAATAGGAGAAGAAAACGATGACATATTTGTCCAAAAAAATTAGTTTTTTTGTTTAATTTCCGATAAAAATAAGCATGTATCAATATTTTTTTTATAATTCAAAAATATAAACATAGCATTAATGGTATGTTTGATTAGCAAGAAAGACTAAAGAAATGCAAAATTTGGAGTTAATTAGCAAGAAAGAACAAAAAATAGAAGAAAAAAATTCTTGTATAACTCTCTTAAAACTTGCAAACTTAGTTTTTTTGTTTTTCAAAAAATATGCAAGAAAAAATTATTTTTCTGTTAAAATGGAACCAATTATCCAACTTTAAATTTGTCCCTAATTCTGTCAATATTTTATTTTATAAAACATGTATAAGGACAACTAGATAGATACAATAACATTTTTACAATTTTAATATTTATCAAACTAGTTTTTTTTTTAATAAAAATTTATTATATTCTTGCAAAAATTTTATTCTAATTAAATAGATGCAAGAAAACAAAATTTTCCTTTTTTTCCTTTTACCTTCTACTATTTTAACTTTATTTTTTATTTTTTTTATTTTTAATCAAACAAATCGAAAGGCACATTTAATTAATTAAATTAGATGGGAAATTGAATTACATATATCATAAGATTTCATTTTCGATGTAAGAATGCAATAACTAATATACGAATTAATTGAATTAATAATTAATCCAACAAAATGTGAAATATTATTTATTAATTATATAAGATTTTATATTTATGCATCTGTTTAAAAAATTACACGGCCCTCTTTTTCAATACAAAACTGTTAAATATGTTTATGAAAATTTCATAATTCGATATTTTTACACAATTCAACGACATCTAATACATTAAAAATAAAGGAACACATAATTTTCTTAATAAAAAATCCCAACTCTCGTCACTATTATTCAGATAAATCAAACATGTTATAAAAGTTAATTCAAGACAATGATACTGTTAATAGTTTTTAATTTCATATTACTAATTGTAGTTACAAATTATAATTTTTATCAACAGCAATGTTATAAATCCAAAAACAAAATTCAGAAAATTATTTAGAAAGTAATTTGGATAGTTAAGATTCGTATTTAATAGGATATAGAATACACTTCAAATGAATCTTAACAATCCAAATCACTTTCTGAATAATTTTTTAGGTTTTGTTTCTAGGTTCATAGTATTATTATTTTATCTAACACTCACAACTTTTATCACAAATTTAAAAAAAATTTATTTTAACTACAAATTATAATCTATACAAGCACTCACAATTTCTGCTATAAGTTACAATTTATAATTACTAGTTTAAGTAATACCAAACACCACAAAAGATTCCCATAAAATTATTTCACGAAATTCAAAACTGCCAAACAGCGAGATTACCGACGTTTTAATTAGCAGAATAGTAGAAGACCATTAGACCAACCCCATCTTCCAAAATGAAGCTTCCATAACCACGATGCTCATTTAATGCTTGCATCGGACCTCTCATGTTTCTCCTTCTAAGGCGGAAAAAGATGTCTGTTTTTTCACCCCATTGTTCTCATTTTTTAAAAAGAGTTATAAAAAAAAAAAACAAATGCACACAGAAACCAAACAAACAAGGTTAATTATGGCCTCTTGTCTTTACATGCATGGTGTGCCCATCATAAAAGGTTAGCCAAACGTTTGGTTTATTGGAATAAGAGTAGAATAAAATGACAATTTTATCAAAACATTTATTTCAATGTTTGGTTAGTTAAAAATAACGATGAAATGTCAAATTTAAAAACAATCAATTAATTCTTCCATTCGTGGGTCATAAATTGTAAAAATTGATAATTTATAGTTTATATTTTCAGCATTTTATAAAAGAAAACACAAAAGATAAAAATATCAAATATTTTTGGGGCTTTTTTGTAAATAAATAGTCACAAAAGTATCACCAAATTAAGTATTTCCTTATTATAATAGTGTAAGGTTCTTTTTAGGAGAATAATCGACAAACAATTTAAAGAGACGAAATAAGTAAAATAGTCAGAAACACATAACAGAGAGAGATGGTTGGGAGAAAGAAAAGACTAATTGAGTTTGAAGTATCGACAGTATGAATGCTCTATATCAGAGTTTGAATTGCCCTTCTTAGAAGCGCAGCTATTCCACCTATTTATAACCCTCAAGAGAAGTTATTATAATTAGAATATGACTCCTAAGAGATCTAATCAGATCATAATAAATAATTTTCGGGGATCAAGAGATTTTATCCGAGCATTTATGAATTTATCAGAATTAGTATTTTACTCTAACTCTACTAGGTCGACTAGTGGGTGCCTCGTGAGTACCCGATCCACTCAGGTTAATTACCTAACCCACTCGGGTCGAGTGACTCGAGTGAGTGAGTCCAATGGTTCAACAAATTCTTTTTTTAGCCACCAAACCGCATGTCTCCTAACGTCCCGTGTAGGATTGTACTGTCATTATCTTCATTATCTCTCGAACATTCTTTTGATTCTCAGAGGAATCTATGCTGATATAGTCTGTATTATATATGCTTGACTTCATTTAGTATGTTTTGAACCAATTTGTGCTATGTCATCACAATTAAGTAGTCAGAGCTACATTTACAGTATGTGGTGTCTTTATGGTCTGTGTCATAGCAATGTAGTCAAGTAGTCAAGACTACTGTCATAATTTGTACTATGTAATGTTTTCATTCGCAGTCACGGCTGCGCTTCATAACTTGTGCTTTGAAATATTATGTATTTTCTACGTAACGAGTAATAGTAATAAATACTTGAGTGGAGTGAATTTATATCTCATATCTCGTGGAGCTCTAAAGGAGCATATCTCTTATCTATCCTTTTCATGGGTTGAGCTGCATGGTTAATTATAAAGAGCTACTAGGGCTTTAGTGGCTCGTATAGCTAGTAGCTTGAATAAGCTAGACCCTCGTCTTTAGGAGTTAATTTGCCCAGATTGAATACATTGAATCATTTGAGCTTGTTGGCGATGGCCGAGCTTGTTCAGACTTTGAGTTACTCGGATTTAGTAGTTCGGGTCACTCACTCTTATTGCCAATCACGCACTTTGAGCCTCATAGCTATTTTTTGTGTTTTCCAAATAAGCGACTAATTTCTCCGCCAGCCAGCTGAGCAATTGGGAATGCCAATAGCCCGGATCCTCAATCGCTCGTTTAAGTTTACAATCTCTTCCTCTATATGTTTTTGTCGATAAATCATTTGACTTCGAACCCAGACCCATATCTGCTGGATGGATGGATAACCACATTAGATACCTGAGTTACTAGGAATTCCATCGACTCGGGTCCCAATAGCTCGGACTTAGTCGAGCCTATTCAACTGTTTGTATAGCTCTTGATAGCTCATTGAGTGATATCTATCCCAAATCAATGAGAGCCATTGGTTAATTATTCCAATACGGATTTACATAAACTTATTTTTTCTCGATAATCTGTTTCAACCATCTACAAATAGTATAGATGAGAATTTCAATGTAGCTATCAGAGAATGATCATTTCATTCTTGCACAAAAACATTTAGTTAAACCAAACAATACTTTGGAATTTTGGAACTTAGATGAAAAAGTCCATAATGTGGGGACTCCCTTTGCACTTGTGAATGGGCAACCTTTCAAAGAGATTCATACTTGTGTGGGGGATTTGAAACCCAGAAATTTATTAGGTAATCTAGAAATACTATGTGAAATGTATTTATGAATGAAAAAATTTAATATATAAGTATATTATTTTTGTTTTTCACTTAATCAATAAAGTTGAGGTAACACAACATATTTTCTTATATATTGAAATATTTCTTTGTTACACTATTATATCAAAATATATTATCTAAATAATATTAAATGATACGCCGATAGTGGACCACTAGATATGCCATAATGGAGAAAATCACATTTTTTTTAAAAAAAATTGGTATATTTTTTAAAAATTACTTGTTCTTCACAATTTTATTCTTTTCAAATAGATCTTTAATATATGAACTTTTACGATACAAGTAAATCGATATTAGTAATACTAAAATTAAGACTAGGCGAGACTTTCAAATTTCAGTAAATTCTGTTGCGAGTTAAGTTGAGACTACGATATTATTCTAGTTGGTTGTTGAAAAAAAGTGATGATGTGTGCAACTCATAATAATTGATATTTTATTTTTTGTTTGTTAGATTTTTTTAGTATGTTTTAATATTGCATTCTTATAAAATGGAAGTTTATTATTTTCTTTGCGTGGCGGTTTAGTCTCCCGCTTACATGGGGGCTTTCTCCATTAAACAAGAATCATGAAACTTACAACAACCACCAAGGCTTCAGTGGAAGTGATAACCATAGGGATTTGGAATCCACCCAAAGAGTGTGACATCAACAAGGCAAAAAGAAAATAAAAAAAATAAAAAAACACAGCAATGGGCCAAAAGGCACACAAAAAGCAGGACACAGTGCTTTTAGGATCCCAAGCGCCTGACCCATCAATGTTATCTAACACGTTCTCCACACTGAACACTTCTCTGCTCTCTCACGCCTTTACCCAAATTGCAACTCTAATTTTGATTAAGTTAATTAATCAGATCCTCACCATCAATCGCTACATTATCAAAGTAGCTTTGTTCCCGTTGAGTTCTTACGCTTTCATGTCTACAACTCAATTCATCTTGAGGGGATTAAGTTCCGACTAGAGCCACGTGGAGCACACATGGAAGGACGTACAACGCAACAGTTCTTTCATCACGGCATGCACCTTGGCGTGCTCGCGCTAGCTCCGGCAGTGAGCCAAGCTACACAAAAAATGCGTCCAGGGTCCGTAAACCTCGGCGCAAGATGAATCCGAACAATGATCCTTGGCTCTGAGCTCAAAAAGAGTTCAATGCCAACCTTAGACGCGAAGTGTTCGGCATCATGAAAGGGAATGCTCAGCATCCAGGTTCGAGCAGGACGAGCTGTGCAACCCCCAAATCCAAGCTCGAGGCGCGTATAAGAAAAGTGATATGTTGATGATAAGAGATTAGTAGCAGTTGAACCAACCCTAGGGTTAGGAAGTCAGAAAGAGCTGACTTAGCCTAGACTAGGTCTGAGTATTGATGAACATCCTGACATAACAAAAGACACTTGCAGAGAGATCTTGTAGAAAGATCTAATGATGGCACTGATAAGTCACCATCATACCATTAATTGCCATGCATTGATCAAAGAAAGAGAGTGCAACACGACCTGCTCGGGTCGGGTCGAATTCTACAAGCGGATCGAGTATATTTCTTCCTATAAATAGCCAACACTCTCAGAAGGTAAGGTGCGCTCACTTTTTTACTAGCCAAAACTCTGTCAACTTACTCTCTCAAGTTCTTCTCTCTCTCTCTGTAACCCTTGCCTGACTCGATCGTCGGAGGATCCACCGGTATAAAGCCACCAGCGGGCGTCTCACCCCTTTCTTATGCAGGCGTACACGCGGCACTTATCCTTAACATTTCAGCCAGCTTGGACGGGACTAGTAGATCTCAATCCTTATCCTCTACACATCTGATTACTACAACAATGAATTCAATCCAAAATATAAACCATAAAAGAAAATACTTATTAAACCGATTACAAGAATGCAAGTTACAGTACCTATTAGTCAAAGAGGAATCCTTTCAATAGTATCGGCCACATGAAAATCCATATGGATCGAAGGACTTACTAGCCTTGATCATTACAAGAGACGATGCAACCACATCGAGCCTGTACCAGTTACTATTCTCTAATCACTTATACTGTCCTAAACATCTGATCGCATTTTCCAACTGAAATAAAATACCACAAACCAGCCAAAGAAGGCGACACTCCAAAATTTCTTCTGCAGCCTGCTATATTTGCCCCCAAACCACCATACAAACAGTCGTGTAAAGGTCTTTGGACTGCCCAACCTGCTGGACCAAATTAAATTTCTACGACAGCTTGTAGCCCACCAAAAGATTCGAAGATTCCACTTCAATATTGCAGAAAATACACTTGACAATTGAAGGGCTGTTACATCTAATGGACTTTTTTGATGAATTTTATGTCAAATTTGCAGTACATTTTGGTCTTCTAACCTTTTCTAATTTTTTTTTATAAAAAGTCCTATTGTAAACGGGAGTTTTAAACGCTATATACACTATATACACTTTATGATCTTATTTTTTTGGTCTTGGTTCAAATTATTTCTCAAATAGTAATGCTATGAACCCAGAAATAAAATTTAAAAAATTATCCAAAAAATAATTTGAATGGTTAAGATTCATAATTAATATGATGTGGAACACACTTCAAGTGAATTTATACCATTTAAATTACTTTTTAGGTAATTTTTTGAGTTTTGTTTATGAATTTAGAGCATTGCTGTTTCTTAAAATGGCCCATGTCATACATAAAATTCAATTAAGAAAAAGTTTGTCTTTTTAAATTTCTTTTTGAAATTGTAATGCATTTCTAATGGAACCGAGTATTGATTTCTCTTGGTAGTGACTCATTAATTGTAATGCTGAGCACCCTCTTCCTTTTTAGGTAATTATAGATTCACTTCAAGTGAATCTATACCATTTAAATTACTTTTTAGGTAAATTTTTGAGTTTTGTTTATGAATTTAGAGTATTGCTGTTTCTTAAAATGGCCCATGTCATACATAAAATTCAATTAGAAAAAAGTTTGTCTTTTAATTAATAAGGGGCTCCATCTAACGCGGGAAGGAAGAGGGTGCTCAGCATTACAATTAATGAGTCACTATCAAGAGAAATCAATACTCGGTTCCATTAGAAATGCATTACAATTTCAAAAAGAAATTTAAAAAAACCTCCGTTTGTTTTCATGGAAACATTTTCATTAGAAATATATTAAAAAAATATTTGTTATGTATTTGCAACTTTGAAAATAATAGTGTTAGTGAATGCGATCATGTTAGAATTGGTAATAATGACAGCGATTGTGGTAGTGATCTCCAGATCCCTAAACCCTCGAGAACTTGGCCTCTAAATTCTAAGAACTCGAATTCCAAAACCCCGAACACTAGACCCCCGGCCCCCGGGCTCTAGATCCCCAAGACCGTTGAACCCCGGGATCTGGGAATCCAAACGCCTGGCCCCCGGACTCCCAAACTCCCGAAAACCCATATCCTGAATCCCTAGAACCCCGAACCTTCAACACTCTTGGACTCTAAACTAGTGGTGCTGGTGGTAAAATGGTATTTGCTGGCGGTAGTAACAGTGGCACGATTGTAATAGTAGAAAATGTTTTTCGCCGTAAAAAAGTAAAAAATATTTTTCAAAAAAATCAACTTATTTTTCACAAAAATCAACTTATTTTTCATTATCTAGAAAAATATTTTTCGTTAACTTTTAATTTTTATCATAGCAAACACCAAAGAATATGAAAAATATTTTTAAAAAAATAATTTCCATCTAAAGAAACGACGCCTAAAAGATCATCATGGAAGGACAAGAATTCAATATTAAACTTTGAACGCAATATCACATTTCATTACGTCTCTTCGTATAAGAAACTGACCTAAAACGAACTGAATTAAAAAATATCTCATATATATATATATATATATATATATAGGATTAGAATTCTATGAGTTATAAAAAAACATGCATGGAATCTAAGACATCAAACACAGCATCAAATACAATATGTAATTACTAATATTTAAAACTTTTGTAGATATCAAAGTCTCCTTAAATAATTTTTTTCCCAGCTACTGGTATCTGTAGCTTGCCCTTTGATTCGTTCCACAACGTCTAGAAATGACTCCAAACCTCTTTCAAAACTCAATTATAAGTAAGCTAGCTGTTTGATTCGTGAGATTCTTTCGAATCTCACATTTATATAACATTCAAGCACGGTAAAATTATTAATTATTTAGTTTGGCGTTTTCCTAAATATTCAACAATCGGTTGATCTATGTACACTATTAATATCTACGTACGCTCCATCCCCATCCTCCATAACTGATCTACTTAAGCTCGTGTTCATTATAGCACTCTTTGTGATCATAATTTTCTCTCTTCCTTACCACCAACTTTCTCGAGAAAAAATGGGTGGGAATTCTCCCTGTGCCTCCTGCAAATTGCTGCGACGTCGATGCGTCAAGGACTGCATCTTTGCTCCTTACTTCCCCTCCGATGAACCCCATAAGTTCGCCATTGTTCACAAGGTCTTTGGTGCTAGCAATGTTAGCAAAATGTTGCAGGTCTCTCTCTCTCTCTTTCTCTCTCCCGTTATGAATCGTATGGATCGATACTAACAAATTTTAGAATGTTAATGTATCAGTTAATATTGTTTGATATCGATCGATATATGACTGTTATATATTATGTATCGTATTTTTTAATACATGGTAAAATTTTAAAAGCTCCCATTATAGATATTTGTTAATGCATTGCCCAATATATGTATCAGTTTATATTTAAATTTTGAAATTTTGATACTGATATTTACAATGTTAGACCTGTGGAGGTTGATTATTTTGGGTGGTGTGACTCGTGTTCCTAATTTGTTTTAGAAGGCACTATGATTTTAAATAGATTTTTTGTCAAACATAGTCCATGGAGCAAAGGATCGAATCGTTAGACCCGAGCTAGAGTGTTTTTTTTCTCCTTCTCATGATCCGTTTTGACTTTTGTCCTCTTTTTTGGCAAGGCATTTATATATATTACTTCTA
Source organism: Heliamphora exappendiculata (assembly GCA_034768845.1). Classification (NCBI taxonomy): domain Eukaryota; kingdom Viridiplantae; phylum Streptophyta; class Magnoliopsida; order Ericales; family Sarraceniaceae; genus Heliamphora; species Heliamphora exappendiculata. The sequence continues at coordinate 6,325,810 of JAOTRH010000001.1, forward strand.
ATTAGTGTTTTAACCCTTGTATTGCATTAACAGTACCTTTTATAGTGAAATCGTTCTAAGTTCATAAATGCAATTTAGTTTTAGGTAAAACACATATATCGTATATTTGTGTTTATTTGTATTACTCTTCTCATTGTTGTTGTTTTTTCTTGCCATAGCATACAATTGTATCGACTAATAGTACCTAATATCAGTCAATATGTGATCGTATCATTGATAATATACAAATATATCAACTAATGCTGTTCGATATCATACTCATATCACTAATAATATATAAATGTATTGCCTAATACTATTTAATATTGATCGATACGTAATCGTATCACTAATACAAATACATATTTGGAGTTTCACGTATATTTACTTTTGAGTATAGGAGCTTCCGGTTCATCAGAGAGGAGATACGGTGGGCAGTTTAGTGTACGAAGCGAATGCGAGAGTGAGAGATCCAGTGTATGGATGCGTTGGGGCCATTTCGTACCTGCAAAACCAGGTGTCTCAGCTACAAATGCAACTTGCGGTGGCCCAAGCAGAAATCCTCTGCATCCAGATGCAGCAAGAGCCGCCCATTCCGACCCCACTGCTGGTGGGCCCAGACTTCGTCGACAAATCGTTTTTCATCAACGGCGACCACCTCCCTCAGTATCTCAACTTTGCCTCTTCTAGCGGTGTAATTCAGGAATACTCACTTAAGAGAGAGTCTCCGTTTGGAGTGCATGACTTGGTTTCTTCCTAATGAAAAAAAAAAATGCTTTCATTTATTTAAGTCTGGGATGTCTAAAAAAAGCTTGAATTTTAAGGGGTTTAATTTTTTTAAAAAAAAATAAAAAAAGAAAGTTTAAATAGTTTGTGATAATTTTTTCAAGGTAACTTTTTGATTTTTTACTTTTTGTTCAAATGTCTAATTTGCTATTATTTTTTGGCTTTTTAAGTTATAGTTTTTAGAATATTATTACGATTTTTTTTGCTCTCGAAAGTAAAGTTGACTTTTAATTAAAGATATTATAATTATTTTAGTAAAAAAAGATTAGAGTATCATGAATGTGAATAGTCTTTTTTACTTTTAAAAAATGTGAACAAAGAGATGTGATTTACTCTTCTTTAGAGTACTTACCAAAAAGAAGCTAATATTAATTTTATCAACAAGCCGTTCTAGTGCATTGTAAATACTCTTATTCAAGACTTGTATCATTTAACGATGTCATGTAAATTGTTAGAAACATATAAAATGTATGGCTAATCTAATAACAAAAGCTTCGTAAGGAGAATACAACATGCATTCTACCATGAGTAAGAAGATTTTTTTTTTAAATAGATTCAATTCATAACTATTATATGTCCAATATCTAATTATTAAAATAATTTCATAGTTTTTTCTTGACTTTATTAGTGTCAACAAAGAATTTGAAAACTTTAATTATTTTAGAACAAGTCTAAGTTAAATAGCAATAATTTGAAGCACTCCCTTTTATAGTACTATTTTAAAAATTAACAAGTTTAATTGTGTATATATATGTAAAATACAAGAATTTCAATCCTAGCTCAAAAAAAATATTCAGTGCACCATTAGCAGTATTGACTCAAATATATTTAAATTAACTAACATATTTTGTGTAAATGCTACTTGCAAATTGATGGATCCTACACAAATATCATGATCTCCATTTTTTTTTGTTGAAATCATGCTACTAAAGGTACTAAATAATTTCTTCACAGAGAGAGATGAGTCATTTGTCTCTTTCCCCTAGTTGTATAGGCAATGACAATAATAAATAATGCCTACAAGTTAAAAGAGTAGGACATACCTGAAAATAAAGTCAAGCCTTCGTTTTGGTTGGTTTTAAGTTGATTTAATGTTAATTTTTTAATATTTAATTTAAAATTTAAAATTTTAAAATTTTTTATTTTTTAACCTCTAATGTTTAGCTTATTTGTTTCTAGATGTAGTTCAAAACCTACCTAGTTCTCTACAGTGTCAATGGTTAGTTATATGTACCAAATACAATGTCTTTCCTAAGTTTTTAAAAAATTTATTTACACATTTTAAATTAAAATTTTGTGTCCATTTATACTTAATCACCCATTAACAGCAAGAAATTGCTGCTAAGTTTATGTTGACAAATTAAAGTTTAATTATAATTTATAATTAAAATAAAAATAATAATTAAAAATTATAGTAAAAATTAAAAATATTAAAATAATTTATAATTTATAATTAAAATTAATAATAAAAAAATAAAAATTAACAGCAAAAATTTGGTGAAACACCCCATTGTTTAATATATATATATATATATATATATATATATGCTTTTGTAAATCCATTTCTCAGTACAATTATGTGTCAAATCAACGTAATGTTCTGGATGGAAAAGCAGAAAAAACAAATGGGGAGCAGACTGGCTTGATCGATCCAAAAGATTCCTCATTTCGGTTTGTTTAATGTGGAAGTATTCACCAAGTCAAATCCATTCCTTTATATGGGCAGACTAGCTATTCTCATAACTAGCTCTAGCTCCAAGGTTTCGGATTTCAAGTTTTAGGGCTCCATTGGCAATTCTTTTAAAATTTAATTTTTTTATTTTTTATATTTTTTATTAAAAATTAAATTAAATTTAAACTAAATTATTTGTTAATTTAATTTTTAAAATAGTTCTTTTTAAATTAATTATTTAGATAAAAAATTATTTTTTAATTTTTTATTTAAATTAAATAATTTTGGTATTCTATAAATTTAATATTAACAATTATATGTAACTGAAAGTGATAGTAAATAAATTATAAATGATAAGTATTATTATTATTTTTAAAATAATTAAAGTTTAAATAGAATATTTTAAGAGTTAGTATTTTGATTTAATTTTTTTTAATTTTTTTAATTTTTTTATTAAATAAATATTTTTTAAATATATTTTTAAGCCAAAAAAACTAGAATTACCAAAATGGGATCTTAATATTGAGGCCTATCTTGGAATAAGAAAATCAAAATCTGATTTACTGAGTTTTTTATTTATTTATTTTCTTATATTTTAACTATTTTTTTGATTCTGTTGATAAAAAATATAAAAAATATAAAAAATTGATAAAATAATAAAAAAACACTAAAAAACTAAAAATAAAACGAAAAACCAATACACAATAATAGTTTGGCTTTTGTCATTTTGTTATTATTTGACAATAACAATTAATAATAATTTCCGCTTCCACTTTCCACACAGATCATGCTATTTAATTACCACTGTTACTTGTTTTTCCACGCTACCGCATCACGTTTTGCGTACTATCTGACCACAAATTATGACTTGACGGGGTTGTGTGTTAAATTTTTTTATTTAATATATTTATTATTTATTTTTAAATATTATATAATAAAATTATATAATATAATATTTAAATACAATTATTAAAATATAATCATCATGTTATTATTAATGAAAATAACCTTGAATATTCCTGGTGCATAAGATTGTTAATTGATAATTATTACTTTTTTTTTAATAACGAAAAATTCAATTTGTCATTTAGTACATCTAGACCTATATAATAAGAGAGTTTATATTTTTCAAAATATTTTATTTTTTTTTCAATATATTTTAATAAATAATTGATATTAATTCAAGGTCAGATCCTAAGGTCAAAAGATACACTTTTTTGAAAATAAGTTCTATCTCTTTTAACTTATTTTGAAAAGAACGATTAAAATTAATCTAAGTTATATACTACGATCAAAGAACTTATTTTTAAAAAAATATTTTTTAATGGTAAATGGTAAGCATTAATTATAGATAAAAAAACTCAAAATTGAGATCTATTTTACTATTTTTAAGTCATTCATATTCCTTCTCCATCTCTATCTTGCTTGAAAACCCATTTTAAATCTCTCCTTTTTAATTCATTTAGATAAACTCATTTTAAATATATATCTCTCTCTTTCTCTCTCTACACTCATTTTGCACTTTCCTACCTTGTTTCCTCACATATTCTATCTCTATGCACTTTGGTTCTGTCATTGCCGACGTGACATTATTATTGTTAAATTATGTTTAACAATATTTTTAGACACGAGCATTTAGTTAGTAATCTTATAAATAAATTCAAGATGCACGACAATTACTTTCAATTCATATGTATCAAATAAGTTTGAATGTTATATGTAGATTTAGGGGAGCATTTGTTAACCCATGTTCGAAATCTCTAAAATTAAAGCACGTGTTAAAGAAAAAAAATAACTTTTAAATTGTAATATTTTGCATCTCTAAAAACTCACTAAGCTTTTTTATTTTTGCAAAAAAAACACATTACATGTATCAAATACTTTATTCTTCTAAGCAAAATAACTATAATATTCTCAATAACAGAAGCCAACTCTACTCCCTAAAATAAAATAAAACTTGTGCAAGTATCTTAAATACTATAGTTTTAAAAAAATGAAAACAGTTTAAACATTTTAATGAAAAATAAAAAGAAAAAAATCTACCCTAAACAATTTGTTCTAAACAATTTAACTTTTTTTTTATTTTTTTTCTTTAAAAGATTAAACCTCTTAAAAGTAAGCATTTTAAATCAAATAGAAGCTTACTATCAAATATCAATAACTAGTTGAATTGGTGTATTACTCCATAATATTGAGTTTGTGGCTCGAGTTTTTCAAAAAAATCAGTATTCCATAAGCTGGCGCTTGCTGAGCGCTTGAGCACTAGTCAGTCCAGAAGCTAGCGCTCGTTGGGTGCTCGCTAAGCACTTGAGCATCTGCCTGTACTCGCAGGGCGTTTGAGCGCCTAAATGACAGAATAGTGCGCTAGCTAGGCACTAGTTGGATGTTTGAGCGCCACCGCGACGTCGTGAAACGTTTTAAAGATTTTTTGGTTGTGGCTTATATAAATGAACCATATAGTTCATCTAGGGTTAATGCAAAACGGGTGTAAATTGTGTAATATTCAGAGAGAGACTATAAAAAGTATAGAGAAACACAGAGATTGTGAGGTTGATAGTTGAAAAAATATGATTTTTTTAATTTTAAAAAATAATATTTTTAACAATTTTAATCAATCACAAGCACGAATCACACCCAACAAGAAGAATCCACTGCACACAAAAAATTTTAAGTGAAAAAATTCAACCAATAAAAAATTACGGGACAACCAAGTCCATGAATCAAATACTAATCCCGAACAATTATAATACAACTTACAAACTCTTGGAATCGACTCCTTAATCTTCTAATCCTAAGCTTGTATGCCGAATTTCCATTCACTATTCTCCCTTTGATCTCTATTGCAACGAATCTTTGTGGCAACTTTCTCCGGCAGAATTTTCTGTTGGAATCTAAAACGCCGTCTAAGCTTTACTTTCAAATAATCTTCGATATTTGTGATACACAAATCAACTCTTGGTATGATCTTGATGTTCAGTAGTATTCTCTATCAAGAAGTGATTTTGTGCATCAATAATGATATATATATATATAGATCCTCAAATCCCCGACAATCAAAATTTGAAAATAATAAAAACGCTTGGGCACCGCTCGAGCAATCAGTTGGGCGATCGAGCAGTCAGGTGGTCGAGGCTCTCTATCAAAATTTTGATTGCTTGTACATACTGCTGGTCTGTGTGTTATCTCCCTTCAATCTTCAGATGAGACCCTCATTAGGAAACCAACCATAAGAGATTATACCTTCCTAAATTAAAAGATAATGAGCTTCATAAACCAAATGGTTTCCTAAACACAAAGAATTCCAAATCATCTAACCTTCCTAATCATTGAACCTTTTGAACCTTCCTAATCATTGAACCTTCCTAATCACTCTAGAGTTGCCGTTTAAAATAAAAATATAAAAATAATAAAAATTAATTTGAATTAATTTCTTTACAAGAGTGAAACTTATATTCCATATTTGAAAATAGTGAATTTATTCTTCTCCTGTAGAGGTAGGCAGTCAATCGAATCACGTAAATTCTCGTATTCTTGTAGGTGTTCTTGTGAGTGTTCTTATTCTTTACTTGCTTTGTATGAATTAAAACCGTAATTCTATTTTTCAATACATTAGAGGATTTGTGCATAAAATTTCAACAAAAATTATAATATTCCTCTTGAGGAATGATGTATCAATTGCGCTAGATATACTAACTTATTTTACCAACTTAAGATCTTTAATGATTTGATATAATCTGACAATTACAACTATTGATGTAATAGGCTCACATTAACTTTATTTAAATTTTATGGTTATGATTGTGCTGTATCATTTGAGATATTAATTTAATAAAATAAGTAGGTATTTTTAACATTGTTAATGATATTAACATATACTCTTCTAAGTTTTGGGGGTGTGAACAAATTTTGAAATGACTAATAAGGACGCCCAAATAATGGCCAGAAAAGTGAGACTAGAAATTTGATATTACCGTTAAAAAGTAATACTATGGACAAAATAAATAATTAAATAAAACCTATAAATGTGACCAAAGTAGGGTTAGTTCATGAAACTTCCGTGAAGGATTAGTGGGAGAAGGTGGACAGAGTCAAATGGAGTTGAAAATGATTGTAAGAGAAGAAAAAAGTGATGGAAAGTTTCACATGCAAATTATTTAATTGGCAGTATTTCAGAGGGCAACTTATTAGATAATTTCAAAATCCTACGCAGGTAATATCATGTTGGATTTTAATAAATAAATAATTATAACTTATATTATGTAGGTTATTTTTATTTTTTAATCATTTAATAAAAATAAATTATTGTGTTTTTACCATAAAATTTGTCGTCACGATATTGAGTTTGAGTACCACTTAAAATTATCACATGGTGCTTTAAGAGTATCGAATGATTATCTCTTAAAAATTTCATATAAGTAATATCATGTGATACTTCATATAAATAAAGGATTACAATTTATATTATATGGGTTGATTGATCAAATTAGTTGAATGAGCCAATTCCTTTGGTCAATTATTTGTTAATTGATTCAGCTAGTAATTTTTATCTTGATAAAAATTAGTTATTATGTTTTTATAATAAAATTTATCACTACAATATGGATGTTTGGCAAAGTTACTAGGAGTAGTTTTTAACTATTTAGTACTAATTTTAATAATAAATTATAATTTTTTTAAATGCTCATAATTTTTAACACAAGTTATAATTAAATTTTTTTTTAAAGTCAACTATAGACTAATATATTGGCTAAATACTCATAATTTTTATTATAAATTATAATTTATAAATTATTAATTTTAATAATAACAAACGTAACCAATTAAATACCAATAACACTTAAAATTATCACATAACAATGTGGACATCAAATAATTACTCATTTTCCACATCAAGACAAAAGGCAGCATCGCCAATTTATCTATCAACCTCGAACTTTGCTTTCCTCGGGAGCAAGGAATAGATGTGTGGAAACCCTATTTCTCACTTGAGGGCTCGAGGAGACAATGCTTCCAAAAGTGAGGTCATTTGGTTTTCACATCTCATTCCCTCTTTTGGTTTCCTTTTTTTTTTTTTTTTTTTCTTACTTTTTTATAGATTAAAGATATGGTGTGCTATGATTTAATAATACTAAAGAGGTGATTGATAGGCACTTAGCACAGACCGTTTGGCTTGTGTGATTCGGTGAGAAACGAATAGAAATAAAATTCTTTCATGTTTGGTTTGCAGCTTAAGGCTTTGTTTGGGCTAAAATTTGGATTTTTTTGGTCTTTTTTTTTTGGTCTCTTTAAAACGCTTTTGGTTGCATTATTTTTTCTTTTTTTGAATTGTCTCAATCTGAGAAATTGAAAAAAAAAATTGAGCAAAATATTAGAAAGTTGATTAAAAACAAAAATAAGCATCATAAAATCTGACTTATTTTTGTCTTTTTTTATTTTTATTTTTTCATATTTTGGTTAAAAGTATTTGTTTTTTTCACTTATCTCGTAACAATAAAAAAATTATTAAAAATAAAAATAAATAAAATAAAATAAGAAAATAAATAATTATTTTAAACGCAAAAAAGGGTTAGACACGAAAATAAAAGACAACTATCTTATTTTGCTAGTTTTATTTAAACTGTCTAGTGGATGTAGTAATAGCAGCTGGCTTAATTTGATGCCTTGGATTTGCTTTTCAGAAGTTATTAGTTTAAATCTTTTTAAAATCCCTAGATATTTATTTAACTGTTAATTTTAAAACTTTAAAATTAATCGAGGTGCGTACAAATTGATCCGAACACCTAGTTATTAAAAAAACATAGCAGCCGACTTAATCTGAAGCTTCTTAGCTACCTGAGCTCGACTTATGCTTCTTTAATGAGCCAGGCCTCTTTACTGATATTCCTTTTCTCATGCTAACGTATTTCACATTTTGGTAATTCATAATTTTTTTGTAATTTTTCTCAATAAAACCAAAAAAAGAAGAAGAATCAAATGATCATCCTTCTGTACAATAATATCTCAAAGATAACTCGCTATAATTAAAGGGCAAATTTCACTTTATCTGTTATTGGTATGCGTCGTACGTGTGCAAAAAAACTTGGTGTTAGAAAATAACTACAAAAATTCTTGTAATTTGTGAACTAAAATGCGCTTTTACCTTCTTCTTTTTTTTCATCCAAATTAAGGAAAATTGTAATTCACCTTTCCACTGGGATAGAGAATTTTTTAAGACAAAAAAATACCTTTTATTGATCTTTATATTTTTAAAAAAATGCCATTTTTAAGAACTTTTTTTCTCTCTAGCCACTACAGTTTTTCTATCATACTCCCCCCTCCTTTCCCCTTCTACCTCCCCTCACTCCCTAGCTCCCCTCCCCTCTCCACCCTCAGCCCACTGCTTTACCCCTAACTTGTTATTGCCACTTCTCCACCCTCACTGACACTATCTCCATTAAAACGGGCGCACTTATATATTAAAAAAAAAATGTCAATTCAAAACTACCACTACATGTTAGCTTCAATTACAAAGATTCAAAAGAAATGAAGAAAAAATATAACTAAACAAAGAATAACATAGGTATGTGAATTTATTTTAGATGAGAGAGATATGATGGCGAGAGTGTTTAGGTCATTTTACAAGTATTACTAATAAAAGTTGATGGGTTGTTTTGGTCAACAAATTAGAGGAACTTATTATGTGATTATTTTTAAACGTCAAAGGAATTTTTTGCACATGAACCGTACCACAAGTGGATAGAGTGGAATTTGCCCTAAATTAAAATTAATTATTTTAAACTTGTCACTCTATTTACATCTCCATTTTGCAGAAAAATAAATTTGTGTACACCATCTAAGGTTTTTGAAGTGGAGGAATGAAAGTGTATCAGATAGACAAGGAGGAGATGGACAAATGCAAGACCAGTTAAAACATGTAGATTCATCTGCACAACCCTATATATAACCTGGAAAACAGGAATTTGAAAGATCAATCTTATTAGACCCAGAACTCTTATTGCAAATTTATTGTGTTGCTACAACAATTTCCAGGTAAAAGCAACATAATTCATCATCCCCTTTAACTAAAAGAATGGAAGAGCAATATAATTTATGAACCTTCAACAGGCAATAGAAAAGATGGAGAATCATCTACCTTCTGACAAGCCCCGTCAGAGCCGCACACTTGGATAATGAATTTGAGATTGGAGATCCCAGATGGAACTGCGAGATCAGAAACATAAAAGGCTTCAACTTGAGCCACTCCAAGGTATTCTTTCACTCCTAAAAGTGTCGATCCCCGCTTTGAAACCTCCTGATCTGGTTGTTTTTCAACAAAAATGTTGTACTCGGGGAAAAGAGAAGCATCCCCATCTTTCAATCTCCAAATGATCTTAACGCTAAGTATCTTGGAGCCCTGAGAATTTGAGCTCCATTTAATGTATTGGCCCTCGACTAGCCACGAGGTAGATGCTGGGAAATCTGAGTTCTGTAGTGCAGAAGTTTTGATAGTGATGTGACCAAGAATGGCAAAATATTCTTTCGGACTGTGAGCTACGGAATTATCGGTTCCATCAGTCTGGGATTTTAATCGATGTTTGTCGAGTTCAGGCTTTGACTTGTAGCACACAGCATGAATTTTTGTTAATGTGGATCCATTCATTGCTATGCTACTGTCCTGTATGATCCATCCTGGGTCTGTTTCAAGCTTAGTAACTCGACGAGGCATAATTACCTTGCTGAATTTGCTTGAGAACTGGTTCATGGTAAGAAGAGTGCTTCCCCGGGATGCAAGAAGTAGTGATGTTTTCTCCTTAATGGTGGAAGAAAATTCAAGACCGAGGCCTATCAGAGAGCTCCCATTCGATTTAACCTGCACAAGATTGTGAACAACATATTACAATAAAACTGTCTTAATAGAACAGACTTACTCCTCCGAGGCAGGTTATGTCACAACAATGTTCAGAAAAGCATAGTTAAAAAAACAGAGTTCCTTCCGGCAGATTTAAACTAAAATAAACCCATGGTGAAAAAAATAAAAATCTCAGCCATATCTGTCGAGCAGAAACACAGTTTCAAAAACTCTTCTCTCATCTTTTGACCGGAATATGAAAATGTGGATGAAGCTCTACTTTTGCTTTCTTTATGAACTGCAACAGAAAATGTAGGTTACTTATTTTGATATCATAATGACACCCATTCAAATCCAATTTGGATGAATATGGGTCTTTGATTGTCGCAAAGCAATATAATCCTTCAAGTTAATTCATATCAAAGTAACCATTTGTGTCCACTTGGTCTGTCTGCTCATTCTTTTCCTAATTACAAGCACTGCATAGATACATATATGTCATAACAGAGAGAAATTGTGAGCATCGGAGTGGGGTACTTTTGGAAAATATTAAAACAAATGTGTGTCAACAAGAGGTTGAGGACAGCCAGTGGAGTGCATATAACAGTAAAGGATCATTCCTGGGGAATCAGAAAAAGACATAAAACTCAGTCTCATTATCATTGTACATGTCATTTTTCAAAACAAGACACCATTCCATGATTTTCATTAGATAGATTTTTTTACCTTTTGCATGTTTTAAACACAATTCCACTTCATAAAATGCATAAGGTCACTTAAATGTTAAATCCAATTCAATTGAATATGTGATGTAAGACAGCTTTAGGAGACTCGGGGGGTGTTGCCTATAATAGGACTTATGGTGGGTTTGGGTCATGGAAAGGTTCTACATAGGGGTTCTAAGAGGTAGAAGAAAGATTGAGGTGTTTGTAAGAATAGGGTGGGACTGAGATGATTTCTAAAGCGTCAGGTTGCAGTATTTGCAAAGATACTATGCTGGATTTATTTAGACAGCAGTGGATTCAAGAGTTTATAGTGTGAACTAAAAGGCCAAATGGTAGGATGAAGTGTTAGTACCGATTTCAATTTGATTAGCAAGGGTTTAGGGGGCTAAAAGGGTGCTGTTCTATGGCTGTGAACAGTACAATCCATGTCCAACAATATGTAAAATTACCAAAATACCCCTAACTATTAACCAAATAGAATGGCATAGAGTATGTCCAGCAGCATACTATATTATAATAAACACACAAAAAAGATTATTCCAAAACTTAATCCATGATGCCCTAAATGTACTTTTTGTGAAACTCTAGATTTGCTCTTTTTCTTCTTTCCATATTTGTCATCGCCACGTTTCTCAAAAATAAATTAGGACACAACTAAAGTAGACTCGCTTAGAAAGCAAAATCATTTCCTGCTAACCATGTAGATTACGCATTCAAAATTTGGTTTCCTAAAGGCAACTGCAGCATAATTTCAGAAAATTGGGTCATTTGTTAAAAAAACAATTTCTCATTGGCCAGAAAACAAGTAGGGCATCTTAATCTCAATAATCAGGCCTTTCTAAGACACCATTGCCTTTGCAAGTGTAGTCAATAGATGAGATGTCTTACCGAATATGTAAAGTGAACTGGTAAATCCCCCAAAAGAAGCTCTCCCTGAAAGAGCCTTGCCATGAAAGAAGCATTGTCTTCAAGAGTTCCTTTGAATGTGATGTTCCCTCCTCCGCTATAAGATGCTTCTTTAAAACTACCCTTTGAAAATATGTATATAGCTCAGATAGAATAATATTTCATATATAACTAAAACTGCAGAAACATAATTATGCAACGAGAATTTTAAGAATGAGTAATGGATTAAAAGGTCATGTAGCTGGGATGGGAGAGAGAGCAAAAATCATGATCACCCCAGCAAGGGTACAACTTGACCATCATGCTTAGGTCCAAAATTAATAACAAAGAGGCAAGGATTGGTGCAAGAAATGGTGACAGACCCAAGTGACAAGTAGTGCTTTTCCCATGGAATGGCCTGAAGGGTAGGTAGCTGTCAATATAAGGTATACAGAAAATCACATTTTCATCCTGAGAAAAAGCAGAATTTTCCGCCTTAAAATGATCAACAAAAGAAGGAAATATTCAAAGCTTCATTGTAAATCTAAGCATCCAAGAATATTCTATTAACAGTTGCTTCACATCCAGTTTTGTACAAGTGATCAGATCATGAGAATAGTTGAACTTGTCAGTTGAAACGATTGCTGAATTGAAGACAATACTGGGAAGAGTAGAACATATATATCAGTAATAGAACTTACTCAACAAGGACTTGAACTGAGTCTGGGGAATTGTCTCCAGAAAACTCAAGAGAAGGCTGCGATAAAGTTCAGGATAAGTTAGAGGAAAGAGACAATATTCTGAAAATCCAGAAGTGGAGAAAATTGATGTTAAAACCACACCTTTACATGCAGCATATCACAATATATTTGTCAATTATATTTATACTTCACATGCACAGAGAAGAACAACAACAAATGAAATAGTCTTGAGATTCTGTGTGTTAGAAAGTTCTCTATTTAGTTGCTATGGACAATATTACTTGTATTATTCTTAGATGTTGCCAACAATTTTATTTTCCCTGTGATACTTAGTATTCTCAAATTGCTAATAACATTACAGGACTAATACTCATATTTACGTCCTTTCTAGTTTAACTCTGAATAATAATGATTTAGTCATATGTTGCGCTCATTGAAATCAATAGTTTCACATTACCACTGTAGAAGTACTGAAAAAAGTACTAGTGAGTCAATTATAATTCGGAAACTATTTCCCATCTTCAGAAGGAGAAAAATGATCATGATCGAAGGAAAAAAAAATCTCGCCGGATCATGTTCGAATATGTTTTTGAGAATGTCTCGAGCTATAGTGAGTTCAGTAAAAATGAAATAGTATTTTTTGGGGGGTACATTTTCAAGAGTCTGGTCCCACTAAAACTAAATGATCCAAAATGGATGCAAGTTTCAAATGTTTAACATTTCCATTTTCAAAGTACTTAGAAATGAAAACTGGAGAAAATACCGAAGACTGTAAATTTCTCGATGAAAACTTGAAGAAAAATTTTTTTTTAATACTCAACAAAAATGCCCTAAAAATAATAAAATCCAAAAGAGAAAACCATGGCAGGTCAAGTGCGCACACAAAGCTTGCTTGTGCAAAACACAAAGGGGAAAGATGGTATTAAAGAAATTTTCAACAATATAATTGAAGTTTGGGATGATTATCAAATATAGGAAATTCAAAAGAGAGACTAGCAAAAATATTGGAGAAACGATGTGGGTATTTTTACAGTATATCATACCTCTTGACATTATAAATTATTATTCAATATAAATGAGAAATTTATTCAAGTGAAAGCATCATTTTACGATAATGCCAGGAGATGAATTGGGAAGCTTCCAATGTATGTGAAATACAGGAAGTTGGTGCAGGTTATCATTATTGTTTTATTCCATACATAAAATTGCTCACTAAATGGGTGCACAATCACAAGATGAAGCTACATTACACAGTTCCCTCTTGATGAACGAAGAAACAGCATGGAGGTAGAATTCAAGTGAGGATCTTATCTCCTAATCATTTCTATTATGTTTTAGTCGATCCATCATATGCATGCACACAACTTAGCAGTTTTGAGGAGCTTCAAATGTTCTAGCATATGTCTGGTTTTTCAGGAAGTAATTATCCAAGCATCATGACAAAAATTAAGTAGTACAACTATCAGTTCACCACCATACCATGGTTTCACATAAGTTCCTGAATACTAATTTAAAATGTTGAAACCTTCATCATTTTAAAGATTTCAATTGAGAACAAAACTTAAGCCATAGACAAATAAAGCTGCATCTCTACAACACAATTAACAAGATATTATAGCTAAAAGAAAACCTGAAAACTTTGGGAGGAAAGATTGTTCCAAGGAGCACTTGATACTTGCCCTCCATCTATAGCAAAATGGTGACCATGACCCTGATCAATTCCAAAAAAAAAAAATTAAACGATGCAAGTTCATATGTAGGAGAAGGTGGTTGGAGTTTTTTCGAGTTGGGGGTAGGGAGAGTGCCCAGGAGTTGGAAAAAAGCATTGTCGTTGATCTCTCTTTGTTTGATTTGCTTAGTATGGTTGAAGCAGAACAGGAGATACTTCGACGGAGTAGAGACCTCGCTATATTTTTTGAAAGGAGCGCTCCCTTGTAATTTGGACAGTTGGTTATCTGAACGCAGAGCCCCTTCAGATGAGGAAACGGTTTATTTTATGGAGTCCTCTTCTTTTTTATTCGTGGCAAGGTTTTTGTAGGTTTATCCGAATGGGTCTAGCTTCTCATGTTTTTGTTTTGGTTAAGATATCCCACTTTTGTTGGGAGCTTTGTTTTCTTTCTTTTGTATACGGGTAGCATTCCTTTTATTCCTTTATAAAATTTACCTTATTAAAAAAAATTGTATAAGTACACTGCATGCAGTCCGGTTGCATGTGGTTATCCTTTCAAGCAACCTCCTTTCCACTTTCATCTTGCCATACAACACTTAGTGATGAAAAGACCAACCAAGATTATATTTTGTATGCAAGATTCTGGATTACTAGGGCATGTTGATTGGCCCTTCTATGTCATGCTAAAGTGATTACATTACAAGATTTAGACGGTCATTGGAGTATTCTAAAGAAAATTTACTGGAATCCATATGCATAGCCAATAAGCAATGACTTTTAACTTCTTATAAAAGATCAAATCAAACTTATAGGATAAGTATTCTTAAGTTAAAACATGAATCCAAGAAACTTTATTTATGCACTCCTCTAATGATCATTCACCATAGAAGCTTCTGATGCCATATTTCTAAAATAGAAAATAAGAAGAAAACTGAAGCTGAAAGAAAGAAAAAATGTAGATATCTATGAAGTTTCAACCTGATCAAAATTTGAGTAGAATGGTAGGACTTGGGGGTAAATCTGCAATAAACCCCATGATTTCTCAACAAGGGACCACCAACTGCAAAATCCAACACATATGACAAATAAGGGTCGTCAAACAATAACCATGAACTGGGAAAGTTAGAATGTAGACATGAAACAAAACAATGCGTCAGGTAGAGTTATTATTCTCAACATAAGTCACCCTAATAACACATAAAGTTGAGAATGAAGATAACTGAAATGCTGAATTGCATAACTTCCAGTGACGCCTTTCAAGGCCAAGAGTGATAGCACATCATTTTTTACTTTCAAAACTTAATTCCACCGGATTAAGATAAAAGTTAAACTATTACTGAGATAGTGAGACAGTATAATTAAATCATAGCTTGGTGATAAGAGCATAAACTTTATTGTGAGGCATAGCATAAAAGCTACAGATACAAAATACATGAGATTTGAAACAGCGAAAATTTGTTAACCTTCAGAAAATAGCATTGATTTCTTCACACTCTTACGAGCTTGGTCAAAAATTTAAACCCTCAATATATTATGCACGAAATAAGTCAATCAAATTCCAATTCCACTTGTGATTAAAGATACAATGAAGCACACTGTAAAGAGAAGGCAAGAGATACTGCTACTCTTTTGTGGATCTGTGATTTGCAACATTGGATGACCATTAATAGTTTAGACTTAGCCACAAGAATGAGCTTATTACCGGTTCTGAGCAGTCTGAAAATCAGGTGGTTGCTTAGTCTCATAGAGCCATCCAGGAGCAAATATGGCAGCTGACACATTGTCTTTCTTTAGCACATCAAGCGCAAGATTGGTCTGAGGTGAAAAGGTTAGTAAAAATATATGGATTCTTAGAAAAAATTTCACCAGTGAAATAAGAAACAGTCAAAAAAGGAAAAAATCAAGCACAATCACCATCATGTAAGTTGCCTGGCTTTAGTTCATAAAGTAATGTCATGAGAGTGAAGTTTGTCTTATATGCAAATTTCGTACCACCACACACCAATTTGTAAAGTAGTAGTTGTGGTGGCCAATGCACCATCCTTGTTTACTACATATCTCAATTACAAAGCGAATATTTAGAAGCCTAGGCCCTAAATACTCACTACACAGGCAAAATTCAAGAATGTGCATTCTCCAACTGAGCCATCAAGGAGTACTAAACTGAAATCATTTCAAATTATTCCAGTTCACAGATTTAAAAGATTAGAAAACATGCTTATCAACCTCAAAAACTGCCTAATAATTACAAAAAAAAGAAGAAGGTAGCAGCAGTTTCGACGAGAGAAGAGGCTAATAGACCTTTTGCCTGCTTTTGGGTTTGAGTAGACAACGTACCCTTGTTCGTTGCAATAATGCCACAGATTTTCTCAGGGTGCTTAGAAAAGAAGGGTCTTATTGTTTAGTTCAAAAAGTTTTGTTAGTTCAGGTTTACTACCCTCCTCTCTCTGCTCCTACGAATCTGTTTTTAAAATTGGTGACTGTCAATTACGCGCGGCACATTTTCCACTGTAATACTACAACCTAAAAGACGGGGCTTAGAAAATGATGGTCTTATTATTTGGTTAAAATTTTTTTGTTAGTTCAGGTAATTACTACCCTCCTCTCTCTGCTCCTACGAACCTGTTTTTTCAATTGGTGACTGTCAATCATGCGCAGCACATTTTCCACTGTAATGCTTCAACCTAAAAGCTGGTGGGAAATGCCCTAATTTCAATATAAAAGAGCACTTAAAAACTATTAGATCCTAACACTCGATGCATAACTACTTTTTTATTATCCTCAAAGGCCTGTGCCTAAACGATGAAAATAATGTTACGACATCTTCCTCTTATTCATCTAGAAGGAAAAGATAATGTACCCCTTCATAAATGCTTTTCATAACAGTCAATGAAAGAAAAACTAGCAATGCTTATGTCTTCTCTGACAGAATTCAAAATCATGCAATTCCACTTGAAATTCTCATGTCATACCTAGGTATAAGAGACACAGCTGTACCAGCAGAAATCTTGTATCCTTATCCTAGACAAACCCAAGCTATTATTGCAGTTTTCTCTTCCTCCAGAAATATTCTCCCTTATCGAGCTAAAGAATGGAGCATCCTATCTATCCTTGTACTCTAAAGGAATATTCTTATTAAATTTAATCTTGTCAAAGAAATATAAAACCCTTTTTTACATCAAAACATGAAGTATTTCATTTCATTCGACCATCAGTTTCAGAATACCAAAAATTGACCATATAACTTCTGCCAACTTAGAGCTAGATATACATTTCACCACTGCATGCTTGGTGATATATATTTCACCACTGCAAGTTTGGTGATATATATTTCACCACCGCCAGGTCAGAGCAAGTGACATATGGGTCACCATCTTTCCCTCTCATTAAAGGGCTTATCGTGTTGCGTACAAAGTTTGATGACCTGCCGATGTATCGGCTGGGCCACACTAGGTTCCAGCTATGTTGAGCACGGGGATATTCCTTGTCACTTCAATAGGCTACAAGTTCAGCATTCACTTACTATGTATTCTTACCTACTTTTTCAGACAGGGCCAGTTGTAACCTAAGGCCTTCTTGCTGTTTAGGGAAGGACAGGGCTCAAGCCTCCTTGGCCACAAAAAAAAAAAAAAAAATCACAGAGGGCATAGGGAGCCCAGAAATGGGGCTGTGCTTGGGTTCCTGTCAATGAAAATACCCCCAAAAATACAACATAGTAAATTAAGACATCCAAACACAAGAACAAGGCAAAAGCAAGGTTGAGGGTGTTACCGGAGCAACATAGTAAATAACAGTCACATAGACTACAAACTTCAAGTTGTCGTAATATTCCAGGTAACACTAAGAATTTCTTGGAAGGTTTTATGCATAAATTGAACTTTTAGCTCAATTAAACAAAATAAACTTCAAATCTGTAACGAAATCTGCCTTCAAATCAAAGAGCATGCTAATGACCTCTCTGGACTGAATGAGAATCTCAAGTGTTCGTTCTCAGTGACAACCACTAAAAGGATGTGAGGAAGAAAACAAATACCAAGCTTCCAGTGGGTCAATAATTTATGAGAGAGTGCAACTGGCAAATAAATCAGTTTTCGCCATGTTGAATGTGGAAATTGAACCAATCACTTAGGTATTTCCCAGTTCCCTGAACTCAAGAAAAACTGAAATTTTCCTGGCTTTATTAGGTATCAAATGCCATAAAAATGTATAACCATGTTGAGTAATTAAATTGAGGAGACCAACAAGGAGGTGAGAAGAATCGATGAAGGAACACCCCCAGGGAGCACCAAAAATTCATGGAAAAGAAAAGGGATCTTCCGTAAGTTAATCATGATATAATCTTGCTCGCCTTAAGTTCAAAAAATTGAAACAGCTATGATGCTAACGCTTCACTACATTCTTTCTTCCGTCTTTATGCACTGGAATCTAGAAAAATATGCACATATGGAAGTCAAGATGCTGTAATCGATTTATAGGAATCCCGAAGCAGTTTGCAGCAGGAGCGAACTCACTTTAGGCACTGCCATAGCATCAACTGATACATCGTATCAACTATGCATATTGAATTTATCTACCAAATACTAGAAAATAAAAACATTAGTGTGAAGAAGATAAGCTACAAGTTGGTTCTGTAAACAAAACAGAGATTTTTATGATTCTCAATGGATAATTCCCCACAAATTCTGAATCAAGTCATGATGCTGTGGACCAAACACTTTGATCTACAGTTGCAAACTGTTATTTATAATATCTTAGGCATAATGCAATATATCAAAAATATAGCAGGGTTGAATGTTACACTTACATCCCATTGTCCACCACCATAAGTGCCCCTCCCAAAAACATCAATGCCCATGTAGACATCAAACTTTCTGTCACCAGCAACAGTAGCTGAAAGTTTTGGATAGTCTTTCTGTAGGATACAAGGTAGAAAAATAAGTTTTGAGAAACTTTGGGCCACGAAGTCAAACTTCGAAATTTAATAAAGAAATCCAATACCTTCCATGTGTAATTTACAAATATTCCATCACATATATCAAAGAAAGATTTATTATTTTCGTTCAGTTGATCTTGCCAGTTAAGTTTGCCATCAATAGTAACACTGTCATACCTGCATAATCAATAAGAAATGAAAGAATTAATAAGCTGTATTTCAAACTTTCGATAAGAAAAAATCATTAGTACTGAAGATCCATAGTCAACAATAACAGTCATATTGTGTCATATGACTTACCATATGACTAAAGATCCAGGCACTGAGGAGTGCATGGTCTTGGTTAAATGGCTGACGAATTCTCTCAAATTAGGAATTTGCTCTACATCCAAATTGACCTCCATATTTATCTACAAGTGACAGATTCAATGTCAATGATGACCAGAAATTTGACAGCACGACCTTCATTGGAACCACCACAATAGAAGATAAAGATTCCAGATTTAACCTTTTTCTTCTACTTCTCATCAAAAGCATTAAAATGTCAAGGTGAATTCAGACTTTTCTCTGTGATCCATGGAACTTTTTCAGGTTGTGCATCCCCAGAATTTTGTTTTTATCTTTTTTCTCTAAATACATTCTTTAAATTTCATATTTTAACTACCATAAATCAAGCAGTCAAATTTCTAAATCATTTGATGACAAAAAATATTCAGGTAAAAACAATACATAAAATTAGTCACAATTGAAGAAAGAAATGCGTACATGAAGTATGTGGACTCAATAAGGCATAAAACTAAAAGGAACCAAAAGATGGCAGTGGCTATGCGAATCATTGCATCTTATGTAGAACAGGACACCGGGTTGGAGAAGAAAAGGAATGAAACTTTACCAGCCAGCCATCAAATCGCAAAGCACTAGCTAGCTCAGTCAAGCGCTCAGCATACATGTGGGCAGACTCCCTGGTTGAGAGCAGTTTGTCGGCATTAACTCTTCCTTCATCCCATTCTGTGATGAAAGTCCCCAACACCTTAACATTCCACAGGAAGAAGCAACAACATTATATGCAATAATAACTTCAGTGGATTCTTTACACCCATACATGACTCTGGAGTACATTGAATCACAATCCACCATCCCATGCACGCTGAATGACTAGCAAATCCTCATCAATTTAAAAAGAAAAAGTTTGAAATAAGAAACAAATTTAAAAAAACAATCGTAAGACTCTGTCATCCCAAATTTTTTCTTTTTTGAAGAGTTTTCAGTCATATGCATGCTATCACATATGTAGCTAAAGGGTCCTCAAAAATTCCCATGAAAGCATTAGCAAAGTCGTGTACAAGATACTAATCATCACTATTTTTCAAGATTAATCATTATCGTCAATACAATGATAATCCCTCTTGGTTGATCAATTCTATCCAAGGTCATCTTGATTAGGTAGATTTTAATACTTGATTACCTTAACTTGATTCTAAAAAGTTCACTCCTGTGCACCTTTGAAAAAGTCAAGTCGAGTTTGAATGTCCGAATTGTTTCACCAAGCTAATGTTACATCAAACTTATAGATCTATGACACCCAGCAAACCATGGCTCTTTAACCTTCTTCTTCCCAGTTTAACATCATCGATGTTATCTAAACTTTAGGATGTCATACATAGATAGTTGAAGTCTGCCATAATGCATATGTCCCTATCCAACCTTTCCATTGAGCAACTATTGTGGCTATGTATGGAGTGATTGATTTACGGTAATCTTTTGAAACCTCATAAGATTTTCACAGCTTCCTAGATGTACAACACGCATCTTAGGTATCAAGAAAGCAAAGTTTCAATTTTGTCGTAAACATAATCACAAATTAAAAACCATTTTAAACCAATAAATAACTATATCACTTGGCATTACTTACGTGGTGCTCCTATCTAATTATATAGCAAAAAACTTTTCGCGTGGAACAATGTGGGTCCACTTTTGTTAGGTAGATAGTACAAAGGGGACCCACTTAAAGTGCATTGCACATTCTTATTTGCCGAGAATACCACGTAGACACTGCCACATGGTACTCTGGGAATACTTAATAATTTTCTCTTGGGGTTTTTTGAGGAACGATGACTTCTCCAACTAGTAAGGAGCATTCGGATGGACGTGACTCCTGTCCGAACAAAATTAGGTAGAGATTTTTTTGATGAAGGGCGTCCAAACGGGGCTTGATGCCGTCCGATCATAGGCAGGCAGTAGGGACACTGTACTTTGGTGTGTCCGGATGGGGCTTAGGCCGTCCAAACAGCGCGGTGCTTAAATCTGTGCATTTTTCCTAACCCTAGTTGCCTATTTTGATGCTGTCTCTTTATAAACTTATAAGCCTTAACCACCATATGTTGTGTCTTGTAATCTTCTCTTATTCAATCACAGTGAAACCCTAATGTGAACCGTGAACGTAGTCATTCTTTGTCGAACCACGTAAATTCGTGTGTGGTGTTCTTATGATTGCTTGATCATTCTTCTTTCTTGTGTTTGTGCGTGTGTTTGTGGGTATTGTTTCCCAGCAGAATAGATTGAAATCAAATTCTAGTTTCAACTACTTAAAACCAATAAAAGGTTTTTAAATTCAGAATCTCCTTCCCTCTCTCCCTTTAAACCAACCAATACAAAAGTCAATCCAACTAATACAACAATTTTTTAGCAAGAAAGCAATTAATATTATTAGAAAAAAAGAAACTTTACAATGTAGATTAAAAATACACACTAGCTAGTAAAAATTCAACTCTCACTGTCTGAGAGGCTAGGAATGATCAAAAAATTACAATGGCTCACAAGCCTCTTTTAAGGGACGGATCAAAGTCAAAGACACAAAAACGTGTCAAAAACATTCACCTAAAATTAAAAATCTACTCAAAATTATCAAAAATCTTTTTGCGGAGTATTAGAGACTAGAGAGAACTAATTTCACCCTCATTGAAAAACCGGCTTAAAGCAAGGTGTAATTTTGGCCCGGCCAAGCCCGAACCTGGCAGGCTTGCGCCTAATCTTCAAGTCCGGATGGGACGGGACGGGTTTTTTCGTCAAGGGGTAAACCCAGGTCCTAGGGGTACTGGTCTCAGGCTCGAGCCTCGAGCCTCGAGCCCAGGCCTTGGGCGGACTTTTGATTTTTTTTATTTTTTTGGGTTTTGTTTTTCTTTTTTTATTTAATTTGTTATATATGTTTATAATTTTATTATTTTCATAGTTATTTAGTTTATAAATTTATAATATAATGTTAGTTTATTACTTTATTAATAGTAGTTTATAATTTACTTATTATTATAATGTTATACTTTATTAGTTTAAAAGTTTATATTTTATTTGTTTATATGTTTATAATGTATTATTAATTCATTAGTTTATTTAAGTTTATTAGTTTTTATAGTTTATCGTTTATTATTAGTTATTAAGTTATTAACTTATTAATTTATTATATAAATTTATACTTTATTTGTTTATTAGTTTTTAAGTTTATTATTACTTTACAAATTTATTGTTTGTAACTTTATATTATTAATTTATTATAAGTTTAATAGTTTACTTGCTATAAATTTATTATTAATTTGTAAGTTTATAATTTATATTCTTATAAGTTTATAATGTATTATTAATTTATTAGTTTATTATTTATTATAAGTTGGTTATTTTTTATAGTTTTATTTTTATTTTTATGAAAAATGAAAAATATAATTTTCTTTGTTATTAAGAGAAAAATAGTTTACAAAGTTTTTTTTTATTTTATAAAAAATATAATTTTTATTGTAATTAAAAAAACTATTTAGAAGGTTTAGTTTTATTTACTAATTTATTATTTTTCGGGTCAACAGGCCAGGTTTCAAACTGGACCGGACCACGAGTTTCGAGGGGTAGGTCTAGACCCGAAAATCATGTGTCCGTACTCGGGCCGCACAGTGCTGAGTCTCGAACGGGCCTCACGCCAAAATTACACCCCTAGCTTAAAGTTAGCTTTTTGGGCTTTTTAGTTTTTTTATTTAAAGCCTAAAAAGGAAAAAATCTCGTTTTTTAAACCCCAACTTTTACCCAATTGGCTTTTTGATTTTTTTGATAATAATTTTTAATTTTATCCTTTAGTTTTTTAATTTTTTGACTTTTTGCTTGACAAGATCTCATTTAGGCTGAAAGGTAAGTTTCAAATTTTACATTCGATTTATTTAACTTTTTTGTTAGTTTAAAAGTTATTTGTTTCCAAACCGAACAAACATTTTTAGTTTTTAAACTCCAAATGACTTAAAGCAAAAAAAAAAAAACCTGAGTTAAACTCTGCCAAACGAACTCTTATTCTTTCCTAGTATAGGAACATTAATTTTTTTTTACCTCCAATCAAATATAAAATCCAAATATCAAAATTCACTGATTATATACTTTTTTGAAAAAAAAAAAAAAAATCAAGTGTGTGATGAACACAACAATCACCATACCTTGACTCCATGCTTGTGCGCGGTATTGGTCCAACACGGAGGCGGGAGAGTAACCAGAGTATGCGAGAAGTAAACGAAAACATCAATTAAGTACCAGTGCCATATCGCATAAGCATCGGGATTCGTCCCTCCTTGAACCCACTTATCATCCAAATACCCTCCGGCCATGTCATGGCACACCAGAATTCTCGGCCGGTCGGCCAACGGGCCGTCGTTCCCAAACTGAAGACTCGCCGAGGCCACGTTGAACGGGAAGTGAAACGAGTCAAAGTAGGTCCTCGATTCGAGGTCTTCCAGGCTTTTGATTGGGTACGAGACCGGAACCGCCGGCTGCGACGGATCGAAAGGCGGCGGAAGATCGTCGGAGGAGGACTTGGTGACGGTTGGATTCATTGGGAGGAAGAGAGAGAAGAGAAAGTTGTGGATTGATCTGAGGAGGTTTCGAATGAAGTCGAGGTTTTGGCGGCTTATGTAGGCGCGAAAAGGAATGGGCATAGCCCCATAGGAAGTTGAGAGCTGAGATGCAGAGTATGCAATCGAGGAACGAAGACGAAGACGCGAGAGAAATTATTGAGAGCTGAGCTGCAGAAGTTGTGATCCTGTTGCCTCGTTTGGCTTGAACGGTTGGTTTTTGAAATTCGACGCTTGCTGGCCACGTGCTTCTTCTATGGAGAAGTTATTGCATGGGTAAGGAACAACTATTATCTTGGGGATCCTCTCTCTACTCAATCACTTGATATTTTTAATAAATTTATTATTTATATTATATAAGTATTTTTATTTTTAATCACCAGAAAAAATAATTATAATATTTTTATCATAAAATTTATCATCAAAATATTAAATTTTCAGATTTTACTTATTTTTATTTTTTATAAAAAAATCTTTTTTTGATTAAACTTTTATATTTTTAAAAATTATCTCAAACTGATGAACTAAATTGACAAAAAATTCCAATCAAAACGAGAAAAAATTACTAAACCTAAAACAAGCAACATAACTTGGTTTAATGACTTAATTTTTGTCTTTTTTAATTTTTTATATTTTAATTAAATTAATTTAATTTTTTTGCACAGTTTAACAAGAAAAGTCAAAAATTATAATAATTTAAATAAACAACTACAAATTGAGTAGAAAAAAAAACAAATAAACAATTATTCAAAACGTACGAATGATCTGTATATATATTAGT
This sequence comes from Heliamphora exappendiculata, assembly GCA_034768845.1. Classification (NCBI taxonomy): domain Eukaryota; kingdom Viridiplantae; phylum Streptophyta; class Magnoliopsida; order Ericales; family Sarraceniaceae; genus Heliamphora; species Heliamphora exappendiculata. Next base: position 6,350,643 of record JAOTRH010000001.1, read on the forward strand.
TGAGTATAGTATGCTGAGGTAATTTTCTCTACACACTTAATAATTTATCCCTTCAAAATGGTACTTTTTTTTTTGAAAAATAAAATGATACATTTTAAAGCTTAATTTGGAATAAAAAAATACAAAATTTATTTATTTTTTATTGTTTTTGAAGTAACTCTTAGAAACAATAATATAATTAAAAGGTATAATTTGTTGACATATTTTAATCTTTTTTATTTTTTAGTTAAAAAAATTAAAATTTTGAGTTGGTCTCAATGATAGATTTTTATAAGAAAAGAATTAATCAAGAAATTTAAAAAAATTATTAAAAAATAAAATAAATCAATAAATTATTATTTCAAAAACAAACCACGTGATTGAATAAAAATATTAATCATTGCTTCTATGCGTCAAATAATATTTATGAAACTACATTAATATCCATAAAATATGTATCAAAATTCCAACTACTTTGGCATCATGCGAATATTATTCATTGGGGGTGTTTGGCGAATTAGTATTAATAGTTTTTAATTTTTAATTTTTAATTTTAGTTATAAATTATAATTTTTTAAAAATATTTATAATTTTTATTATAATTTATAACTATTTTTTATTTTAATTACAAGTTACAATTTTTATCAAATACTCACAATATTTACTTATAAATTATAATTTATAAATTATTAATTACAACATTCTCAAACACCACCATTGGCCATGGAGTGAATAATTGTTAGACAAATCAATGATTTATATAGTGGTACATTATTTTTTTAATTAATTTTCATTTTTGGATTTTTTGAGAAGTATATATTTTTTTAAGAGGTGAATGTAATTTATCGCGTTTTAAAATGATAATTTTATCATTAACTAATAGATATTATAACTAATTTATAGAGAGTATTTGATGAAGTTACTGTTGATACTTTTTAATTTTTTATTATTAATTTTAACTATAAATTATAAATTATTTCAAATATTCATAACTTTTGCTATAACTTATAAATTCTTTTTAATCTATTTTAACTACAAGTCATAATTTTTATCAAAAATTCACAATTTCTGTTACAAACTATAATATATAAATTATTAGTTTCAACAAAACCAAACACCACCCTAATAAATTTGAGAAGAACAAAATTGAAATTGGATCCGATTTCAAACCTAAGAAATAAAAAGTATAACTTTTGGAAAGAAATAAAAAGTGGGTATTTTGGTTTTTAATTACTTTTTAGGTCCTGTTTGGGATAATTTCTTATTAAATTTGCTTATTTTTATTTTTAGTAATATTTTTTATTATTTAGTTAAACTATTGTACATTTTGACTCTTTTAATCAAAACAAGCTGATAGAAGAAAAAATTTAATCAAAATTTTAAAAAAAATAGTTCAGAACAAACAAAAATAAGACAATAAATCGAATTTCATGTTGCATATTTTCATTTTTAGTAAATATTTTTTATTTTTTTCATCATTTTTTACCTTTTTAGTTGATCTCATTAAGACAATTTTAAAAGGTAAAAAAATTTAGCCAAAAGATAAAAAATATTCAAAAAAGACAAAAAAATAAAGAAAACATCCGCAATTTAGTCCACCTCCAAGCATCGGCGATCAAAGTAAAAATATTTAATCAAAATATAAAAAAATATCATAAAAGATTAAAAAAATTAATCAGTCAAATTTAATGTTACTTATTTTTATTTTTAGTAAACTTATTTTTAAATTTTTTATTAAATTTTTTTACTTTCTCAGCTCTTCTTTAGGAGATGATTTGAAAATATAAAAAAATTTAACCCAAACTTCATTTTCCAAAGAACCTCAGTTTTATCAGTATATTTTTAAAATTTTCTTACTAATCAAACTCCAGAAAAATTAAAATTTTCTCTTTATTATATATTTTCATCACTATCTTGCTAATCAAACAGTCCCTTGACTCTTTTTTTTATCACAAAAAAAATTTATACTATCTTAATTTAAAAAAAAAAACTGTTTATTTTGAAGAATCATCATGTTGCAATCTATGCTCTAAACACATTCTCTGTATGAGAGAATTAGTTTTAACACTCTAAATATAGAATATCAAAATAAGATAGAGAATTATTCTCTAAATATAGAGAATGAACACTTTGTTCATTAAATGAGTAAAATTTTGAATTTTGAATTTTATTTTTAATAAATTTAGTATTATTAGATAGATATTCACAATACATTTAAAAAGGTAACACTATTGAATATATTTTAATAAATTTTTTAAAAAATAGTAATTTACATATTGGAGTTTTAAAAGAGAAATAAATAAAATTGAAAAATAGAGATAAAAATAAAATAATGTGGTTGGAATTGGTATGAATAAGATAGTTCTCTAAAATTATTTTTTAAATAAAAAATATTATGTTAATATTCTTAAATAGAGTTTTAGGTTGGAGATGCTCGTGTATGAGCAACTCCAACCCATTATTCATATATTCATTTTGGAGAATTATTATGCTCCAAAACATGCTCTAAAACCATTATTTATTTGAGAGAATTGGTTTTGACATTTTAAATATAGAGTCTTATAAAAGAATATAGAATATCATTCTCTAAGTATAAATAATGAACATTTATTCATCAAATGAGTAAAATTTTTAATTTTTATATTTATTTTTAATAAATTTAGTATTATTAGAAAGATATTCACAATACCTTTAAAAAGATACCATTATTGAATATATTTTAATAAAATTTTTAAAAATAATAATTTGCATATTAGAATTTTAAAGAGAAATAAATAATTTTGAGAAAAGTAGAGATAAGAATAGAGTAAAGTGGTTGGAATTGGCACGAATAGAATAATTTTCTACAATCACTTTCACAACAACAAAAAATTTGGGGCGTACACGGTCCGATTTGGATTGATTTTGAATAAAATCGATAATCAAATTAATTTTTACAATTTTAGTAATTTTAGAACCAAACTAAATCGTGTAATTTGTGGAATCAAACCGAACTGAACCTATTATTAATGGTTCGGTCCCGGTGCAAAATTACAGTTCTAGTAATATATAATGCTCCAATATAAAGTGTTAAAATCTAACAAAAATCACATTAAAACTCAACAAAATAATTTTTTTTTATGATTCAAATAGTTGCACAAAAAAATATATT
>JAOTRH010000001.1:6353872-6368068 GCA_034768845.1 Heliamphora exappendiculata
AATCTCACAATATATATATATATATTCGATTTTCAAATTAGTTCGGATTAATTCCAGACTAACCCAAGAAACGAACTAATATTATCGATTTATATTTTTTAGAATTTAAGACCAAATCAATTACTTGTAAAAATCGAATTAACCCAAATTTATAGAGGTCAGATTGATTTAATTTTTAAATTTTTTAGATCTCTTGTACATTCCTAATTCATTTGTACTAAAATTTATAATAATTATTAATTTTAATATAAATGAATAATAAATATCTAACTTTTTATAATTTTTGTGGTCAATGATCTGTGCACAAAGTGTTTTCCATACTGGTGCCACTTGCCAAATGAAAGAAAGAAAATCAATATGCCGACATTGAAACCGTACCCTATTATCAATGGATTGGGCGACTGCACCATACAATTGGGGTGGGTATATCTTAGTTTGGTCTTACTATAATAATTTAATTATTAATTTTATTACTCCTAGTATATATATTATTTATACAAAAAATAAATTGTATATATTATATATATTAAAAAAATAAATTGATTAAATATCGTTAAATTCCTAAACAAATCAAATTTATCTTAAAAAAATAAATATTTTTCATACACTTAACCATATCAAATTAGGCTAATTAGCTTTTTTTTTCCTGACATGAATAATCTATATTTTTAGCGTAATAAAATGAATAATTTAACGTATTAAAATTAAACCAAAAAAATACTCACCTGCCCCAGTTGTATAGGGCAGTTCAGATATTGGGCTGTACAGAACCTTTAACCCCTTAGCAATTGATTATGACTTGGGAATTGAGAGATTGGGAAGTGGGATCGGAGTTGCTGCGTCTAAAAGATAGTATGGTTGTGTTATATTTTGTTTGGAATATTTGGTAAATATATATATTTATAATTAAATTCGTTAAATACGTAAAATTTATTGAATTTATTTATTATATAAAATTTTAGATTCATCAAATATTTATAAATAAGTAATTAAATAAGATATTTTAAAATTATTTATAAATAAATAAAAATTATAAATATTAAAAAATATTATTAAACAAATATTATTTAATCACTTAATTATAAATATCGAATGAATTTAAAATTTTATTTATTTAATTAATTAAACAAATTCTACGTAATAAATATATTTAATTATAAAAATATATTTATCAAATCACCTCAAACAGGACATAATATTACAGTGCTGTCCTTTGAACAAAGTACAATATCCGGTGGTGGATTTTAATTACCTAACAAAAAAAAAAACAAAAAAACAAAAAAAAAAGAAAAGGAAAAGTGGGTTTCGGAGATTCTAAGATAACGATGTTTGGTGACGTTGATTTGATATGTATATGTTATTATATAAGTAATCATGGGAAGTAGCGGGGAAAATGAATGGCGTGGATGTAATAGCTACACATCATGCGTAGGCAAAACAAGAAGGATCATTACTTAAACAAAGCCTCCTTACCCACTTGCAAATCAACTTGCAAATCCATGTCATTACCTTCCAGAGAGATTGAAAAAGAAAGGATTGAAAATATATTATAATAATCACAACTTGCACTTGTTTATATTATCTAGGAGTGTTTGCAGGTTGGGTCCAATTGGGGATGAATCAAGAATCTTTTTTAATTAATTTATTTTTAGTAGTTAAATTTTTTTAAATTTATTGACAATTTACGTTTCATCAAAATTAATAAGTTGGGTGATATACAATTTATTGCCAACTCACTTATCATCAAAACTAACGAGTTAGAGTGATATTTTTGATAATTTTAACTCGCAGTTTATGCGATTTAATAGGCTGAGAAGTTGCAAAAGTTCGAAGTTAATTTTTAAAAATTTATTTCTAAAAAATAAGAAATTTATTCTAATTTTTTAATTAAAAAAATTTATATTTAATATGTTAAACAAAAGACCAACTAAAAATAATAGTAATCATTCAATAATAATAATAATAATAATAATAACATATCTAAATATATCTAACAATAATATTTATATTGCATACATATTAAAAAATGGTTTACAATATATAAAATAATAATTAAGATCATAAATATTTTAATTTATTCCTTATAAAAGAAATTTATAAAAATATAAATATGTATATAAGATTGAGATTCATCATTTTAAAAATAATATAATTAATATATACTATAGTTGGGTTAGATTGAGTTGATAACGAGTTTGAGAAATATAATTCGTAATTAATTTATTTTTTTTATTTTTTTTATTTTACGCACCTAATTTAACCCACTCATTTATATAAACTATAAGGATTGGTTTAAGTGGGGTTGGATTGACGGGTTGAAAAAATTTATTTTTATAAAAAAAATAAAAGAAAAAAAAGTTAATATTTGAAATTCTTTTTAAGTTTATTGACTTTCTAGAGAAGTTAAACATTATAGCTTAAAAGATAATTTTCTCTTTTTTGTGAAAAAGGTTAGTTTTGTTTGTTAAATAATCCTATCAGGATTAACTGTTTAAATAACCCATACGCGACGATAATAACAAGTTGAGTTGAGAGTTAGGTTGGGATAAGCAGCTGATGTTTCCTCCTTAACAACTAGTATTTAAATCTAGCATTTGTGCATATGGAAATTTGCTAGGTTCCCTTAATATGGTTTAAATATTAATAAGGGAAAGTTTATGTACCCATAAAATAAATTTAGAATTTTATCTCGAAAGTGATGTGTAAGATGTAAATTTAAATTGAGGCTTTCAGCGAAAGGTCTAAAAAAAATAAATTTTAACGCGTAAAATTCACCAACAAAATTTTTAATGCGCGAGATTCAATTGCCAACAATACAGATAAATTTAAAACAAACAGATAAATTTACATATAATGCATACAGATAAATTTATCTGTATTTTTATACAGATAAATTTACACAGATAAATTTATCTGTGCACTATCAAAACATGTATCAAGTACACAGATAAATTTATCTGTTTTGTTTACATAAGCAGACAGATAAATTTATTTGTATGAAGAACAACGTGTCTTTTCAAAACACGTATAAAACACACAGATAAATTTATCTGTATGCTTATTTATGCAAGACAGATAAATTTATCTGTGCGCTTTTTCAAAACACGCATAAAGTACACAGATAAATTCATCTGTATGCTTATTTATGCAAGACAGACAAATTTATATGTGTACTTTATACATATTTTAAAAATATATAAATAAATTTATCTGTTCTAGGGTCCAATTGGACCTTACGCATTAAAACTGGATCTCGCGGTTAAAAATTTTATTAGTGAATGAAAAATAAAAACGCTGCTACTTTAAGGATTTAAGACTAATTTTTCAATTTAAATTTAATAGAGTGTAAGACACATGTCAAGTAAATCTTTAACTATTTACTTTGAATTCTCAATACTTTTTTAAGATATTCTTTCTGGTTTCTTAACATTATTGTAAAATTAATTCTCACTGTATATAACTCGACAAGATATGTATTGTCGAAAGTCATTTCTTTAGCAAAGGGTGTAACAACCTCTAACACTTAAAAATAAGCAAGTCATGCTTTCCTATTCTAGTTTCTTGGCGTAATTCGTCAGGCCAAATTCATTATCAACCGAAAATGAATACGACCTCCTAAAGGGATTCGAGGACACCAAGGACACCAATTGCAAAAGGCCACTAGGCCAACAACTTATTTCCCCTAGCATGTGTTTGGATTAATTTTTTTTAATAATTTTTTAATTTTTTAATTTTTAAAAAATTAAATAAATATCAAATCATGTACAAAAAGTAAAAAAAAAAACTTAATAAGCCAAACAAGTTAACTTTTTTATGACTTTTAAGTCAAAAAATCTAAAAAATAAATTAGTTCAAACACAAGCTTAATCCTATAAACTTGTATGCAGATTGTTTTGTTCGGTACGTTTGGACAATAATCTTTCTACAAGTTAACCTACGAAAACCTTATTACTACTTATCCTTTCTCTAAATAATAAATTTCAGTACTGTAATATGAGAGAATTGAGATAGAAGGTTAGAAACCTCTAGGAGGTATCTAATTTGCAGTATTGGCAGGATATATCGAATTGAAATAATCCATATATTGATAAAAATTGATAGTAAAAGTTTTAAATTCTCATATGTATAATGGTTGATATTTGGAAACTTATAAGATATCGATTGATTTAAAAAAATAATATTTTAATTATTTTGTGTGTAACGGAATGACAATATCATTAGCCATTGCATTATTCTATGTTTAGACAATCGCAAATAATTAAGAAATGAATCAATTACACAAATAAAAGGCTCGGGTTTTTTTACTTAAAAAATCCCATTTCAGGTAAAAAACTACGAAATTAATCTAAATTCAGGTGAATCAAGTACTATACCAATGAACAATTATAAGACTACTTACATACTATAGTCGATTCATCAATCTCGACGCCTTAAGTCTCAATTGTTGAATGCACGTGTACCATTCGCCGTAATTAATCACCACTATACTGAATTCTCAGTGCTTCTTTAAAGTATTGAATTATCAATACTTTGAACTGATGGAATCCACCGATGACAAGAGATGGCTGCGGTTGGTACCTTACCATCCTTGATTTTGTTAGCATTTAGGTTGAACTATTCACTCTAGTGTAGTTCAGTTAAAATATTTTCTTTTGCTCTTTTTGATTGCTCTTTTGTAACTTTTATGTTTATGAAGTAAATTTAATAATTTGCTTTTGCCGTTTAAAAAAAAAAAAGAATTCAGCTAAGGTGAGCAAAAATGAATTTCTTCTTGTTGAGCCCCGAAAACTTTAGAGAATTGATCTTCAATTACTTATCTCTATAATTTCTTTCTTTGAAGTATTTTTGAACTCTGTCTATAATCCCCTATGTATAATAGGAGAAGTTGAAAAACTTTTTTCCATTAAAATAAGATTCTTAAAAAAATTCTAATTAAACCAAAACATTATTTTTCTAAATTAATTCAAATTGTAGCACATCATGACCTCAATGCATCCAAGACTTCTATTTGACATGAGACTTATCTTGCATTGTCTTATTTGTACTCTTAGCTAAAATTGCTTGTACCATTGTATTCAAGATTTAGTCTAACTCAAACAAATTTGAAAGTTTTACAAAAATTCAAACTTTAGAATTTCAAAATTAGTAACTTAATTCCTTAATAACATTGAAGTTTTAAATTGACTAAGTATTGACAAATCTACCAATGATTCAAAGTTCTAACAGATTTAAAACATCAGTGTCCAAGATTAAGGACTTATTTAATAACAGATATAAGTTTAGTGAAATCAACAACGAAAGAAGATTAAGATAAGAATTGTGAATGAACTCGAATTAGTAATAAGATTGAATTAGTGATTTAGAAGCTTGTTTTATATTGGATTGAGTAATGGATTAAACTACAACTTGTTTAATTTGCACATGTAAAATTAAATTAAATTAATTATTTTCCATTTTTACTTCTCCATTAAATGAAAATGAAACTAGCTCATGGATTCCCTCTATTTGCTTCTCTCCCCTTGGCCTGTCTCTACAACTCCTTTCTCAATGACATACATATAAAAGCTCTAATCTATAAAACCCACAAATGATTCCTCTTTCTCTTTAGTTTTCTTCTTCCCTTTCTTTTTTGCTATTCTGGTGTGATATTGGGATTAGCAAGGGAAACAATTGCAATTAAGTAAAAACAAAATAAAACCAAAAATTGCATGGGTGGTTTAATTTAGGGTTCTATTTTGAATACTTATTTAGAGATAAGGACCAAAATTTAAATAAGTATTCCAATAAGTCCATTATCATATCGTGTACCAGAAATGCCTCTCAAATTATAGAAATTGAATACACTTATAGGTAGTGCACATTTAAGAATATATTTTTATTCTCTTATAATGATTTAGATATAAATACTTTTATATTCTTTTACAATTCATAGTTATGATACTTTATTCAAATTATGAAAATTGAATACATTTATAACTGGTGAATATTTAAGGATACGTTTTTATTTCTTTATAATAATTTAGATATAAATATTTTTATATTCTCTTACAATTTATATGACAAGATATCTTATACATAGTCATGAATCTATTTGCATTTTCAATTTATGATAGTCACATATTCTTAAATAGATGGTTTGATATTGTGAACCAATATATCCTCATATTAACATATCAACATATTCTCATATTAACATATTACATACTCATCACTATCTCGTATGCAAATGCAGTATTCTCATTTCAAATAAATTAGTTGCACAAAATGAGAACTTATTTACAGAAAATGAGAATATTTGCATACAAGATAGTGATGGGTATATAATATGTTAATATAAGAATACGTTGATAAGCTAATAAGCTAATATGTTAATATACTTTTTTACGTAATGCATATAGTTTCGGTTGAATATGGTTCATAATATTAAACTATTTATTTAGAAATATGATTATCATAAATTAGAAATGCAAACAGATTCATGATTGTTTATAAGATATCATGCCATATGAATTATAAGGTAATATAAAAGTAATTTAATCTAAATCAATATAAGATAATACAAACGTATCTTTAAATACGCGTCAGTTACAAATATATTTAATTTTTATAATAATATTTTGAAGATATAAATATCCAAAAAAGTAATAAATATTTAAAATAGGACCTTATAGGATAACAGTTTACTACATAAAATTTATCCTAAAATAAGCCACTAAAACAGGACTTCAGAGTAATTAATTCAAATTTCATCTTTTAGCCTTTTGGGGGTTCAAGTTCAAAGAGAGATGATTTTTGAAAAGGGAGGACAGAAGGTTAGGGATGAGCAGCATAATTTAGAAGTGAGGGAGAGAGGGCAAGCAAGGCTAGTTTACGAAATTTATTCTATGAATTGGACTAACAATATCACGTTCCCCATAGATTTGCTAATTCACCTATTTTCGAAGATTCATAATTCAAAAAGATTGTTAATGCTCAAAAATATTGCACCAAACATAGTATTAATGGGCCTAATATATTATTAGTCCAATTCAGATGTTTAGGATGATATCAAACAAGGCCTAAGTCTCTATTTGGGGAATTTGAAAATCTATTTTTTTTTACAAAAAAATAGTTTTTAAGTTATATTTTATTTTTCAAGAAAAAAGACGCAATTCCAAATAATTTATTTTTTTGTTAAATTAAATAATTATAATATCTGTTAGCCCAAAGGCATTTTATATGATTTTGATAATTTTATTAAATTGTATTTTTTAATTAAAAGTTTAAAAAAATATTAAATTAAATATTTTTCAAAAAGGTTAAGTCGACACTATACGTGTAAATGCCGGCACCTTAGGCCATTTGTGCTGATACTTAGTACTAAATGAATTAACTCTTAGTGTTATTAAACAGAACGTTTTGTGTCGATACCAATTGACTTTTGGATCGACACCTACAAGCAAAACACGCTTGACAAACTCAAGTGTGTCGACACCATTATAGTTTTCGACACCTATAACCGCTTTGCTTGAGACGTTTCAAGAGAACATGTTATGTCGTTACCAATAATCAATTGTGTTGACACCTTCAGCATTAGATCGGGATCCAAGTTGAGTCGACACCAAGTGATTCTTTGGAGCCTTGGGTTCTAGTGTCGACACCACATATGATATGAGTCGACACCTAGACACTATATAAAAAACTCGAAGTGTGTCGACACCAGCGAAAAAATGAGTCGACACCAAGACATCAAGTCATCTACCAGACTCTAACCCATGTGTCGACACCAACGAGCAAAAGAGTCGACACAAAGACACCCTTCGAAAAACAAAAAATTTGGGTCAACATCAATGAAAATAAGGGTCAATAGACTCAACACTAAAGTTTCTATAGCCAAAGTTGCTTGGCCTGATTGAGTCGACACCAAAGACGAGCAGTGTCGACACTAAATTTTCAGTAGCTAAAGTTTCTCAAATGAGTCGAAACCCACAAAAATATGAGTCGACACATGAATAGACATGAAATCTTGAGTTGACATCAATTCTGATATGAGTCGACACCAAGATTCCAGCTGAAAAACTGAAGTAATGAAAAGATCGACACCAAATATACTATGAGTCGACACCAAGATGTAGGTGATGAAAATTTAAAAATTTTTTGAATTTTTTTTACAAATTGTTATTATTATTTTTAAAACCCAATTTACTCCATCTTAAGTTGCTTAGGACTAATAATATTCTTAATAAAAAAAAATAATTTTACTCCGAGAAAAAATCATCTATACTATTATAAAAGAAATCCAAACATTTTGTTTTCTTGAAAACAACTAAATATTTTATTTTTCAAATATAGCTTTATAGTAGTTTGAATTTTAAATTTTAAATATAATTTCGTAATGATCTTCTAATTTTTTTTTCTCTTTTAAACAAAAATCAAATGCTATCACACATCCTCTCTTACTCTCTCATCCTGTTCTTTCCGTGATATTTTTTTATATTGGACGATTCGATCAGGATATAAAGTTACGTATGCCCGCTCCGATTCGAAAAGCGAATGCAAGGGTAGAGTCGCGAGAGACTCGTGATTCAATTCGAACGAGATCGAGTCAGAATCTAGATCTAAGAAGACGATAGAAAGGAGGATTTCGCGTGCATTGTGCATGGAGATCATGGTCGGGTTCTTATCCGATTCACAAGCTAGTCCTCTGAGCCGTTGTAGCGCCGAAAGCCACGAATCTGCCAGAGTTGACTCCGATGAAGCCTGACTCAGAAGCGACCGAGCGATGGCTGGTCAGCAGGTTGTTTCGGAGTAGGAATTCGTTCAATGCTGGAGGAGCAGTTCAGTTTGATAACTACTCGTCTCTCTCTCTCTCTCTCTCTCTCTCTCTCTCTCTCTCTCTCTCTCAAATAGAAACTAAAAGCAATCACGCATTCAAACCAGGTATGCCCTTTCTCTCACACTCTCTGTTAGATTCGACGAGATTGACCTTAACTCTAGCATCGTTCGAGTTGATCGGAACAATGAGGTCCATGTCGCTACACATTGGAATCAACTTTTGGCGTCGGCGTTTTTAAACCTAAAATGGATGGTCCGTTGGGAGCAGAAACGGGTGAATGGTGCAAAAGTGAGTGATACGTCGGTTGCCGGCGATGAAATCGCGATGAATGGCAGCGTGGTTGTTTTAGGATTGAGAGGTAAAGTTCGATATACTGATGCGTATGGCAGGTATTTGACATGTTCTAAGAAAAATTAACGCATAAAGAAGAACTCAGTGCATTTTTAGGAGACAGCAATTGTAGATAAAAACTGAAAAAGTAAGACAGAATTTCACATTTATCGGTGTGCCCATGCCGTTAGTATTATTATATATATTCCAAACACTACACTTAAAAACTAAAAAGTAAAATTACTCCAAATAAATTATCACAAACAAAATAACAAAGACACCTTCAAAATATTAAACATTCCAAACGTTTTACACATTCTAAATAGGCTCTAATTCTCCCAGAAATACCTCAAATACATGAAGAAATATACACGACAGATAACTAGGTGTGCAAAAATGGAGACAGAGCTAATGAAAATGAAGAACTAAACTTGGGAGAGTTCACACTTCACAATGTATTACATTACAGCAACTGAAAAGTACTCCCGACAAAGAAAAACATATATTAATGGAACAGAAAAACGTGGTCCGACACTGTGACGAAGGTAATAACAGAGGCACATCTTCAAGAACCATGAAGGAATCCTAAACATCATATGCTTATCACCTTTAACATTTGGGATCTCAAGAGGGTTTTGAATCTTCAGACAACGCAAGACAGCTATATATGGATTTTCGATTCTGGGTTTCGGGTTCTAAATCGAGGTATTAATATCGATATCAGTGATTCGGATTTTGAATCTTGATCCGTATCGATGGATATTTAAAACGTTGTTTTCAATTATATCCGCGATGAACTCCCTCACCCACGAAGAAAATCATGTAAAACGATTCGGATCAGCGAGGACAAAGATGGGTCATGACGATTTACCGCTACTTTTGGCCAAGTTCTCGGCGATCTGAGCCAAAGACTGCAAATTGCACCGAACGATCGTATCGACGAACACGCAGGTTTCGTCCTTTGTGTTTCCCGGCGGTATATCGACGACGTAGGACTCGATGACGACGGTGCCTGAACCGGTCGGAGATTGGTGTAGAGTGGTGACGGATCGGTAATTGTTGAGCCGGTGGTCGCCACCGACGATTCTGAAGCTGATGATATGTCTCTCGTCGTCGAGGATTTCGAGGCGCTCGGTGCTGGAACCCGCCGGGAGTCCCGACACCACGTGGACTTCCCTGAGAGTGCCAACGGTGCCGTCGCCGACGATGACTTGGCAGCTCTTGAGGAAGTGCTTGTAGGCCTGCGGGTTGTCGAAGCGGCGGACGACGGACCAGACGGCGGAGACGGGGGCGGCGATGGTCTGCACCACGGCGGAGCAGCATTGGTTGGGCCCCATCGCGTGGGTGTGGCAGTGCACGGCGTCGTCAGGCACCGAAACGGACGGGTGGACTCGCCATATGGTTTGGGATGGTTTTTGATAATCCACAATTGTGGCGCTGGCGCTGGCGGCGGCGGAGGAGGAGGAGGAGGCGGCGGCGTTTCTGGTGTTGATTCTGTGGAGCTGAAGAGACGTGGGCATTTCTTCCACTTTTGTTTCTTGCTCTTTTTCTTTCTTTGAAACGATGGCTGGGGATGGCCGTTTACGAGATCTTGTATATATATATATATATATATATATATATATACGTCTGTCAAAACGTATAAATGTATAGAAAAATTATTAACTAATTTAGAAGTATTATTTGATATTATTTTTATTATAAATAAATAAATAAACTCAATGTATATTAAATACATTATTTTTATCTTTTATCTACTTAATACAAGTGATCTATTATTGTTGTACTCGGCAATATTGGTTGCTCTATTATTACCGAATAAAATCACCATATACATAAGTTTTCATGGGTATTTTAGACAAATAAAAAGGTTTGATGCATATATTGGGAGTGTTTGGCATTGCTTTATTTATTAATTTTTAGTTTTATACCAATAATTTTAATTATAAATTATAATATTTTATAAATACTAACAAGTTTTATTATAATTTTTAATTATTTTTTTATCTATTTCAGTAACAAGTTATAATTTTTATCAAATATTCATAACTTCTGCTACAAGTTATAACTTATAAGCTACTAGTAATAGTATTCCCAAACATTTTCATTAAGCATGTGTTTGGACTAATTTTTTTAGTGACTTTTAAATTTTTTAATTTTTTCGGATAAAAATAGATGCCAAATCATAACTTTTTTGTGAGAGAAAAAAAATCAAAAAGCTAACAGAAGTCAAATTAAGTGACTTTTTATTGTAGAAAAAGCTAAAAAGCTTGGCTTTTAAGCCAAGTCAAATACAGGCTAAGTGAGTCATTCTGTGTTCAATAATGCTATAGTAATTAATCATACTTAAGTAACTCATAATATTATATCTACTTAAAATTAATTTATGAATCCATAAAATGGAACTCGAATTCTCTTATTTTCTGAAGAAATGGAGACATTTCTATTTTCACCTAATAGTATTTGTATGTAAATTCATATTAATGATCAAAATCATTTATATTATAAAGTTTATCGGAAACATCATCATGCACAAATTTAATTAATAAAAAATCAACAAGTAGATGGTTATATCAAATTAATTCTAGAAAAATTATTAAGTCTACTTCCTATATCGTACTTGTCGTCTATTTTTTAGATTCAACATATTTTGGCCCTATAATTATTAATGTTATGTTAATTTAATTTTTTGTATGTATAATTTCTTCAATAAATTCTATAATATGAACTGTTCAAATCATAAAAATGTATTATTTTAAAATATATGAGATGGCACATGAGGTAATACTTAGTCTATGTTCGGACTAAAATGTCTTGTGACTCTTTTTTAGAGCTTTTTTTCTTCTTTTATGAATTTGTTTTTTATATTTTGATCTAAATTTTTTTACTTTTCTGGTTATGAGATGATTTTAAAAAATGTCTGTTATGGTTAATTTTAAATTTTTTTTTATTAAAAATAAAAAAATTAGAAAAAAAAACTAAAAAACCTGCTAAATTTGTTTTTTTCATCTTATATGAACTTTTTTAGGTTTTGATAAAAAAATTTTATTTTTTCGTTTTATCATTACGAGAGAAATTTAAAAAGTACTAAATATGATTATCATAATATTATTTTTTGTATTTCTTACGTAATAAAAGATGAATTATTATTATTTTATTTAAAATATTTTCTTTGTAAGTAACCACACAATATTTTGAGACTATTGTATAATTATTGACTTTTTGAATAATTATAAATAAATAAAAAAAGAAAAGAAAAGAAAGATTAGAGGATGGGAGAGATTTATTTTTGTCCACTTGTAATAAAGTTATGGTCTTACCTCGGAGGAAAGAGTGGAGGCAATTGATCTGATCACGCACAAGCTTACGCCGGACTTGCAAGTGGATCCTCAACTTGCCAACTGCTTTGGACGCAGTCTTCGCATAATTACCCCTCTAACTCCCCATATTTACTCGGCTAATCACATCGTCCGCGGGCGCGGGGGCTACGTACTTTAGCAAAATGACGGATATGCCCCTTAAGTTAATAATTAATTATTCAAAAACAGAGAGTATCTTATAAACTTCTCTAAATTAGTTTTATTTTATGGGTAATTAATTACATTTATCTTGCCTCTCTTGTGATATTTGGCAAATGCAATCAGATTCTTGTGTATTGACGGTGGTGTGCGTGACATTTCAAATGATCTATTATATATATATATTTTTTTTGAGATCTCAAGACAAATAATACTCATTCAACATACGCAACAAATTTAACTAATGAGATTCGACGGAAAATTAGAAATTGCTAGGTGGTGAGATTTTGTTGATGCCTTTTTGAGAATCAAATATCGAGAGAAATTTCCAATAAAGGCATTTTAAGAGCACTCGTCGGTGGTGATGGCAATTTTGGAGTGATAGTGGCGTGGTGGTAGTCATTGAAAATGAGAGCTAGAAAATAGAGGGACAATTGTGTGAATTACTTTATATTATTTTTTCATAATTTGATTAAGGGTAGTATTTGGAATTAGTAATTTTAAGTAAGCCTAAAATATAGGAAATAAATGTGATATCCATACAAATACGTGGTGTAATATTTATTAGGAGCATTGTTGGGTTTTAAAAGTGTTACATATATTATTATTTTTGATATTATATGGTATTTAGATTAGTTTACGTACACCTCAATTAATTTTTGAAATATTAAACTCACCGTTCACTTAGTGAAAGACCCAATTAAAATTAAAGTAAAACTTTGTATAAAGTAGCCTATCATATGGATCAGCTCATCGTATGAGCCAATTCCTCCATCAGTGTTACGTATTAAAAATTAAATGACCTTACACTACTTGGAATTTAAAAATTATTGGATAAAATTTACTTGAGTGTATGTGCCTATACTTTAAAGTGAATTTGATTCATCCGTTTTACATTTTAAGATACTTTTTGAATATCTTTTCTGGCAATGTTTTTCTTTTCTTTTTTTGGGATCTAGTCATTTTCTGGAGCTACTTCAATCCAAAATTGGCGCACTAAGCTCTAGTTGGTTATTAAGGATGATGGAAACTGTGAAAGAGGACAAGGAAAAAGAAAAAAGAAAAAAAAAAAAGAGAGGATATTATCACTCACATTCTTCTCTTTCTCCAATAGGAATGACTTAACTCTTATCTATCAAAAAGGTTTCGTATGACTCAAAAAAAGGGAACAACGAATATACCACCATACATTCTCACGTAAGTTTTCTTCAAATAGTAAATAAAATAAATTATATTTTAAAATTTTTTAAGGGAGATCGGACCCATATTTCAAGTTGGACAGGTATTTTTCGAGCAACTACTTGAACCACTCCGAGTCTAGACCTTATCGGACTCCATGGAAGACGGGTCAAGCTCACTGTATTTGAGGCCCTAGAACTGATCGTTGTATGACGCGTTTGGTTAGGCATGATTTAAGAGTTGGGGGGATAATTCTTAACAAAATGCCCTAGAACTGATCGTTGTATGACGCGTTTGGTTAGGCATGATTTAAGAGTTGGGGGGATAATTCTTAACAAAATTATAACGCATAGT
>JAOTRH010000001.1:6368168-6378933 GCA_034768845.1 Heliamphora exappendiculata
ATCGTTGTATGACGCGTTTGGTTAGGCATGATTTAAGAGTTGGGGGGATAATTCTTAACAAAATTATAACGCATAGTTCAAAAGTGAGATAGCTAGATAGATGAGATAGCTTCTCACGACTCCCGAATCCAAATTTTAACTCTCTTATAAATAGAAGAACATTTGGTGGTGTATTAGGTATCCGACACACAACATTTATAACACCATTCAACTTTTTTAATTCTCCTCAAACATCCATTAATTTGATTGTCAGAGTATCCTCGGACCAGACACTCGAGATGAGAACACCAAATTTCTTCTTCTTTTTTTTACCCTTTCTTTTCCTCCACATCTTCCAAATCAAATACTTCAACAAAAGCCACAAGTTGTGAGAGTTTTGGTGAAGTCAAAGAACAATTCAATCATGTTCCAACTTCGATGGCGGCTATAGATAAAATAGTTGTCTCTTACTTGGATTCTCTGAACAATTGCGTAAGCAGATTCATATCTTACACAACTAAGGCCAAATCAGTCATTTCACCAACCAACTCCATTTTATTTTAAGAAGCTTTTAAATACACACATTATTGTTGTATGCATTCACTAAATGCATTAAAATATTTATACACTGCACAAATTCTTGCACCAATATGTCTACATACATATATAAATAAATAAATAAATATATTTATTTATTTATTTGTATATATATATTTAGAATCTCACTAAGCAAGTGGGCTTGTCTAGATCTCATGTACATAAAGGAAGTTATTCATTTAATATGGTAGAGATATTATAAATATTACTAGATAAAATAAAGTAAGAATTAAAAATATAATAAAATTAATCAAAAATATTTTAGTTTTTCATATTATAACATATATTTTTATTATATGTAGTTTAATTCTCATATATTTGAAAACAAAAGGCGTTATGATCTACCAATTATTATTGTTTTGATTGTGAAAATGTTATGCTTATTAGATCATTTGAGTCAAATAACTGTTACTAACCAAATTATATTGTCCTATTATAGGTTGTATCCATTTTATTTATAAATATGTCAACAAAAAAACAAATGAGTATACCAAATGAAAAAAGAGAGAGATTTGAAGAATTAATTCACTTATAAACAGCTATCTTAATAAATATGTTATTATATAAAAAACTTGAGTATAAAGATTTAATTAGTAGTTTTTCCTTTTAAAAAATAGTTTTTGATAAAAAAAATTACTACATAAAAACAAAGCCTCAATATTTTTTTTTTGCCAGACCTCAAACATGCTTGGATCGCCACTGCTTCCTCTTGTAATACCACATAACATTGGTCATAATAATAATCTAGGTAATATACAAAATTCAATAAGAATGAAGTAAATCATCTTTTATTTTCTCACCTATCTATCAAAAATAACTAACATTATCTAGTTGACGTTGTTTCCGCTTACATGGTAATTAATAGTAGTATCTTACAAGTAATGCCATATAGATAATGTCATATAATATATAAATGTTACGATTAAACTTAAACAAATGAGAAGAAAAAAAACAAGCAATCACCAAAAAACATAGAACTTATGCGGTTCAACTTAATTAAAGTCTACATTTACATTTGAATGGGAGTTTTGGCGCAGTGGTTGAATTGTCGTTGTATAACTTGTGTAGGTCACGGGTTTGAGGTGTAAAAATAATCATTTGCGAAAGTATACGGTAAAACTATGTACTATAGACCCATCGTGATCTGCCCTCCCTTCCTAGACCTCGTATACGAGAAAGTTTTATGCACCAGACTACCCTATTTACAGATGAAATCGACAAAAGATACACTATGTAAAAGAGTAAAATACAATGAGCTAGGTGGCTATAACCGTAACTCTCACATAAAATGTTTAATTTTAAAAAAATTCTTATACACCAGGCTATCCGCAATTTATAGCTGAAATAAACAGAAGATGTACTAAGTAAAAGACTAAAATACAATGAGTTAGATGGCTATAATGGTAACTCCCACATAAAATGTTAAATTCTAAAAAAAAATCTGAAATACTCAATAATCCTAACATGGCTAATTGGGTTGAACTTATATGTACAATGGACACTAACCGCCCAAGCATTTAACAAGTGAAATGAGTCTGAACGAATTAAAAGAAAAATTGAATAAAATTCTAGACATCAATCCAAATGTTAATAGCACTCAATAATTACATCACTTTAATCATTTAGATCTCTTTAATACTCTCTCTCTCTCTCTCTCTCTCTATATATATATATATATATATATATATCTCTTGTGGTCGTGGTTTTGTGCCGTTTAATTTACTCTTTCCTACAACTTTAACATGGATTCCATTTTCCATGCCATCTTTTCCTTTTGTCATTTGGCCATTTTTCTCTGTTCCCCACCCACTTGCATCAACTTGAAACCCTCTTTTTTTAAGTTAAAAACCCACTCTTCACATGCTGTTCATCCCAAGTCGACCTATCATCTTGAAGCTGTCCATAAACTCAAACCCTAGATTTGAAAAACCGGACCGTCCTTTTTTACCATTTTTTTATATTTCAAGATATTCGGGGTAATTTATGCGTATCATGACTAATTGTTGAAAGATCAATTTCATCGTCAATTTGTAGGGCGCAATTAAAGATGAGACAAAGTGCCGTATTAACTAGTCCCAAAGAGTTAATAACACTTAAAAATTATTGAACTTGAAATCTAGAAGTAAGAAAGAACAAATTTTCAAATTTCAAGCTTTAACCACCAACCCTTGGTAAAACCTTCAATTTTTTTTAGTCGCCCTTTGTTTATGAGATGGTTCCCTTGTTTCGAAATGAATATTGAGAAAGTAGTAAAAAAACAAAAAGCAAATACAAAAAAGGGTTGGTGTTTTTTCTTCTTTCTTGTTTGTTTGGTTTGATAGTAATAATAAAGAGGAAGGAGGTGCAGAAGTTAAATAAGTATGGTTTGAAAACTGAGGCAAGGGCATATTGAGACAGAAACGTAAAAAAAAACAACAACAAATAATAATACTATCACCAAAAGATACAATTTATGTAGTTCACCAAGAATTATTATTATATTTACAGAAAATATAAATACCCACAATACCCTAGCCTTCACTATATGGAATAATCTCACAAAAAAAATCATACTAGCGCATCTAAAATGAGTCGGGTCCTGAATCGAATAGCCTCTCCCAACCCAAAAAAAAATCAAGCTCCACTTCAAACGCTTTATAGAACAGACGGAGGAGAGCGGGTGGAAGCACGGTCCTCCTTAAATTTTTAAAGGAGACGTATGGCCAATAAAAAGCAAAATGGTAATAATAAAGACATGACCCAAAGTTGGTGAATTAGTATAAAAAAAACCTATGTTTGATTAAGAACGGCCCAATTGAGCACGACACACCAGTTTGTCGTGACCTAAAGTGATTTTTGGCTAAATTCTATTGTTTAGGCCTTAAAAATTACAATTTTCATAGAAGTATAAGTTTTGGCAATAATTTTTCTAGGAAGTTCTTTTTTATATGCGCTTGTTTTGACATATTTCTATATATTAATCAGATCCGGATTTATCTTATATTTTACGTTTTGGGTAATCTTCTGCTATTTAGGACTTCAGTAAGATCCAAATACTTAATTGGTTGTTTCTTTTTGGTTAAAATTTTCTATTATAAACAAGTTGAAAGAGAGTATTCAGTTTTCGTTTGTTTTAAGAGAGTATCTCTAAATTAAACAGTAAATTTGGTTGCTGGTCGTTCTTTTGAGAAGGTATGTTCGTTTTATTTTTAAAATAAGTTTTTTGGATCTTTTTCGAAATAGATTTTGAAAAAAAAAAATTGTGAGCATGTTCGATTATGTTTTGTAAAACTAAATCTTTGTTTGCCAATTGTAGAATCAAACCAAACAATAATTTAAGACAAATTAACTCCAAAAAAAAACCAAAAATGCATAAAGATTTTGGAAAATAGAGTTAGAAAAGTTTTCCAAACCATACCGAACCCTGCAACAATGAGTCTCTACCTGTCAACAGTGAAATTTTAATTCTGGCACTGAAGTGAGTTATTTAATTGGTTACCATATAATTTAATAACAAACAATATTATATAGTTAATTATCCACCTTGTCTCCCCTAATTTGCAATCATTCTAATCGCACGCTTCTCCTTCTACTTTTAAAAGCAATCCAAACACATTAACTTCATACTTTCTCCTTTGTATATAAGAAAAATCTATAGTTGGAATTTGAATATTAATTTTTGAACGCGAACGAAAATAAAAATCATGTATACACTAAAAAAAAAATTACACAAGAATATACGTGATTCGATACAATCTGCTTATGTTCACAGGTGTAAGCGATAATCAATTATAACTGTAAAATGTATAATCTCGAAATCAAAAATACCTCAAAACCCCACACCTACAATCCGAGCTTTAAAACAAACTCTGTTTCTCTACTCAAAGAATGCTCTCGTGCCTCCGGTATTTTTTCATCTCTCTTTACATTTCTACCCCGTTTGATTTAACTCTCCGTACAATAACTAGAAATACAGCGTCCTATTTATAAGAAACCCAAAAACCCTAGTCTTATATAATTATGAAACCCTAAAACGCTAGCCACCATATTATTATAAAACCTTAATTATATAAGTCTACTAAATATAAGATACACACCAAACACATACTTCTATGCACCTAGCATTGCTCTCGTACATATATTTCACTTCCCTTAAACCTCTCAATCCAAACATGACTTCCAGACTAAATTTATAAAATGTGCCTTGCTCATGGTACATTGCATGTAGTACCTTGAACACATTCATGCATACATATAGATAATTTTTAAAATGTAGTTGAGTTTAGTACTCAAGTTATTTATGTTATTACCTAAAATAACCAAAGTATCCATGGGCTGGTTGACATTAAGCCAATAATACTGGGAAGTTTTAAAAAATAAATAATACCAAGTCATGATCAAGGAAATGGCTCAAATGTTTAATTCAAATTGCTTCACTATATATTATAGAGATGCTTAGACAAAGCTTTTGTAACCTTGAAGCATTCAATCCAAACTTAATCCACCACTAACATTTTTTGGAAGTAACCCATCAAAGGGGTGCATTTGGGATCTATTTCCGAAGGATAAATTTTTACGAAAGCTTGTAATCACTCACAAAATACGAACATTAATTTTAGATAGAGTATCAAAAGGAGTTGAGTACAAATTTTTTGAACTTATTGTA
Organism: Heliamphora exappendiculata; assembly: GCA_034768845.1. Lineage (NCBI taxonomy): Eukaryota > Viridiplantae > Streptophyta > Magnoliopsida > Ericales > Sarraceniaceae > Heliamphora > Heliamphora exappendiculata. The sequence continues at coordinate 6,373,390 of JAOTRH010000001.1, forward strand.
ATTGTCTAAGTTAAAATCGTCTCATTGCGTAGGTTGGAATTTGGTAAACTCTTAGTTGCTAGATTCATTTTATAACGTTGGCACAATAGATCCAAGGAAGCGGATGAAAATGGCCTCTCCTTCTAAGTTTCAGAGATAAAAATTATAATTTTAGTAGTATTAGCTAGTCCCTAATATTTTAACATTGTATAGGTCCTGCTCTTTTTTTTTTGGTTAAAAATAAAATATTTGCCCCTAAACAAGATAGTAAAAGCAATTCGTCCCTCTAAATTAAAATATCATTTTTATTCCTAATTGTTGTGATCTAAATTGTTGTTTCTGACCCCAAAATTTCACGTTTTTTTTCTTTCTTTCTTTCTTTTTTCTTTTTGGTAAACATAAATGAATCTACATTGGGACGAATGAGGCGGAGAACATAAATACATAATATAATAAACAAAATGTCAATTTGGTTGTCTAGTTGGAAAGCTGAATTTTTAATTTGTCACTTGATAAAGTAGTAGGTTTAAGTAGTTCATGTTGGCAGGCAGGTAAGCATGTATGGGATCAGTTAACTTCTTTACATAATAATTTATACTTTGAATAATTAGGTATAAAAAATGTAAATAATATAAGAGTGGGGAATCAAGATCATCTACAATTCCCTTTTGGGCAATTCTTTATCCAACGGCTAAAATATTGCATTGCACATAAATTCTCTATCCAATGCAATTTTTGATTTCTAGATAAAGAATTGCACAAAAAAAAAGCATAACAGAGGATTATGGTTCCGGAGTGGGACCAATTACAACTCGCGTTAAACACAATCTCACACCCCGCACGACGGACTTAGGTTATGTTTGAATTAGTTTTTTTTTTTTTTGAAGTTTTTTAGTTATTTGGTTTTTTTTTTTGTAAAAAAATATATGTATAAATATATAAAAAAAGCTAACTTAGGCCAAACAAGTAAATTTTTTTAAAAGCCTTTAAATAAAAAAATTTCTAGAAAAATTAATTCAAACATAAGCTTAAAAACATGTTGCATGGTGATAAATTCAAGGGAGATAAAAAATTACACATGCATGACATATTTTTAAATCGATATATTGCATGTGAAAAGCAGTATCAAAACACAACCCTACGTAGATCGGTTAAATATGTACCAATAATACTATAAACGCAGAAAACATACCCAAAAACTTATTTAGAATTTAAACATAATGGTTTTAATTTATTTGTAATATGACCAACACAACATAACTAAATTTAAACCCTTCATTTTCAATTCAGGATAAAATTCTTGACAATTTGGAGTAAAACTTTTTACCTAATGGCTTAGTTAAGCTATTGATTGAGTTATAATTAAATTTCTAAAGAATGAAGAACCATCCTTAAAAGAATATTAATTGCTTAATTGCTTAAAGTACAGAATATCAAAGCTTTTAATTAATCCAACATTATTCAAATATCATCTTAAGCTTGAATTCTGGTGAGCCCAAGGTTTGAACGATCATGGTTTATCCTGAAAACAAGTTTTCAGTCCATGGTTTCTCTATTTCTTTCCCCGGCCCCGAGGTTATTCTTTTGACGCAACATATATAAATAAATAAATAAATAAAAATAAAATTGAGTAAAGTTAGTTTTTTTAATTTTACGTTAAATTAGTAAAAAAATTCATTTAATTAAAAGTGCTTTTGAGTCACTATGCAGAGAAAAAAGTTGTAATCTACCGGTGTTTTTTTTTTGTGATTTTACATAAAAATATTTTAAAAATTCAATTTTTTAGACGAAGTCAAATGAAGCCTTAGTAAGATATCTTGTGAGCTTTTATTTTTCTTTTCTTGGGGGTGGTGTTTAAAAGGATTGGGTAACCCCTAACTATGAGAAATTATTTAATAAATAGAGATTACCAAGAATATCACATTCAAATACTGAGATAGTTAGTTGCTCTCTTTTTCTTTTTTTCTCTATTTTTTCTCATTTTTTAGTAGATTTGGTTGCGTGGGAGAAGGAGAAGTCAGCTCTCTTTCTGCCATTTCAACCCTATCTCTCTCGTAGTTTTATCAGTATATAAATAAATTATACTTTTTGTGCGTGTGTTGGACAAATTTGCTCTGGCGGTGTGCTACAGCGGCTATATCTGTTATGCGCGTGATTTTCTTGCCAAATCTACTCCGAGAGGGATGTTCCGATCAGATCTGCTCCATGGTGGTTCGTCCTTTCGTTTAAGCGGGTGTTTTGCTTGTTTTCTTTTTATATTTTTGTTATATTGTATTCTGTCTTTCTTGTTTTATTTTATTTTATTTTGTTTTGTTTTTTATGTCTATTTAGTGTTCTTTGCACTTTTTTCTTATATGGGGTTGTCTTGCGGTCGATGATGCAGGCATTTTCTCTCCTCACAATGAGAGTTCGAGATGCTATTCGATCAGATCCACCAGGGAAGTAGGATGAAGGCGCGATTGTCGCTTCTCCTTCAGTGGACGTTATCGTCAAATGCGATATTTTGAGTTTCGACTGAATTTAGAGGTTGTTATAGCCCATTATCGTTGCTCTTAATGTAACGCCATTCTCTAACAATATTATTATACATCGTTCATGTATTATATGAATACATTAAATCATGTATTATATGAATACATTAAATCAGCATTCTGGTGTCATGTTTCTTAGTCTCTGAATAATTTTTTCTCAACTGCCATTAACACATTAACAAAGAATAAGCAAGCTCTAAGAATGATTATTTATAATGTTTTATCTGGGATACTTTTTATTATAGTGGGTTTTTTTATTTTCAGTACTTTTTATTTTAAAATTATTCTCCGCATCGAGAACTAAAATTTTTAAAAAAAATATCCAAATGTATAAAAAAAAGAAAACAAAAAAGATAACACTAGTTATTGTTTTCTGTAGTTTTAAAATTTGTTTCACCCTTTAAGGCCATGTTTGATAAAGGATTTGGAGGTGTGGGGATTTAAGATGTATTTTGCTGATTTTACTCATAGGTATTAACAAAAATTTCAATTATATCCTCAATTATTCCTTAATTTCATCCTTCGTCCCGCACTCCACTCTTGCCATTCTCTTTTTTACACAGTTAATTCTTTATCGAAGACAAAAAAAAACCCTGAAATCATGTACGATTTGGGCATGGGGTTATTGTTTTTTATTTTTTATTATAAATTATATGTTTAAAACTTATTCCAATGAGTGAATTTAAAAAGATTTTTAAAAAATTAATAAAAAAATGCAACAAGTCAAAATAAATAACATAAAATTTAATTTATTAACTTATTTAACCTAAATTTTTTTTAAAAAAAAAGACTTATTAACTTATTCTTAAAAATAAAATATATATTTATTACTTTTTTACTACAATGGTAAACTTGAAAAATAATAAATATAATCTTATCTCACATTATTTAATCCACCCAAAATAAATATGAATTTGTGTAATTCATTATATTATTCTATCTAATTCAAACACACAAAAAAAAAAACAAAACAAAACAAATTTCACATCATTCATAATCCCACATTATTCATAATTCTTATATTAATCTTACTTCATTATTAATCTCACTCAATCTATTCCGATTACCGAACGAGGCCTAAAAATACAGATTTTGAAAAAAAAAATTAATCAAGAATTTTCCTGTGCTTAGGCCAGGCCATTCATAGACCCAAAATGTCATATGGGCCAAGCTTTTGCTAGAATAAAAGCCCGGGCAGTCCTGTCTTTGGGGCTATCTAGAGTCCTATTTATACCATTATTGAAAAAAAAAACATCATATAAATTCGATCGTAATTTCTGTTTAAAAGATACCCTTATAATAGTTTAAAATTTTAATAAAGATTTATTAAAATAGTTACATAACTATCCACTCCTTCCTCTTTTTATTATATTTTTCTTTTATTTTAAAATTCTATTATTCTTAAATTCTCATATTTCGTAGTTAACATATTTCGTTTTTATAATTTATTTTATATTTTTTTATTAAGTATAATAAATAATAATACACACGTATCACACGAGGCACAAACACTAGTTATAATAAAAATAAAAACAAAAACTGAAGGTAATGCAAAAGTTTAGTGAAATCATGTCACTGTGACTTTTCTTTCTATTAATGAGTAAAAATGATCTTTTCATTTGATTAATAAGGAATAAATATGTAAACTTAAATTAACTATAAATAAATTTTCATTCTCTGCATTGCCATCCACTTCTTACATAGCTGTCTACATTATATATATACATGAAAAATAGTTAACACTCAATTATAAAAATTAAAAAAAGGCTAAAGAAGTTTGAATTATATAATCAAGCAATAAGTCAAAACAGATCAACAATGTTTGGCAAAACTACTACTAGTTGCTTATAGATTGTAACTTGTAATAAAAGTTGTGAATGTTTAGTAAAGATTATAGCTAGTAGTTAAAATTAAAAAAAAAAATTATAAATCGTAACAGAAATTGTGAGTATTTAAAAAAACTTAAAACTTATAGTTAAAATTAGTAACAGAAAGTTAAAAGTTACAAGTAATAGCTTTGTCAAACGCCACATTGTATGATCAAAACCTATATAAGAAAATTTAAATAAAGCAGCAAATTTAAAGCAATACCATATTAAATAACAGCTATTTGGTAAGGTTAGATTTCCAACAAAAATAAAAAAAATTTAAAAATAAAAAGGAACTGTTAAGAAAAATGTGAACAAATTGAGTAATTGAGTTTCAATTGAAGGATCATGAACCAAATTCAAGTAATTTTAACCAAAATAAGAATAGCATAAAGACAACAGCAAAGGTCCTTTATAGGAAAATCAACCTGTAATTGCAGGGTGAAATTTTGGTAACAGTTTTATTGTATTTTATTTTTATCTTTAAAAAATTCATATGGAACCTTTTTTTCTTTTTTCTTTTTTCTTTTTTCTTTTAGAGGACATGAAACTTATTTGACAAATGACTTTGGACATTTATTTAATTTTTCTTGAATATTTCAAAATATAACATGTACCTCATTGTAAGAAAATATTTAAATAGCAATGATCATGATTTTTATTAAAAAAATACTAAAAACACAGATTTAGAGACAGAATCAGAGACCCTTCCCTCACAAGTAAAAGTAGGTGCCCAAATTTGTCACACCAATAACACCAATCCACCCATTGTGAAAAAAAATGTGTTCAACTCTGTTACCATTATTTATACATAGCTTTATTTTCTTATCATTTGAGGAATAAATGAGTCTTTAACTTTTCCTCAATTTAACCAAAAAAAAGAGAGAGACAGAGAGAATGGAAAAAATTTATTTTAATAATTTAAACCGTTTATAATAAATAATGCTCCAAAGAAAAAATTATTTGTGCACAAAAATGGAAATTCATATTTCTTGTCAAACTATATAATGAAAATGTGTGACAGAACTTTATACTACAATTTTCAAATTTTTATTATTAACTTTAATTATAATTTATAATTTATTTTAAATACTTATAATTTTTGTTACAAAATATTATTACTTTTTTAATTTAATTATAAATTACAAATTTTACCAAATTTTTTT
>JAOTRH010000001.1:6379033-6435379 GCA_034768845.1 Heliamphora exappendiculata
TCCACTTCTGGATTCTCTATATTTATTGGTGGCAATCTTATCTCTTGGAAGAGTAAGAAGCAGGACGTGATTTTTCGGTCGAGTGCAGAAGCTGAATATCGGACCATGGCTTTGGCGACATCCGAGATTTTATGGCTCCGTCAGTTGCTTAGTGAGTTGGGCGATCCCTGTCATGGCTCAACAAAGTTTTGGTGTGATAATAAATTTGAAGTGTATATTGCTACAAATTCAGTATTTCTCGAGCACACAAAACATATCGAGGTAGACTGTCATTTCATTCGGCGAGAGTATCAGAATGGTGTGATCGTGTTTGGCTTCGTTCGTTCTGGAGAGCAATTAGTGGATATTTTCACTAAATCTGTTCTGGGTCCTCGACTTTGATACATATGTGACAAACTGGGCATGTTAGATATATATACTCTAACTTGAGGAAAGTGTTAACTTTATTATGATTGTTATTCGGTGTGGTTGGGTATACCATATCTTATTGTATATCCTCGTTTATCTATAAATAAACTAGTGCGTGTGCCATTAGGAAAAATGCCTTCATTCCGCTTAATACTATCTAATTAACATGCATTGCATTACCATACCCAAAAGAAAAATGCATTAAAAAAATAGAGATTTCATTTGTGGCTTAGAATGTGATATTATTGACGAGGAGGGCATTACCACTAACTAGAAATGGCTTTAGGAATTAATGTCCCACAAAAGTCCAAAAAGACATAATATAAGAAATCGTGCACTCAAAGGAACGTGTTGTCGAACAATTTCCAGAGATTGATTACAAAAGAAATTCAAGAGAACATGCTAAGAAGGATAATTTTAGAAAACTGAATAGAAGCTTAGAGCATCTCTATTCCAATACTTTATTTGAGAGGACCAAAATAATATATTTTATTCAAAAAGTGGTTATAGAGAACTATACTATTCGTGTCAACTTCAACCATATTACTCTATTTTTACGTCAATTATTCTAAGCCATCACACAATTTTCTCCAAAACTCAAATAGTTTCCATTTTTTCTCCAAATCTTAAACTATTATTTTCCCAATTTTTTTAATAGTATATTCATTACTAGTATCTTTTTAAACGTATTTTAAATATATTTTGAATTATACCAAACTTATGAGAAATAAGTGTGCAAATTAAAAGTTTTACATATTCCAAAATCTAAATTATTTTTCTATCTTTTACTGGGGTATATTCATCAGTGGTTTGCTTTTAAAGGTATTGTGAATATATTTCAAGCAATGTCAAACTTACAAAAATAAATGGGTCGGAGGAGAATGATACTCTAAGATAGAGAAATGGAGGATGGATTGGAGGTGTTCTTAGGGAGAGATAGATGAACCTCTAGCCCCTTTATAGATTTATAGAAGTATGGGGAACTCTCCATATACTTGAGAACATCCACATGCCCCTTTTACGAACTTTCACATCTGAACCCTACAATTTACAACTCTATATGCTTAGGCCATGTTTGTTGTGCCGGATTAAGAGGCCTTGATTGGGATAAAAAACATGTGAGTCACATCATTTTACATTTTGTCTCCACAGATAATTAATACGTGTTTGTTTGCACCGAATTGAACTATTAATCCCTCATATGGGAGATTAATAGTTCGAAATTCATGAGATTAATAATTCCATCCCCCCACGATAACTTATCATCCCATTTTGGATTATCTTTTATTATCCAATTATAAAAAGTGATTTTCTAACTCTTATCTCACGCTTTATCTCATTTTAATCAAATACAATACAAATAATACCACAGAATATATTATTTCATTTACTATCGCATGGTATTAAAAAAGAAAGGGTAAATTACACTCGCCTCCCCAGAAGTTTAGGGAACTTCAGGGACCTCCCCTGAGGTTAATGAAATGACACTACACTTTCTTTTGCTGTTGTCAGTATCAAATTCCTCATTATGTACTAATGGCGTTAAAAACATTAACAGAACTTTCTTACATCATCATTTTCAATATTCCACATATGCCATTTTTTAACTAAAAAATAAAAATAATAGACAAATAGTAAATTGATACTGTAAACCGTATTCTCTCTTTTTCTCTTACTCTCTTACGCACATAATCTCTACAACCTAACATCAGAAATCACACAACAAAATCAATCAATAGTACATGAACAATTTAAGCGCGGAAAGAGAAAGAGCAAATCTTGAAGGGAACCAAGCTAATTGACACGTACCTAATCAAACAGAGACTTAGTTATACCCCAAAAATGCCAAACGATTCAAGTTTTGCTACGAAAAGGATCCACACACCCCACCGAAATTTGCACGAAGCAAACTATAAGCATAGCTCTATAAGGCCGAGAAAGACGACGCACATCGCAAATCTTGCTAAACAAATGATAAAACTCAAAATCTCTTATTATAAGCTTACATAATGAATGAATTGGTCAGGTTTCAAATTTAAATCTATTTTTTTCACTAGCTTCAAAGTTTCACAAATGATTTGATTAAAGTTTATTGATTTTAAGGGTTTTAGAAGTCTCAAGAATACAAAAATCGAATCCATAAGACTAATCCGTCTCAAACTTTCCCGTCGTCAGAACTGTACACAAAGACCGCACTTGCTCTGGAAAAGCTCATAAATCCTCGGCTTTTGCCATTATCGAGAGTCGATTCGTCCTTAGCTAAAAACTAGATCTACGCCTCTGCTGATGTGACGATGGCTGAATCAAAGCGGTTAAAGCTCTTTTCACCAAATCCCCTTCCACAGTCCCAATCCTCACCAGCGAGTTTGTCATCGCTAATCTTTGGGCGTTCAGTCGGTTCGAGCAATACGACACATACTGATCTTGGTGATGATGACAACTACGAGACGGTGAGATGAAGAATTGGTTGGACTTGGGGGAGATTAGGGTTGGGGATTTGGTTTTTAGTTTTTTTATTTTTTAATTAATAAAATTTTAATTAACTATAGGGACAAAATAGTAAAATGCTATTTTTGGTTAACGTCATTTACCCGACAAGTCTGACAGGGGAGGTCAGTGTCATTTTAGATACATCAGAAGAGGTTCTTGTATTTATCAGATACCTCAAGGGAGGTAAATGTAATTTAACCAAAAAGAAAAAACATGTGTGACCTGCGTGCAACTTACCCCTCCCAATCCAATCTCACACAACAAACATAGCCTTATTACCTACACGGCCAAAGTGTAATATTACATTTCTTTTTACATAAGAAGACTAACAGGTCTTTCAAGAGGACTACAAGTCTAATAAGATAACAAAGTCTTCAAGGACCACCTCACTCATCTTTGATATTAAAAGACTATTCTATTCTTACTAACACACATACCTTGCAAAAACGTAGACTTGCAAAATCATCCAAGGACATTAAAGTCACAGGAAATATCTGCACGTCTTCCACCACGCATCTACAGCAGTGTACAATTATTTATTCATAATCACTATGCATGCCATCATCTAAATTGGAAATTTGCCTATAGTATTTGCATCTTTGTAGCTCTCCTCTGTAGATAGGATGATCTCGATCTTAAATTCAAAGCTGCTGATGAGCTTCAACTTATCTTAGTGTAGGAAGCTTTACTTAGCTTCATTTGCTATTTGCCGCCTCTCTAAAGATCTTCCAAGTCAGTGGCAACTTGTGATTATAATTGATTATCTTGTAGTTGGATCATTCAATCAGGCTATATTTGAAATTGAGATGTTTAGGAAGCCAGCTGAGGCTTGATGGTCCCAATCCTTGCCGAGACCATGTATGAAAATCCTGGTGATCTTGATCCGTGATCCAATGTTTCCTTCACATCTTCTTCTGTTATATGATTGTGCATATTATAAGAAGAGAAACTGAGTATTGCTTTGCCACTTCATGTTTTAATGGTTGTCCTGCTGATAATACATCTTTTTTAATAATATAGGACTGTGGGGGTCCATCACATTGCGGCATGGGTTGTAGTGCCCTTGTGGCTAACAAGATAGCAGGTAAATATTCTTGAAATCTTTTTGTTTAGTGGTGCTTTAACCATATTCTATACACTTTGTTTGGGATCATTCAATAGAAATGGAGAAACTTTAAGTATATGTTTCGCAGGTTTATGGAAGTGGTGAATTAAGCATCTAGGAAGAATAATGGATTTAGTGGTTTTCAAGTACTTGTTGATGTTCAATGTTTTAGTACCTTTTCATTCGTTATTTCTACTTCTAAGTAAGCTGGTATTTGTGGTGTTTTTTCTATTTAGTGACATATATTATGTGTGAATGAGTTGTCAAATCGGGCACAAATCGTTATCGTTCTTTTATTTTTTCGAATTGTGTATCGTATTGCATCACGTATTGCATGATATTTAATATTTAAAAATAGATTAAAAACTATGTATATTTATTAAAACATTAATATATTGCTAGAATAAACTGCCAAACAATGTTAATTAATACCATATGACAGTAAAGCTTTCAAAAGAAATAAAAATAAAAATAAAATCAATACTTAATACATATGAAATACAACAAAATATAATGACAAGAAGATGCATTGTTATAACTCAAATTAGATTTACTATTTATAATATGTTCTATGTATTGTTTTAACACATCGTTAATGTTTTAAAATTTTAATATGCAATGTAGGCATTCCTTTAAAGTCTTTTTTCTAATATACGTATCAAATTTTTAATGTACAACTTTTAAGTTTTCAACTAAGTTGTTCATAAAAATAAAAATGAAAAAACTATAATGGTGGTATTAATCCTAGGTGAGTAGATAATAATGGAGATTGACAAAAAATACAAAAGATTATTCTCAATATTTATTTTCAAAAGTTAAACTCATCAATATATTAAGTATTAATGTTTTGTATATATCGCATTATGTAAGGCATATTGCATATGGTATCATGTGTCGTATGTGTATCATTAAAGATATTTAAAATAAGATATGATATGTAATACGTATCGATTTACTCCTTTAATGTATTAAATCGTTAGATACGTTTTATGATTGTAAATTATAGAATATGTATATATACATATTTAAAAAAAATCAACTTTTATGAATGTGAATTGCCTGTATCATTAGCTAGAGTTTTAAGAAGTTTACAATTTGAGGGAATTGTAAATTGTGGACAACTTATAAGTTTTACAGATTTTATGATATCGGCATTGTCAACATAAGTCAGCACACAATGTGACTCCGCACCCAAGTGTGCTAAAAATGCTGCAAATTATATATATATATATTCAAGATCATATTTCGTGCGACACCCTGCAAACAAATTGTGTGGACTGTCATCACAAAGATCACCGCCATCATTTGAAGGTTTCTCTCATTTATGTGAGTCCAATTGGCTGTCTTGGACCTCTTTTTTTTTTCACTTTCTTTGTACATGTGGCTGATCGCAAGGAAGACTAAGAATAATAATCAGTTATTTGGAGATATCTGTGCATGTGTGTGAAACACCCTGCAACAGTGCTGTGGTGTACAGATTCTCCATATAGTCAGTCAGTTTCTATGCCATACAGTTATGTTCCTAAACAAACAGAACAGCTTCAGGAATCTATTGATGGTGAGGTATTGAGAACTACTACCAGGACCGATTTGGGGTTTGAATGGGTAAGACCCTTATGGAGTGGTCCTGGAACTATTGAGTTAAGAGATGTTTGCGCTGCTCTTCTATAACATTTATGACGAGTGCTACTCTTCATTAACTCAAACGCTATAAACTAACAAGGGCATCTCTGCCATCTTAACATTGAGTGCAGTTGGTGAAGATAGAGGGAGGGAGGGAGTTCCTTTTTTTCTTTTTAGCGTAGTAAGGAACTCTATCTGCTCACCATGAAATGCTCTTGGTTAAGTTGATGTGCTTGTTCTTATGCTGCTAATTGGATTTTGTGTGGAATCTGTAGGTTATCCTGTATGTACTACTATTGGCTGTACCTCGAGCACAATAATTCATCTCATAGGTATGTTCCTCCCCCTCCCAATTTTGTTGCTCCCTTCTAGATCAAGAAAGAATTGTTTTGGTAGTTGCAATTCCCCTTCTCTGCCTTTGGCGTAATGGCATTATGTGATGGGTGGATCACTGAGGTAGTTTGGTCATGGGCTTTATGGAATTTGTGATAATTTGAGTTTGTGGGTGATTTTCCTTATGATGCTGTGGTGTAGGTGTCACTTACAGTAGTGATTCTGTTTATGAAATTCCTGAGAACTTTTCTATTTCTTTTCTTTTTCACTTTGAGTTTGTCAATAAGGCAGATGAAGAGAATCCCCACAAGGGTGTCATTGTTAAGATGTCAAATGGCAACCTGAAGCTCAACTGCTCGCTTGCTGTCTCTGTGATATGTGATTCAAGTGGCGTTCAGGTGAGAGCTTGTTTCTTGCCTGCTTTTTGATTTATATAACCCAAGCTTCTTGTAAGTAGATTCATATTGCTGTTATGGCTTTGAATACTTACATATCTATTTTGCAGGGACCTCAGGCACTGGAGAAGGTTGGGACTTGCGATTATGTGAGTGCTTGAATTTATAGAATTTTCATTTTCAGTGCTTGGTGGTCTATTGAAGTTGGTGTTTTGCATTGTGATTACATTTTTTGTTGGTGCATCAGCAATGAGTTGTTTTAATGTTACATACCTGTACAGAGTGTTGCACTGTCTGATGAGGTAATTATTCCAGCAAATTGATGGGGGAAGTGCCTAAACACAGGCAAATGCTGAATTATGGGAAGTGGAAGAACCTATTGCTGATTTCATATGCTATTTGTGTAATGATTGCTCTTTTATGTATTAAAATGTGAGCGTGTCCATATTATATGGGCTTATGGTAGCCTTCTGCTCATGTATACTCTTTGATTTGTTGCACACGGCATACATTAATAGAGCTCCTTGCCTTATAAAGGCAAGTTGATGCCATTTCCTCTATTCTTTTTCCCACCTTTTGCTATTCTATGAGGAAGGCTGTTCATATATGTACATGTATGTATATATATTTGTCAGAAGAAGTACTGGGTGTATATGTGGCTGACTAGCAAGAAAATAAACTTGGCTCAGTAGAAAGAACAATTTTGATTTTTTGAGTTTCTACTTGTTCCGTTATTGGATTTAAGTTCTTGCTAGGTTTGTGTGCATTAGCAATCGTCTCTGCTCATGAACTGCTTCATTAGCTTAAGAAGACAATAGCTTGAGAAGTTATTTCTTGGTGTACTGCCTCAAGGATTACCTGTTCTAGAGCTAATTAGAATCTCTCTATGGCATATCTGATCAATTTTTGGTACTGCAATACCTTTGTCCTTATTTTTCCACTAGTATCATACCCGTTTACAGTGGTTCCTTAGCTGGAATGCCCTGAACTTATTATGTCGTAACACCAAATCTTTTTAACAAAACAGATCCTGTTGATTGGTAGCACAAACTTGGAAGTGGGGAATGGAAACTTGCTCAATCCATACTATGTGAATGTCTGATTCCATGAGTAAATTTTGGTTGTGAAACTAGGAAAAACGACTAAATTATGACTGTTGGCCCGCGAGCAAGGGTCATGTCTTTTATAATTCTAATTGATACAAGCAAGTTATGTACTTCTGTTGGCATTTGATAACACAATGATAAGTGCATAAGTAGTGTTCGCATACACAATTTGCAGTTGCTTCAATTTCCTTACCCACCCCCCCCCAAAAAAAATCCACTTGCAGGCTACACTACTAAGGCATCCTTCTGGTTGTGCGAATATAAAATATGTTCATGGGAAAGGACTAGGCTGGTTTGGTACCTTCATAATCATGTAAGGATTTTTAAAGTTTTCCTCACAACTTTTTATGGTTTACATATGAGATATTTATTTGCATTCCTCTCGATGTTTTTTCAAGGTGTTAATGCCTATTCACTAATTTGTCTGGTTTTTCAGAATCTTATGCCTCTTTGGAGGGTATCTGCTGGCTGGTATTGTTTACCGTTTTTTCTACCTAAGAATTCGTGGTATAGATGTGCGTTTTCTCTCTTGTCTTTCATTCTCATTTTTTGTCTGCATTAGATTGCTGTCCATCCATTATACTGTGTATTAAAACCTTTCTGCTTTGATAGTATAGTTCTTTTTTCTGTTTCACATTTTTTTAATCATAATTTTATACACTGCGAACTATTCTGGGATGGAATTGCAGCTGGTCAATGAAAGTTCTCTCAAATACATTAAATGCTGTGAAACAAATGACCCTTGCATGTAACAGTAGATTAGAAGGATAGGTACTATGTTCAAACTATATATGTTGGGACAGTAACATGATAGATGCAACGAAGTTCAGAGGACAATAGTTGTGGACTTTGTTTGTTGATCGAAGGAATTGGACATCTTACTCAATTCTCCAGTATGTGATATGTTGTAGAGTTTCAGAGTTGAGCACCATAAACACATTGTTTATTTTCCAAGTGTGAGGGCAACTTGGCATCCAGTTACTACCTTTATGGCGTAACCTCAATTCTTTGGGCGATTTTTTTGAGCATAACTTGAGTTAAAAGAAAAAAAAAACACGCTACTTTGTTTTCCCCTTAATTAACTGAAGATTAAGAAGATAGAAAGACAATGAAGAAATAACAATGAGAAAATAGGAGAGGGAACTCGATTACATTCTCTTAGTCATTCACACGAGCAAAGGAGGGCAAAGGACCATACATACATGTACACAGAGAGAGAGAGAGAGAGAGAGAGAGAGAGAGAGGAGCCAGTTTTACATCATCACATCCTATTCTTAAGTTTTAGGAAAACATAAATCTCCCATAAAACCTTCCACGACTTGTCCTATTCACATAATATCTTAATAAGTCTCAGTTGTTGGAACTGAAATTACTAAGTCCTAAAAAGTGAAAGAAGAGCAATATGACTTAAAATAGACATTATTTTCCAAATTTATCAATCAACTTATCATCTTCTTGTGAATCCTGCACCGACAAGCATGGCCAAAGGCACAATAGGGCCAGGAGGGGCCATGGCCACTCTTGACGTTGGAAAATCCCTTATAGGTATCCTATAAATAAATTTAAGCTCAATTTTTTTATAATAGGTTCCCCCCTTTTAAGTCGGCGTTCTTCAAATTTTATTCATTCCATGAGGACTAGGAGCCTGGGACCAGTTTTACATCATAACATAAGCTTAGAAAAACGTAGATATCCCATAAACCTTCCACACCTTGTCCTATCACATAATAACTTTATAGGACTCAATTCTTGGACTGAAATTACAAGTCCTAAAAAGTGAAAGAAGAGCAATATTACTTAAAGTAGACATTATTTTCTAAATTTATCAATCAACTTATCATACTCTTGTGAATCGTGCACCGACAAGCATGGCTGCACAATAGGCCAAGGGGGCCATGGCCACCCTTAATGTTGAAAAATTCCTTTTAGGTATCCTATAAATTTAAGCTCACAATTTTATTTTATATTTTTTATAATAGGTGACTCCTTTAAATTGGTTTTTATTTTTTTGGGATTTAAACTAAATAAGTAAAATGCTTGTTTGGTTTAAAAGTGGTTTTAAACCATCATTATAGAGACAATGGGTATTTCGTTTTATTGTTGAATTTTTTAATAACTTTAAGCAAAAGGCTAAAATAGGACTTTTGACCATGAGCCAAACGAGGCTATAGTCGGGAAAAAAATGGTGGCCATAAGTTAAATTTTTGGATCTGCCACTACTTCGCCTCCCCTCCCATGAAATTCGTGCCGACAAGGTTGAATCATTTAAACCATTAGCTGTTTGTTGTCAACTAATACAACCCTTGGTCTTCTGGCATGAATTAAGAATATTTGCTTTTTGTGGCGCTGCATTGACTTGATGCTGTACAGACATTGTTACTTATAAAAAAATGTTTTGTTTTAATCATTTAGAAGTTAATGATAAGGCTGCATACAACTAGTTGCTTATCTTTACCTGGGTTTCCTTGGTGTTTTACTCTTGTTTGTGTCCCATGCGTTCACTTCTTTCAGGTCATTCCAAATTTGGAATTTTGGGCCAGCTTACCGCATAGAGTTCAGGTAATCCTTCGATGGTTTAAGTCTTTTCTGTCCATATATTTCTGTATTATATCATAGAATATAATGCCAGAAGTAGCTAAAACTTATTTTTGTAATTGTTCCAGTTTTAGGAATTTGTTAGTCACTTTTCCAGATAAACATGTAGGGTAAGAACTAGGAATTTCCCTGGTTAGCAAAAAGGAAATAGGAACTCCTGGAAAGTTCTAAACTCTCTGCATTTTTTTGCTAGAACCATATTGCAGTTCCAATTAGCTATGCTTCAAAGTCTTGTATTTAAAGGGATAAAAGCAAAAAGTGGATTGAACCCTCGGATAAGAAGCAAGTTGGTATAACATGTCATTAATGTGTATATATGTCTCTCCTCGTCCTGTTCGCAGAATATATTCATGTCCTTGGTGCGAAAATTTAGAGGACCCTCTGAAGGTTATCGCACCTCCTATTCTCCTGTCAACTTTTGAGTGTTATCTTCAGTCCAACTTTTTCCGATGAAGTTATCTTCAATATTATCTGGACCATGTCCTTTTTTCTGCAGCAATATATGCATTTCATTGTATGCACCGTTAAAATACTGAAATCTAGCAGTAGAATCATTTTTGTCTTTGTTCTAGAGTCATCAATTTAGGTATTTGTTTCAGAGATTGATGGTAGCTTAGAATCTGTTGCAAGAAAAAGATTTCTGAGAAGCTATTCGTTGTTAAAGTATCAAAATTGGTTAGCAAATTGTTTGAGTTGATTGTTCATTTGAGAGGACAGTGAATGAAGGGGACAACCCCGAATGAAATAGTTTGAAGATTATTGAATCAGTGGTTGTTGAACAGAGAGATTTTCTTTAGTCACAGAGAACCAGCAGACAGCTTTCTTGAAGAAGGAAGCGGTGTTACAAAACGCAAGTTATGCAACAATAAGAAATCAAAGCGTTCGCTAGATTCAAATTTTTTTATATCATCTGCGTATACATGAACATGCATGCACATGTTATATATATATATATATATATATATGCACACACTGACACACATCTGTATGTATGTATGTATGTATGTATGCAGATCCCCTAAAATAACTGCACATATGCACTGCTCATTATTCATAGATTAACTTAGTCACCCACCTAACAGAGGTGTATTTTTTATGCCACATTAAGCCGAGAGGTTTCTTTTAAGTGTTTCTGCATACCCTCTCTCTCTCTCTCTCTCTCTCTCTCTCTGTGTTGTGTGTGTGTGTGTGTGTACACGCATATACACAGTTACACACAGGTAATAATCAAAGAGAATACACCTGCAAATATGTGGATAAAATATAAACTATACAAGTTTAGTCAGACATACAGCTATCTTGTACTAATACACATACATGTGTATACATACATATTTCTACTCTATTTTTGTTTACTTTGGGTGAGTGTGTTCTACTTTGGTCACATTTTGATGATTGAAACAATTTATCTTGTAGCATTTAATTCATGTAAAAAAAAAATCACGTTTCTCACATATTTCTATTACCTTGGCCAAAAAAGAAAAGAGTAGATGAACAACACTGTTTATTTTCAAAAGCAAATGTGATTTGGTGGATGATGTTCAAGGTTACAAAATAAACAGTTTCAATCGACCATCGAAGCGGTTGAGGTGGGTTATACTTGTCCAAAATGAAAGAAAATGGAGTTTTAAGAAATGGAGAGGATCAGAGAGCTTACCCAAATATAAAGATGTGTATTTAGTTGATGGATCAACTAAAATTTGGTAAATCAATAGATTAATTGTCAACAGCTGGGTATGGATAGAGGAGTAGTGGAAGAATACGATGGAGTGCCAACCACATGAAGTTGATATCTCACCAGAAAATCAACCACACAATAATCTACCTAAACCACTTTCTTATTTATCATAACTCCTCCACTTTTTTCTTTCTTTTTATATATATATATATATATGTATGATAGATGATCATTATATATGCAAAAAAAAAGTGATGAAAATGATTTGCCATCTTCCACGACAACTCTTAGCTTAGAAGCCAAGCGACATGAGTCACCATCATCACGCATTACCCACTTTGCTTCAACTAATTATTTGTTATTCTCGGAACATTATTGACAAGTTTATGAGGTATTTTTATTTAATATAGTGATGGTAAATTTTACGATAAGAATATAATAATTTATTTTTATTAAATAGTTAAGAGATAAAGAGTAATTCAAATTATATAAATTACAATAATTTATTTATCAAAAATATTATGTGTTATGTTTATATTGTACTCCGAAACTATCCTTGTCCTCCGCTTCATTGTTGCGATCGTTAATGAGCCCTGCTGAAATTGATTTTTGCCTCGATTGTATTGGCTTGGCTCATTAGTGGGCCCAGCTGATATAAAATGATTATTCTATTTTTTTTGTTTGCATGCTTAATTGTAGTAGAAAAATGTCAATAATTTTAAAAAAATATATTATAGCAAAAGTATAAGATTAAGTACCAAACTAGTTTTTTTTTTAATGAATTTATTGTAAACTAAATAGCTAATGAAATATATATATATATATATTCCATTTTTCTTCATTTTAATTTCTTTATAAATTATTTTTTTGTATGACTTTTTCGAAAACTGAACAACACTGGACTGTGAAATTGTTTATTTAGGAAAAGAAAGAAGAAATGAAAATGCAATAGAACAATTGACTCGGTCCCACAGTTTGCTCGGTTCCTCTTCAAAGAGGATACGATTCGGGTTCGGTTTCACATATATAGTAAAACCGAGGCTTTCAGTTCGGTGTGAAACATTCCTCATCCCCCGACCAAGTCGAACCACTTACGTCCCCAGTGACCATGTGTTTGATGTAAACTATCAAAATTGACATCCACATGTCATCAACGGCCTGCTAAAAAAGCTCAATGAACGCACACTAATAAAAAAATATTTAGGTACAAGGAGGGCATTGCTTGGCATGCTAAATTGTGCCCATGACCAATTATAAAATGTCATACTTTTCTATTATTTGATAAACATCAATATAAAAGTGGTTGGTCTTACTTCATCACCAATCACATTCAAGAATGTACCATATGATCCTCGAATAAATTAGATGAAATGTATATAAATTTGTTTGAATACCTTAAAATATACATAAAAAAAAAAAGCATGCCCTACATTACGAAATATTAAAATATTTTTAAAGATAAAGTCTATTATTTTTACAAATAAATATCAACACAGTGTACATAATAATATCAATGCATTATTATTTTGATGGCGCGAGAGTGTTTGTTGTTTATATTAAGATTTTTTGTGAAGGCTTTAGGCATTGTTTGTTGTTTATACTACATGCATCACAGTTTAAAATAAATTTTTTGTGATACTTAGTCAATCGAACAGATGTGAAGACTTTAGGCTCTTTATATTTATTTGTTGTTTCTATTAAGATTTTTTGAACCTCTTGTAATTTTGCATTGTCTATTCTCATAGTAAAAATCACTGTAACTCCGTAGATGTAGTCTTAGTTTTGAGTGAGCCACATAAAATCGTGTCTTCTTATATGATTGTATTATTTTTCGTTAGTTGTTTTTTAATTTTCTGACATAACAATCTCCAAATAAGATATATGTAAAGAAATAACCTACTTAATTGAAGTTGAGTTAAAAATTAGCTTAAAATTATGACTGTCACTCTCAAATTTTGAAAAAAGAAAAGCTCTTTTTTTATAGTATTATTAACTTTAAATATTTGAAAATAATAAATCCTCCTCAAAACTCTGTTGTTCATACCTTTGCCCTTTCATTAAAATCTTGGGTTGCATCTATGCAAAGAAAATGCAACTGCAACCAAATTAATTCATTCCTTAAAAATTCTATTCATAATACATTTAGCATTTAATTAAAATCTTGCGTCTATGAAACGAAAAAGCGACTAATCAATTCAACCAGAATTAATTAACAAAGCTTCATGGGTAGGATAAAATCAATCCTTTTCTTCAGTCTATTCAACTCTGTAGACCGAAGGAAAAAAAAACTCTATGGGTTAATCACACGATTAAAAGTTATTGAAATATTTTCTCACTGAGTGTAAATAGTTTGATTTGGTCGATTTTGTTAAAGAAATTTGTCAATAAATTGTTAATTTTAGTTTTTTTTTGGGTACATCAAAAGAAATCGAAATTACTATTAGACCGAACCAAACCATTGCAATCAAATCGGTGTGGCTCGGTGCGATTTGATCGGTTTAGAAATCTTATAGAAGTGGTAATTTATTATTTAAAAAAATACATAATTGAATCATTAATTGTACTCAAATATGCAACTTACCTAATGTTTAGGCATTAAACTTTTTAACAATTAACAATAATTAGAAATCATAATAACTAAACAAAACAACAATCAAAATTTAAATGGTCTCAAAATTTTAAATTTTCCACACTCTACAGGCAATTTGTAAATAGAGCAAATCAATTTATTAAACTTCTTTCGAACTGAAAATTAATTTTTTAAAATCGTGCAAATCAGTTTATATTAAAAAATCGAACCAAACTTAATCGGTTTGATTCGGCTTGATCGGTTTGTTCCGTCTAGCCAATTTTTCTTATATCCCTATCTAAAACTATTGCAAATTTGTCTAGTCATTAATTTTAAAGTCCCAAAATTAATAGAGGTGCAATTATAAAAAAAAGGACATGCTTATCTCCTGTCCTTTATTAGACTAGACTGGACCAATACCTTTGTTTTTGGATTAAAAAAGGGCTCATTTCAATGATCTAACCATTCATTTTATTATTTTCAGGATATAAATTATTCATACAAAAAATATAGCTAATTAGATAACATGTAGTGCTTTCCCAAATTGTATTTGTGTTAAAAAAAATGATAAATGAATATCATCCTTAATTTTTTTAACTCAAATGCCAATTATCGTTAAATCATTTAACGATATTTAATCAATTAAATTTTATGTATAGATAATATATACATTGAAAATAATAAAATGAATTAGCTCGGATCATCGAAGCGACTCGCTTTTGAACCCAAAAAATTTCCGACTAGATCGGTTTGAGTCTAATTCCAAAGAGATTGGAGAGAAGTTCGATTCACATAAAAAAAAATCAAAATGTTTAATTGTTTTATTGAAGGTGTTTGATATTAGTGAAACTAATTATTTTAAAATTATAATTTGTAGTAGAAGTTTAAAGTGTTTGGTAAATGTGTTACCTTGTAACTGAAATAGAAAAAAAATAATTATAATTTATAACCGATGTTGTGAATGTTTTAAGAAAATTAAAACTCATTATTAAAATTAATAACAACAAACTAAAAACTAGCACAAGAAACTTTGTCAAATACTCCAATAATTACAATTTTCATTGTTGGGTTTATATGTTAATCAGCAATACTATGAATTCAGAAATAAAATTTCAAAAAAATACTTAGAAAGTAATTTGAATAGTTAAGATTCACTTGAAGTGTGTTTTTTTATATCTTATTAAATATGAATCTTAACAATTTAAATCACTATTTTTCTAATATTATTGGTTATTAATAAGTGACATTTCATAGACATGTCCATTGTCCACCCAATAATGGTCCTGTATTTAATCTACCACGCTCTAAATGTTTTCGACCCCTCTCGTAACCTTTTTTTTTTCTTTTCTTTTTCCTTTCTTTATAATTTTCGTAAAACAGCAACAGGGACGAACATTTCCGACGGCAGCAGATGAAGACCCCTCTCTTTTCATCTGCGTCGCCGACCTCCTCCCTCTTCAGAAAAGCTCGTCTCTCTCCTTATTACCTCTTCACGTTATTCGCCTTCATCGTCTTCGTCACCATCCTCTACACCGAAGACTTCGGCTGCATCTTTACCCAACTCGACGTCCACCACTCCAACCAGTCCCTCAACAGAATTCCCGGTGACGGTGAGTTTCTAATCATATTCTTCTTTCTTTTTCTCGAAAAGCACTAATTACCTACTATTGAACGATAAATAAGAATAAAAATTTACTGATAAAAGTTATTTTTATGGAACTTTTAAGGCCAACGGAGGCAGTTGTCTTTTTTAATTTTTTTTAAAAAAATCCTATTATATTATAATAGTATTAGTTTAAAATATTTTAAAATTATATAAATTTGTTTTACTATAATTTTTTTTAAAAAAAAAATATTTAATACATGCTCATTTAAAATTTATAAGAATAATTTACTGTTTTTAAATTAAAATTCAGAGCCCTTCCTTATTTGAATGGGTTTCAGAGAAGAAGAGGGTGGAGTTGCCGTTTTCGGTGGGGCGGAGCTTGGAAGGGTGCGACGTGTTCAGCGGGAAGTGGGTTAGAGACGAAGCGAGTCGGCCGCACTACGACGAATCCGAGTGTCCCTACATACAGCCGCAGCTGACGTGTCAAGAACACGGCCGGCCGGACAAGGATTACCAGTTCCTCAGATGGCAGCCTCACGGTTGTTCCCTTCCCAGGTTCGGCTTTTGATTTCTTCTTAGGTAATTAAATAAATAAATAAATACTTATATTAATATGAGATGCTTTTAGTAACTTAGATTGAGTCAGACCTGTAACGACACGAATCCCATGTTGTTTTAACTCGAGTCTCTGAATTTTGTTGAAATTAATAATTAATAATTTATAATTTATAATAAAAAATATAAAAATTTAATAAATATATTAAATTGTAATTGAAATTAAAAAAAATTAGTTGTAACTGATAAACAGAAGTTATGAATGCTTAAAAAAAATTATTATTAAAATTAATAATAAAAAAATTAAAAATTAACTCGAAAAATAATGCCAAACACCTTAGTGCAAAGTGAGTTTCATTCTCAACTCATTTAAGAGCTTTTTTTTTTTCCAAAGTGGAATAATAAAATTTTGCATGCTATCACGAGGCAAAACGAATAATATTTTGGAATAAGCCTTACAAATGAGTAGTCTTCTTTTATTTGGTGCCATCTATGAAAATCTTAAGTTCATTATGTACCCCACGTACTATGAATAATGTAAGAAATATGAATTTCATATATCATTTAATGAAAGTTTTTCAACTCATCTTATAAGGTGAATTTCATTCTTAATTTATTTAGAGATTTTTTTTCAAATAAAATAACAAAATTGTATGTACTCTTATAGTGCAAATCAAATAATATTATGGTGTGAACCCTAAGAGGAGTGATCTTTCTTGAAAAATAAAAAAATTTACCCAGGTGTCACAAACTCATTGTGATGTAGTGCTCTAAAATTTTAGGAACCACACAATTTATGAAAGTTAGGGGTGAGCCTATAACATAGTGGAGTAATTATTTGGTGCTCTAAGAGTTTTATGTGATAAATTTACGTAATGTTCTAATTTAATATAGTGACGATAAATTTTACTGTATAGACATGATGACTTACATTTGTTGAGTAGTTAAGAAACAAAAGGTGGTCCACATTATGTAGGTTGCGATTACTTATTTATCGAGAGTACCACGTAACATTGCCTACATAGTACTCCGAGAGTATCTAATAATTTTCTTTACCTATGAACTCAGAAATAAAACCAAAAAAATTATCCAAAAAGTAATTTGGATAGTTAAGATTTATTGAAGTGTATTTTACATCCTATTAAATATAAATTTTAATCATTCAAATTACTTTCTAAATAATTTTTTAAATTATGTTTCTGAGTTCATAATATTGCTATTTTCCTTAACATAGTATGCCTCCTAAAGATTTACTTTACGGCACCACATGCTCTTGGAGCACCAAATAACTGCTCCCTAGATTGATAAGAAACTTCTCCGCGTTTGACATTTTAATTCGAATTTAACCTTAGTAATTTTAAGGATACAAAAAATTCAACCACCGTGTTTGTTGGTTCACTAAAAATATTTGACAAGTTTTGGGTCCATACTTGCCCCAAAAAAGGTTTGGGTCGATGATGTTTCCACGTGTACGGTTGTCGTGGCCATGGCATCATTGGGGTTTGGAGAAGTAGGACCAGTCTTCAGAATAAAAGTCTACGTACCTAAACAAAATATATATAGTGGGTGTTTTAAATTGTTAGTTTTTACTTCTTAATTCAGAAAAGTACATAATATTTAAACAAATATGTTTATAATTTTTTGTGTTTGGAGTTTTTAATCCTAATTTAATAAAAATAAAACTTAATATTTGAAATTATAAGTTTAGAATTTTATCAAATACTTTCACTTTTTACTTAAAATTATAATTATATATTTTTAACTATAATTTATAAATTTATAAATTTAATTTTATCAAACAGCGGCAAAAAATCCTATTCAGAAAAATAATGTGTAGAGTATAAATTTAAACACAGTAAGATGTGGGTATGTTTATTACCAAAAACTGTTATATGTCAAGATTGACAGGTAAGAGCAAAGTTGTCACATTTTGCTCCTGATTTTTGTTAAAATCTAGGGCTTTTTTTAGATTTAAATTTAATATAAATATATTTAAAAAAATTTATTTTAATAATTTTAGATGAATTATAAGTGGTAGTTATTATAATTTATATGTATTTGGTTTTAATTTCAAGTTCTTCAATTTTATTTTAGTTTATTTTTTTCCTAAGTTGCTACAATTTTAATATTATTTTAAATCATAGAGAATTCTAATTATTTAAAATACTAAATAATAAAAATAGAATATAAAAGATTATAAGTTAAGATTAAAATATACTTATGTCATAACTTTCTAATTTTAAAATATTATTTATTATTTTATCAATGGTAGTTAAATACAAAATATTGAATAAAAAAATTTATTGTTAAAAAAATTATAATATATAAATTAAAAACTTGATATATAAGTGATACCATGTTGTATTTAATTTTTTTAATAAATTTAGTTTTGTTAGAACTTGAGTACAAATATATTTAATTTATTTAAATTTTTATAATTAATTTTAAAATTTATTGAACGGCGCTCCGTGACTTAAACTTATTTTGGATCCCAAAATTTTCAAAGCCGGTTTGCCCAGAGGTCTATGCTCAACATTTGGGGAGGACAAGTAATGCTAGGAATTAAGAAAAAATAATTAGAAAAATATTTAATTAGAGTGTAATTCTGTCTACATCATAATTTACAAACAATATCAACAGAGGATATGTGCCCTATCGAGTGTAACAAAAGCCATTCTATGACTCTTGTTGAATCAAAACCTGGGATAATATTTAATAAAAGAGAGTCTATTGAGAAAATAATTAACAAATGCCTATTGTAATTTTTAAGGCCTGTCCAGCAAACAGTTGGCAACTGTTGCTAATTGCCCCGCTGGTAGATAATATTTAAACAAATTTGTTTAATTTTTTTGTTTTTGTTTTGAGTTTTTAATCTAAATTAACAAAGAAAAAACTTAATATTTAAAATTACAAATTTATCATTTTAACAAATACTTTTACTTTTTGTTTAAAATTAAAATAATAATTTTTTTAACTATATTTTATAAGCTTAAAAATTTAATTATATTAAACACCGCCGTAAAATTTTATTACGAAGAGTAATGTGTAGAGTATAAATTTAAACTTAGTGAATAAATTCTGAACGATTTATCTTAAATTTTAAATAATTTTTTAAGTATTTTTTTAAATGCCTAAAATTATTGGATAATTTTTTTATGTATTTATTCTTAATACCTAGCATTACTGGTCCCCAAATGTCGAGCGTGGACCTCTGGGTTTTACTTCCATCATGAATTCTGGGTTTTACTTCCATCATATTCATGGGGTGTCTAAACAATAGGGAGCTAATTTCAACCGTTAGATTATTTCAGTCGTACAAGTGAAAGGAATCTAGTGCCCTCCGATGCTGTGACACATCACCGCTTGATGGAAGGTTGTGATCTTCCGGTTACGGACACATCACCGCTTGATGGAAGGTGCTTGATGGAAGGTTGTGATCTTCCGGTTACGGACACATCACCGCTTGATGGAAGGTTGTGATCTTCCAGTTACGTGATGTGATGTGATGTGATGTGATAGTAATGTAATGGGTGGAAAATTAATAGGGACTTTCCAACTACCATGTGATATTGGCTTAGTTGGGACAAATTTGCTTATTTACTTATTAATGAATGAATTATATTAATAAAAATAAAAAAAATTTATGTAATTTTTAAAATATTATTAATTTTTTTTTAAATTTAATTTTTATATTAAATAAATACAATTGTTAAAATTTTTAATAAAAATTATAATTACATCGTCAGATTACTCCCAAAACTACATCACACTCAAAAATCACCCTTACAATCACCCTCGTATCACAAAATCGTCACCACCGGCAACTCCCAATCGCTATCACCGTCACTCCCAATCGCTATCACCGTCGTTTCTCTTTTTCTACTCTCTCTCTACCTTCTCTTTTTCTCTTCCTTTTTTTCTCTCTCCTCTTTACCGTCTCTATCTCTCTCTCCTGATGTGGGGATCAGCAGTGGCAGGAGTGTGAGGGTCAGCAGTCGGTGGTGCTGGCAGAAAGAGTTTAGAATTTAGAATTTTAAAATTTAGAATTTAGAGTTTAGGATAGCACCAACTGCCTCCCTTACCGCCAACCATCGACTCCCACACCGAGAGAGAGACGACAAAGAGGAGAGAGAGAGAGAGAGGGGGCAAAGAGCAGAGAAGATAGAGAGAGAAGAGAGAGAGAGAGACGACGACAAAGGAAGAGAGAGGGCAAAGAGCAGAGAAGAGAGAGAGAGATGTGGAGGCGGTGTGGCGGACGGTGGTGGTGACGGTCGGCGGCAGTGTAAGTTTGGGGTGTGGGGTGATTTTGGAAGTGATTTTGAAGTGGTGATGGTGATTTTCGTTAAAAATTTTAACAGTTGAAATATTTGACGTAAAAATTAAACATGAGAAGAGATTAATAATATTTTAAAAATTACATTGGAAGTTTTTATTTTTTTCAAAAACCTCAGGGGAGGTCAGTGTAATTTATCATTTATTAATTTATTTTAGTTATAAATTTATTTATTTGGCTTATAAGTTTATTTTTGCTTATTTTTGTTTTTTTTGAATTTTTTTATATTTTTATCAAAATCTTTTATTTTTTCGACTCGTCTGAATGAGGGGGTTCTAAAAAGTATAATAATTTGACTAAATAATGAAAAAAATTAATTAAAGACGAAAAGCCAACTTAGTCAAATAAATAAATAAACAAATAAGGCAATTTACCCATATAGAGCCATTACGTAGAATTTTTTACAACTAAAAATACGCAATACAAGTAAAATAAATTTTTTTAATTTTTTATTTATTCAGCAAAAATAATTCAACGGTATTTGGCAAAGTTATTTTTAATAGATTATAGCTATTTATTACTAATTTTAGTTATAAGTTATAATTTTTTTTAAATATTTATAACTTTTACAATAAATTAATTTTTTTATAAATAAATAATTTTAATTATAAGATATCATATTTATCAAACGCTTATAACTTTTATTATAGATTACAATAAAAAAATTAATAATTTTAGTAATTCCAAACCACTCCATTATTTCACACCAAAGTGCTTTTTTGCAACACCACATGGTGCTACCAAATAATTACCATTAATGGGTTGGGTTGGTTTGAGAATGTGCATTTGCTGACTTTGTATTCACTCAAATTCTCAATTTATTGTTTTGGACCATTCTTATCCTAACAATGGATAGACAGCTCAGTCCTACCAACTACAATTTTTAAATTTTCACTTAACTTTTATTTGAGAAATAATTTACACACTCTTTTTTTTCACATAACAAGGTTTTCTTTCTTTTTTTTTTTTTTTGTTTGTTTATTTTTTGCCTGTATTGTTTTCTATTAAGCAATAGACGAATTTGCCCTTATTAGAGTTCTCTAAATACATTAAGCTCCTGTTTGGCTTATTTTAAAAGTCAGTTTTTTTAAATAAATAAATAAATAAATCTTAAGCTATAGTCTTTGACACGTCTAAAAAGTTATTAATTTATTTTTATTTCTTTCAAAAAAAAAAATTAACTATACACACCTCAAACCTCAAACACCTAACTTTTTTTTAGCAAATGACTATAATACTTTTAATTTAAAAGTCAACTTTTTTCATAATTCACAAAAAAAAAAAAATGTGTTAATATCTTAAACACTATAACTTAAAAATAAAAAATAAGGAAATGTTATATATTTTAATAAAAAACAAAAAAAATGCTTAGACATCCCAAACAAGGCCTTAACTGGTAATTGTGCAACTGAAAAAGAAAAAAAAAACAGTTGGCTATTAAGTAGGGCTATTTTTGTAAAAAAAAAAAATTCCCGCAGTTATTTTTGTTAGTAATTCTTTTCCTTATGTGTTCAATTATTAAGAATATAATCCAAGAAAATGATTGACGAGAAAAATAAATGAAAGAAAAAAAAAAGTCAGTAAAAAAATTAATCCTTAAACTTTCTCACAAACAAATTATATGCAGTTTCAATGCGACGCTAATGCTGGAGACACTTCGAGGAAAGAGGATGATGTTCGTCGGCGATTCTCTAAACCGCGGCCAATACGTTTCCATGGTCTGCCTTCTTCACAGACTCATCCCACAACAATCCAAATCCATGGAAACCAACGGTTCACTAACCATTTTCAGAGTCAAGGTACGTAACTTTCAAATTTCTCATCGACTTAATTATTATAATTAAGTAGTTAATTTTCCATAACAATATTGCTTTGATATGGATACATGCACATGCAATTAACTACCTTAAATTAATTTAATTTCCTTTTGTGTTTTAGGATTACAATGCAACCATTGAATTCTACTGGGCACCATTCCTTCTCGAATCGAACTCGGACGACGCCGTAGTACATAGGATCTCGGATAGAATCGTTCGAAGAGGATCGATTAATAAACACGGCCAACACTGGA
This sequence comes from Heliamphora exappendiculata, assembly GCA_034768845.1. NCBI lineage: Eukaryota > Viridiplantae > Streptophyta > Magnoliopsida > Ericales > Sarraceniaceae > Heliamphora > Heliamphora exappendiculata. The sequence goes on from JAOTRH010000001.1 coordinate 6,401,901, forward strand.
AAGGAGCCGATATTTTGGTGTTCAACACCTACCTTTGGTGGATGACCGGGATAAATTTCAAGATCTTGTAACTTCTTAATTAATTCATACGTCGCACTTGTCAAACAATTTATCTTTCTTTTTTTAAAAAAAAAATTAGGTTATCATGATCGTTTCATTACGGATTTTTAAATTTTTTTTTTTTTTTTTTGGTACAGGCAAGGGTCTTTTGATGATGAAGTGAAAGATATTGTGGAGCTATCTACAGAGGATGCTTATCGAATGGGAATGAAGAGTATGTTGAGATGGGTTAGGAAGAATATGGATCCTAAGAAGACAAGGGTTTTCTTCACCAGCATGTCACCATCTCATCAGAAGTGAGTAATTTACCTTTTACCCCCCCTGCCCCCCAAAATTAAAATTTAAAATACAAATAAAAAAATAAAATGAAATAAATAAAATTTATATGTTGAAATGGCCACCTGTGGTACATGGTAATATGGTACAACAGAGACAAATGAACACTAATATATAAAAAAATAATGACAAAAAGAGTAGTTCAAGTTTGGTAGCTGTTGAATTAGGGCATGGATGAGTTCTCAAACCCTACCTAAAATTAAAGGCGAATTTGGTTTAGACTAAAAAAAAATAATTTCCAAGAATTTTAATTTTTTTAGAAAAAAGTTACTTTGGAATAATTTTTTATAGTAATTCTTTTTAACTTTTATTAAAATGTTTAATATATATTCTTACCTTTTGCATTTAAACAGTAGTATTTTGAATATTGGCATGACTTTTTTTAATTTTATGAAAATAATTGACTTTTAAAATTAAAAATATTATAATAATTTTACTTAAAAAAAATTTAGTACATTTGGAATATGTATAAATTTTTTTATTTGAAAAAAAATATTAATAACTTTTTAGAGATGCCAAATACAACAACGTACAAAATTATTTTTTTAAAATAACAAATATTACAATTTAAAAATTAGTTTTTTTTTAAAGAAAATAAATAAATAACATTTAGGATATGCCAAACAAGAGCTAATTCAATGTTTTGAATGTTGTATGGGATAGGGTATTGATTTTTTTGGGTACATTATATATTAATATTTGCAAAATATTAGGTATCATTTTAAATTTATTACTATAAAATATTATATAAGTATATATTAAAAAATATTATTCAAAAATAAATAATTTAATATACAACATAAATATTTAATTAACATAATATTTTTAATTAAGTAATCTAAATTAATGCTTACTTTCATTATTTATAAACGCGTACATATATTAAAAGTGACATAATTTTAATATTTATTATATTTTATAATAAATCAACATGGACTAATTTTAAAAAAAAATTGGGTAATTAATTTTTTTAATTAAAAATTCTCCTTCTATGATATATTTAAAAATTAAATCGGTGTATAAACAGAAAGAAATAAAGAAATAAATAAATAATAGTTATAAACCGATATGTATTCGGTATTGTTTACTATCAACCGGTATATCAATATTTTGAACAATATAAAATTAAATAATTATTATATCAATTTTGCTATAACATAATATATATCGACCTATTGAGATTGGCATATTAAAAAATTGGTATAATAAAATACTACATACTAGGTCGATACATACATATTCTAAATGTATTAAATTTTTTTTATGTAAAATAATTATAATATTTTTAATTTTAAAAGTCAACGCTTCTCATAAAGTAAAAAAAAAAAAGTAAGTCAATATCTAAAATACTACAATAAAAAATTATCCCAAAATAACTTTTTTTCTAAAAAAAATTAAAATTCTTAAAAATTAATTTTTTTAGTCCAAACCAAACGCGCCTTTACCCCTAGAGATGAAACAGAATAATGTCATAGAGAGAGAGAATGCCACCTGTTTTCTGGGACCGTAGACTTACTGTTTTTATCATTCATAGGGAAAGATTGCTCACTAGAAACATCTAAAATCACTAAAGGTTGGTTGAAATTAAACAGCCAATATATCCGGACTCAACCCAAGCATGGATGATGGGTAACTACGCTACTTTTTTAATACCGTTCATTTTGTAATATTAAACTAAAACAGTCTATTTCGTAAAATAAAATACAACTTAAGTTCCTACCATTTGGGAATATCTGATCGATTAAACTAATTAATTTTGTATAACTTTTTTTAAATGACTTACAAAAGAAACTATTTGAATTATTGTTGAGAGCTCATTTAAACCGACCAAATAGAATGAGCGGAGGGACTCGTAAATCTTTGAAATTTTGCAGCAGTCAGTGATTGAAAACAAGTATTATGATAGTTTTTTGATCGGATAAATCGGGTTCTTGTTTTTTGATCGGTATACATCTAGGGTTTTGCTATCCGGACAAAAATGCTCTACCTTTCTTTTGATTGTTTCTCGTTCGATTCGGATGCATTGTCATTGGTTACTGGGGATCCCGATCGATCCCATTCACTATTAAAACTTTGAAATCTTGCAGGAATCAGTGATTGTTTTACTGGGATTCCGATCGATCCCATTCACAATTAAAACTTTGAAATCTTGCAGGAATCAGTGATTGAAAACAAGTGTTTTTTGAATGTTTGACAGGAGCATAGAATGGGGAGGGGAACCAGGCGGCAACTGTTACAACCAAACGACAGTAATTGAAGACCCGTCGTACTGGGGATCGGACTCGCGAAAGAGCATAATGCAGGTGATCGGAGAAGTGTTCGGGAGATCGAGCGTGCCCATCACGTTCCTGAACATCACGCAGCTGTCGAGCTACCGGAAGGACGCGCACACCTCCATCTACAAGAAGCAGTGGAGCCCGCTCACCCCTCAGCAGCTCGCCAACCCCGTTAGCTACGCCGACTGCGTCCACTGGTGCTTGCCTGGCCTCCAAGACACCTGGAACGAGCTTCTCTTCGCCAAGCTTTTCTATCCCTAATTATATTTATTAACATTCCATTCATGGATTTTCAAGAAGCTTGCTAGCTAGCCATGGTTAGGGAACTTTCTGTCTCCAAAACTCTTCTGTTTATCCTTTTTGATATTGTGAATTTCTTTTCAATTGATTTGAGAATTTCTAGATACAAATTAAAATGTCCATATATGTTTTGCCTTCAATTTATTGAGACAAAGAAGCAGTAAATTTTCAGGATAGAAGATCTGGTTGTAATGAATTGATTTTTTTTTAAAAATATTATATATAGTAGTGACTGTTGTAAAGAAAGGCAACAAGAAGATTGATTTTGACTGGGAATTAATATAATGACTTGATTTTGTTGTTTATCAGTTTGGATGCACGGAGGAACTCTAATTTTAAAATTTATAAGTATAGAGATATACTTTTTTTAATAACAAATATAGTAAAAGAAACAATTTTAAATAATTTTTATTATTCAACAACTGAGTAACCATAGAGTTTATTACATCGTACTTATAGAGGCCAAACCTTAATTGAATGAGAAAACTATCAATTAGGGACAGTACAATCTTACCAATTCCAAAATTTAAAAAAAAAATATCAAAAATGACAAACTCGGCTTAAAGATCAAATTTGGTTATTAGAAACATAAAGAAATAAAAATTGGTTCGATCATGGCACAGCGATGAATCGTGTTCGTCGAATTGTTTCCAATCTAATATAGGCCTTGCAGGTTAATCTGCCAACATTGAGGGGCCACACCTCTACTACCACCCTTGAGTTTTCTAACGATCATAGGCTTTTATCAAAGAAAAGTCCATAAACTGTGCATCAATCACACTCTTCAATAGGGTGGAACCAGAAGTCTTAATTTGGGGAACCAAACCTTATGTAAAAAATTTGGAGAGGCCAAAATCTTTTTCAAAAATTTCAAATCTTAGCTGACTGCTATATATTTTTTTAGTCCAATGGTATAGGTGTTTGTCTCTAAAAGAAAAGTTGGGACTTTAAGCTTTGTTAGAAGTAAGGTATGGGTGTAATAAGTGTGTGAGTTTAATCGTTTAAAAAAAATAAAAAAACAAAAAAACATAGCTACCCTACTGCTTCTCAAGAAATCAAAATTTAGCACCGGTATTGTTGTTGTTAGAGCTTGATCTATTTCATTAATCACTCTCCATCATTTAAGGTAGTTCTTTAATATTTAGGTCCATTAATTATTCAATGTATATGGGATGGAAATTAAACGAAGTAAAAGGGTTGAACACCATTGTCATTGGAAAAAAAAAAACTAACAAGAGGGGTCGATAGATTTTAATAAAGTCTCACTCAAACATTGGACAAAGCGAGAAGTCTTAACATGGGAGCCTATACTTTATGTACACAAAAAAATGGAGGTCAATTTTTTTACATAGATCAAAGTTATTAATTAATTACCACATAATACTTACAAATTTTATTATAATTGGGGGTCATGACCCTGGACCTCAACATAGCTCTGCCACTTGATACAACGATCTTCTACATAAATGCTGCACGGTTTGACAAATTCAAAATGGACAAAATAAACGAAAGGCGAGACTAATGAAAGAATTGAATGCTAAAAATTGAATGAGCATGGACATACTAATGTTCTACCTAAAATGAAAACTATAGCCGACAAGCTATTAGAATAAAGTTCTAAATTATAAAAAAAAATTAAAATATTTTTTTCCAAAGATATTAATACTCTACTGAAATTTTTTTGATCCAACTGGATCCAGTTGTGGGCAACACACGTATATTTTTTGATCAAAGCCCAAAGCTAGGCCCATCCCACTAAGGTAGGTGGGTTCCCATCCACAAAACTTATGTACTCTTTTCTTATGGCTTAAGGTAGGAATACATAAACCCACGTCTTTCTTGTTATTTTGAATAAAATTAGATAAGATATGAGAAATAAATAATATTATGAGTTCTATTATTTTTTTTAGTATCAAAAGATTATAGATAGAATAATCTATACAGTGAGAAATTTGATATGTTTAGCTAGAATAGAATAAAAAAATTAGTAAATTGTAAAATTGTTTCTGACCGTTAAATAAGAACTAATGAGTAAATATTATCTAGAGTATAGTACTAATAATACTAAAGGAATATGGTATTATTAATAGTACAAATGATAAATTAATAATTTCTCATTTAGCTGACTATTAATTCGAATCATGCGATACAATTTTTTTTAGTAATTAAATGTGTATTAATCAAAATTAAAAATATACAAAAGAGTTCGATACCAACCCTTAAGGGTCAATTAATGACTTTAATCAAATGCATATTCAATTTCCATTTCTCATACAGACGTTTACATTTCTATGTGAATGCACATATAAATAATGTGCGAGTCTTACTTGTATTTTGGCTCAATGACGATCCATACTCACATAATTTTTCGTCTTTGCATGGTTATTTTTTAATTAAATAGTTTTTAAGTTATTTAAATTAAAGTTATATTTAAGATCGAAGCAAACCATAGCAGCTTAATTATTCGTTCTATTTATTTTTCTTATAAAAGTGCGATTTAATTGACCACAGATCTTTTGGTTTTTGCCCAAACTTTTTACCAAATAGCTTTTTTTTCTTTTCTTTTAATCATTTTAAAAAAAGTTCAAATTTGTTTACTTTTAAGATTTCTCTCAATCAGATTCAGAAAAGAAAAAAATTTTAAACCAAAAAATAATATAAAAAAGTTTTAAAAAGATAATAAAAAAAAACATTTTTAGACAAAAAAAAATATTTTTTTCAGCTTTAGTATCTTTTTGACTTTGATTAGTTTATTTTAGTTTATAGACTCCTTCTCATAAGAAGAATCGAGAAAGTAAAATTTTTATATAAAAATATATAATAAATTTTAAAATAAAAAAGATAACTATTTTTCATTAATTTTAACAAACACTTAAGTTACTTTTAATGTGTCGGATATGATGATTATTCCACATATTTGTTTTAATACCATTGGGATAGTTGGATAGGTTTGGCACATAAATATTTTAAAAGTGGTGATCGAAGGTTGTCACCAAATATAGTGATTGGCGGTGGTGACCCACATATAGTGGCCGAATGTTGGTGGTCAAATATATTTGAGGGTTAATGATAACAAGTGGTAACAGTAATGGTTGAAGGCGATGGTCAAAGATGGAGACTGAATGTCGTCAGAAGTGGTGGTCAAAAGCGATAATCAAAGACAGTGGCTTGAAGTAATAGCCAAAAATAGTACTATTACACATTTTAACTTCTCTTATCGACATGAGTCGAAAAAGTAAATTTTTTTATCAAAATATAAAAAATATTTAGAAAGAACAAAAATAAATTAAAATATACCAAAAAGCCAAATGTTATGTTATTTATATTTGTCTTTAAATTATGTTTTTAATGTTTTAATTAAAATTCTTTACCTTATTGGTTCATCTCATCAATAGTAAAAAAATTAGTTAATAGATGAATAAAAATAAAAAAGACAGAAAGGAAGAAAGTTTTTAAAATTTAGCCCAAACAGGAAGGGATAGTTCGCAGTGATATTACATTACAGTACCTAACTATATACTCACAGAAAGCGAAACATAAGGAGACATTACTGGTTTTCGGAATTGTTAAAATTAGTAATTTATAAATTATAATTTATTATAAAAGTTGTGAGTATTTAGTTTGTGTATGGACTAAATTTTTTTTTGTAAGTTTTTTAATTTTTTGGCTTTTTTAATTTGTAAAAAAGTAAATATAAAAACATGTGAACAAAACCAATAAAAGCCAAACCAGTGAGTTTTTTAAGAAACTTTTATGTTTGGCTTAGCTTTTTTAAGAAATTTTTTGCTTAAAAATCTCTTAAAAAGTCTACTAATTTGGCATATGTTAGCTTTTTTCACATGTTTTTACATTAATTTTTTTACAAAAAAAAAATTAAAAAACCAAAAAGCTTACAAAAAAAAACTAGTCCAAATACAAGCTAAACAAAAAGCCTCTCAAAAAAATTAGGCGAAACATAAACTTAGTAAAGATTGTAACTTGTAAATAAAATAAAAAAAAAATAATTATAATTTATAACATAAGTTATGCGTGTTTGAAATAGACTATAACTTACAGCTCAATTAGTAGCAGGCGATACTAACAGTAATTTTGTCAAATATCCCCATTAATTAGAGACGGAGACAATACCCACCGTAAAATTCCGTTCCATATATATATACACATACATACAAGGTTTTGGCACATGCGAAGCATGTGTTAAATATCAATAATTAATAAATTAAATAATAATTTATTTGTGTAATGATTTATCATCAAATACATAAATAGATACTAATTTTGTATACAAAATTCGAATACTATTTTTATTTAAAACGTATTACCAAACAAGGTATATAACATGCTACAACCATAAATAAATTTTATATTCAACAAAACTATTTGATTGTCATAATTTTAAAATGGGGAATACTTTTTTTTCTATGTCAACTTCACATAAAAATGTATTCTATATGAGCTAGTTTATTCATTTATTTTTCTTGTAAAGCAAATTTCTATTGAAAGTATAATAAGTTGAAATTAAAATATCAATCTGTCATTTTTAAATTTTTTTTTGCTTATATGTTCTTTATAAAAAAAAATTCCTAATTGATATCCATACTAATATACATTAAAAATTTTGGATCACATAAAACTACTTTTTTGCTTATTTTTCAATAAGTATTGCAAGCAAAATTCTTGTTCATCTTTCAACTATATTAGTATAAAACACTATATTAAATATTAATTTTTGTATTGTCAATAACACTATAATAAAAAATTAATAATATTGATATATTATTATTGTGTTGTAACATCAATTTTGCAGTAGATAGCACACACCTATGTGTTGCCAAAATTTTAAAATATTGCCAAAATTTTAAAATATTTTCTTAAGAGTCGAAGTCATATGCTAATATTGGTCTTATGTCTACATATTCCCGAGGTAAGTTTTCGTGCATAAGTTTGCATACTTTTGCAATAAATTTATTTTTCTAGATAAATATTATTTTGTTAGGTAGATTAATTCATCCATAGTGACATCAATAATATAATTAAAACAAAAATTTCATACTATATGTAACTCCCTAACCCGAAGAAGTATTACTAAGAAACAATTATAAAATAAAATTAAATAAATATAGGATTTATTTTTTAACATAACAAAATATTATTTTATTAAGTTACAAAATTCTAAAAGTCAAGATATATTCTAAAGTAACCTGTACATATTTGAAGGATTTACAAGATATATATTTATAAGTCTTGACTCTAACTACTTTAACCCCAGGTTATACAGCAATTTAAGATACTATGTAGTGAATCAGACTTCTATTTTAGCAACTTAAAAAATTTTGTGAGTGACATAGAAACAAAAATAAATAAAACAATTTGAGAAACATGATCAAAATCAAGTTTAATGAAACATGATTTTTCCGGCACAATATCATAATAGAATAAATCAATTCTAATAAATTTCATACTAAAAATTTTCTTTACTTCATAAGAATAATGTTTCTAAGTATCACAATCTCATAACAAGTAAAACCGAATTCATTAAGTAACCCAAATGGTTATTTAACATCACAACTAAGAATTGTTAACGGTACAGTTCTAACCTCACAGCAGGATCACATATTTATCTACCATGTTGTGTAGAATAACAGATAATTTATATACCATGTCTGTGTACATTCAGACAGATAATTTATATACCATATTTGTATACATTAAAAAAAATGATGCATAACCAAGCATCTACGCATTAGGTAACATTTTAAGCATCTAAACAATAATGCATATCCTTGAACTATCAAAATCATTTTTATCAAATACTTTCTTAATATCTTGATCCATTTTGAAATAACATTTCAAAAATACACATATTTTAATTAAATTAACAATTATATTCTAACATTAGCTTACAAAAGCACAAAAATACTATTTTAATTTTTAATTCTATGAAATAACACACTCAATTACCATTTAAATGAAATAGCAGTATTTATCTTCGTCTTTGAACCTAATATATTATAGTCAAAATATTACAATTAAATGAACAAAATAATAAATAAAATATTACGAGTGCATTCAAAGATGCCCTCTAATTGTTTTTTCCTCTCAATAACTACAAAAATAATTTTAAACATATTTCGTATACCTATTTCACGATTTAAAAGTATAAAATTTATCTTCCGGTAATAATATAATTCTAACGCAACATAATAATATAATCGAAAGGAATATAAAAACGATTTATCAAAAAATACTACAATAAACTCCAATAAAAATAATTTAAAAAATAACACTTACGCATTTGTATTCAAGAAAAAAATTACTATTCTTTGTCCCTTCCCATATCTTTATTTTAACACCAGCAATGCTATAAATTTAAAAAAAAATATTTAAAAAATTATTCAAAATTTAAAATAGATAGTTAAGATTTACTTAGAGTGTGTTTCACATTTTATTAAATATAAATTTATGTCTTATAAATCACTTTTAAGATAAAATTTTAAATAATTTTTTTTAAATATATAAACTTTTTCACCACCAACTGAATATTTTTTCTGGGTAAATAACTTTTCCTTTTTACACTCACAGGTTCTAATAGAACACCGCTTTCTCTTCTCAATCGCGGCCTTTCTTTTTCTCTAGCGTCTGAATCTCTCTCTGCCGTCTTAATCTTGTACGTGGCCTTTACTTTTCTTTTATCTTGTTTTTATCCATCGAAAGGTTAAAAACGAGGAAATGGGGAGCATGCTGCGCTCAGCAAATCGAACCACCGTGCTATGTTTTGCTTGAGAATATATATATATATATTATTAAATCCGTTTACTATGTAGAAATCGTCAAGGTCGTTACTTAAGTTAAAATTCAGTCAAGGTCGTTACTTAAGTTAAAATTCAGATTGATTCGACACATATAGCTAAGTGATTGAATAAAATACCTTAATATTATTTTACAAATAAATAAATAAGTATTTTAATTTTAAAAAAAATTGTTAAACAAATGTTATTTAACCACTTAGTTATATGTATTGCATCAATCTGAATTTTTACATGAATAACAAACTCAGCAAATTCTAAGTAATAAACAAATTTAATCATAAAAATATATTTCTAAACTAATCCCAAACAAGACCCAACACGGTGCTGCCTTTGCTGGCGCAGCACGCTAACGATCTTTTATCTTCACACAGACGCACGCACACAGCACACACCAAATAAACCCTCCATACACACTACACAACACACTACTCACTGTGCACACACTTCTAAAACACAGCAATTTTTTTTTCTTTTTATTTATTTTTTATTTTTTATTAACACGTAAGCATAAACTTATCTTATTTTAAATATTCCTTCCCTTTAATTTATTTTAATTAATTATATTTGTAACAATAATTATTATTTACTTTTATTTACTATTATTTAATTCCTTTTAAAATAACCGCCTTATATAAAAATACTACTAAAATAATTTTATAAAAATAAATTTTTTACTTGTATTTTTTGGTATTTAGTTAATATTTGGAAAATATTTTTAATAAAAAAAATAAAAAAAATTACTACCGTGAATGGTTTTTAGCTTTGTATCCCCTCTCTCTCTCATATCATCTTGGTCTCGCACATTCTCATCCGTTATGAGAGTAGAAGGAATTAGATGAATGAATTCGTAGAAGGAATTAGATGAATGAATTGGGTGAATATGTGTGAATGTGTAATTTTAAAATTAATTTTTGAGCTAATTTTTTATAAGTTAAATTTAGTCTAATGAAGTAAAATATTTTACAAATTTTTTTTTACATAGGTATTATCAACCAAATAATAAAAAAAAATATTTTACCTATAAAAATATCTTACATCGAAACAAACGGAGCCTTATTTTTATAACTTTTAATGTATATACAATTTATGTAAAAAAAACTAAGTTCGAATATTACAAAGTGACTTATTTTATATATATTTAAAAATAAATAGTGCCATTGTTTAAGTATTTAACAATATGTGACAAACTTTATTTTTTACATACTATAGAAAAAAAATATGTTTGATGTATAGTAAAATAGGTGAACTATTATTAGCTAATAATTTGGATATATTTAAATATTTTAAACTACATTATTAACTTTTTTATTCAAGTTATTACGTGAGTAGCTAGCCTACGACGATGCCCATTTTGACTATTAAAATTAAGATGTAAGCGACAAAATAAATTAAATAAAAAAAAAACTTATTCAACAAGTACTGAACCAATGAAGGTCTTTTGTCATGTAATTATTGTACACCGTATAATTTTACAGATGACATGCATGATAAAAACATATATTATGTATACCAATATTAAATAATATATGATTATTTAATTAATAAATTGCACAAAAATTATATATGAGCCAATACACAACTAGCGCCATCTGTCACAAAATTTTTGGAGGAAGAGGTTTTTTGATTTGGGGTGATCAAACTTAGGAGGAGGAAAAAAAGTTAGAGATAGAAATGGTGAATGGAAGATTTTTTTTTTTGTATTGAACTTGTTTTCAAATTTTTGATTTGTACAAAATGTTAAACTTCATTTTCATTTATACTATGAACTATTTTAGAGCTATATTTATTATTTGAAGTACCTTTCACCACTTACAACTTAATATTCATTAATTAGATTATTCTATACAAATATATTTTAGAAGATTTATAGAGAGAATATTATAAAGTATAGACTATTTAGATACAAAAAAAAATTTTAATACTTGGATTTAAATATTTTATTTGGAGTTTGTGTTACAATCAAAAAATAAAAATAAAAAAAAAGAGAAAGAAAGAAGAAGAAGAAGAAGATGGAACAGAAAAAGAGAAATATAAGGAACCATAATATCATGTACTACGGATTTTCATTCACAAGCAAGCTAGGTATATATGGATTTTCATTTAAGGGTTTCAAGAATCCACGATAGAGAACCACACCCTCTGCCGAAAATCACGATGGAGAGAAATTATGATGATCTATCTACGGTTATCTCTGGCCAAGTTCTCGGCGATCTGAGCCAGCGACTGCAAGTTGCATCGGACGATCGTCTCAACAAACATGCAAGTTTCGTCTTTCGTGTTTCCCGGCGGTATATCGACGACGTATGACTCGACGACAACCGTCCCGAACCCGGTCGGCGACCGGTGGAGAGTGGTGACGGACCGGTAATTGTTGAGCCGGTGATCGCCGCCGACGACGCTGAAGCTGATGACGTGTCTCTCGTCGTCGAGGATTTCGAGGCGCTCGGTGCTGTAATCCGCTGGGAGTCCCGACACGACGTGGACTTCCCTGACCGTGCCGACGTTGCCGTCTCCGACGATTAATCGGCAGCTCTTGAGGAAGAGCTTGTAGGCTTGCGGGCTGTCGAAGCGGCGGACGACGGACCACACGGCGGCAAGTGGGGCGGCGATGGCTTGTACCACGGCGGAGCAGCACTGGTTGTGCCCCACCGGTTCGTGGCTGTGGTAGACGAAGGCGTCTTCGGGCACCGAAACGGACGCGGGGAGTCGCGATAGGGTTTGAAATTGCTTATGACTATTCACAGTGGCGGCGGCGGCGGTAGAGGTGGTGTTGCCGGAGGTGATGGGGAGGTGGTGGTGGTTGATTCTGTGGACCTGAAGAGACATAGGCATTTCTTCCGCTTTTTGGTTTTCCCTCTCCTTGAAAAGAAGGTTGAGAGCTGTTTTACGAAATGCTGAATATATATATATATACGAAGTTATGTGCGTGCGTATAGGAGGAGAGGGAGAGAGACTATTTTTAGCAAGCTTTTTTATAAAAAAAAGGTTAAAAGGTTCTGTTACGAAGTTGAAATATTTTGTCAAAAAGATTTACAAAAGTTTAAAGTACTTTTTTTCTTTTTATTTGATTTTTAATTTTAATTAAATAATTTTTAAAAAATATATATGTCCAATTAAACCAATGTTTGGCCCAAGGAGGGGAGAAAATAAAGATTTGTTGCCCGTTTGGGTAACAAATCAATTTACTTATTTTATATTGTTTATTGTTATTTTTAATAATAATAGTTTAATTTAATTATTATATTTTTTAATTTCTCTCCACACGAATAGAAAAGGCCTTGAATAAACTAAAAAAATTAGAAACAAAAAAACAAAATAAAAAAAAACTAAAGAAAATTTAAAGTCTAAAGGTGAAAAAACACAGAAAATTTTTAAAAAAAATCTTAAAATTTATTCCAAACAAGGCCTTGTTTTTTTTTTTTTCCCACTTGCATAATGTTTTCCTCGAAGAAAAGCTTAATTTAGAGCGTGTCGGGGCAACTGATAACACGCAAACCTTACGCCGGACTTGCAAGTGGATTTTCAACTTGCAACTCGTTTGGACGATGTCTTGCCCAAATTACCCTGTTCTCTTTCCATATTTACGTGAATTGTCACTTTGCTTAAAATGACTAAAATCTCCCTTCACATTCGCATTGCACCCTTCCCCTGTTTTCTTTCCTCCTTATTTTCACAACATAGGAATTAGAACTTAATTATAGGAAATTAATTTGATTTTAATAGAAAGAAACTTGCAATTTTTTTTTTCGCAAGGCATTCATTCTAAAAAAATTAATTGATTTAATATTTTCATATCAAATGTATACTTTTAAGTAAAACTGAACACTCCCATTATTTAGGCATGAATAAGTACAACTTGAAAAGTAAAATGAGCAATTTTGCTGTTGTCCTTTATCCATCCATTTTTTGTTGAAAGTTTTGATATCAAAAGTGGAAACAAAAAAAATAAAGACAAAACCAATATATAGTAACTGTGCATAAGCTTTCAATTTGATGAAAAAGAAAATCAAGTTAATGAAGAGTAAATTAAAGAAACCAAGTTTTGTTTAGATTTTCTTCTGTTGGGAGTTGGATTCTATCTCGACAATCTCACTCACAAGTCACCGAAACGTACACAAGTCACGTAAGAATGAAAACAAATAAGAAAAGTAATTACAAGAATGAAACACACAAATTTGTATGATTCGACAAGATATGTGTAATCTACGCGCTCACACTTCTTATTATAAACTTAAAAAAATATAAGAGAGCTGTCTTTAAGGCAAAAGGATAAGAAAAATAGGTCAACATACCGCTTGATTAGTTGTCGATCTGTCTGTGACTAGTCTCGGTATCGCTATAGACTGCTCGATCGGTCTATTCCAATGATGAATTTGTTGAAATTTTCTTGAATTCATTGATCATTGAATTTCAGAATTCAATAGCAGAATTCAATTGCAATTGAATTGGCCATTCAATTGACAATTGAATCTTGAGAATCAATACCATTCATGGGTATTGATTCTCCTGAAACCGCATCCATGATGGAAGGCTTATATATATGCTGTCATCTTTTAGTATTCAGAGGAAGAAGAGAAAAGGAAAGAAGCAGATGTAAGAAGAGATAGAAAATAAGAGATACAACTCAGAGTATATTACAAGCTGTAAGAGAGAGAAAAACAGACGGAGTATGCTCGTAGCCGATCCTTGGTGGTGTTCCAACGATCGTGTAGCCGTTTTATCCTGGGAGAGTGACGCCGGTGGAATACCTACAACACCATCAGTAGACGGTGAATCACTCTTAAGGAAATTGCGTTTGTAGGACTCGATTTGCAAATTCTATTCCTGTTATTTCTGTGATTTTATTTTTCTGTAATTTCATATTATTGTAATTGTTAAAAGTTAATAAAGATGTATTTTCTGGATCACCGAGTATGTATATATTTTATTTTGGCGTTGATTTGTCTCCCAACAGAATTTTCTTCATCTTTTAGCATCTTTTCCAAGTTCCTCAACAAAAAAACCATTTGGAAAGATCTCATCGCATAATTATCTATGATTATTTATATCTCTAACATGATTAATTAATGAAATGTGTGAAGAAAAATGAGTTAAAAGGCTGACGCTATTGTAACAACTACTCTTTAGCTAATAGATATTGTAACAGTATTCTTGTAATGAAGTTTAATAAGTATCTTTTTTTATAATTCGTATTTAAGATTGAATTCATCTCTATATAATAGAATAAATTGAGTTGTAGATATAATAACATAAGAACTCAATAGAATTTTCTTCTTTTTTTATATCATTCTTGAGTTCTTAATAATAATTTGAATATTTTTTTTTGTATAAATGGCAAAATAAATTTCTTCATATAACTAGCTAGTTTAGGTAAAATCAAATAAAAAATGCCCTACCATTTTCCATGTCTGTGTGTTGATTACTTGTGTGGGCATATGTGTAAATTAACAGATAAATCTAAAAAAAAAAAAGGGTAATTCAGGGACTTCAGCCACCAACTGGGTTTTATTTTACTACCCTCAACAACTTCAACTTTAATCATGACTGTCTACATGTCTCCATAACTAGTGGTTTTGAAGCTTAATTTACTCTTTCGTACAACTTTAACAGGGAATCCAATTTCCATAAACTCCTTTCTCTTGTATCCATTGGCCTTTTCTCTATAATCATTCTCACCCACCACCTGTTGGAGATTTTAATAAAAATAAAATATTATATTATTATTGTTATTATAATTTATTAGAATTTTCTAAAATTAGAATTATTTCTGTAATATTATTATTCGTTACAAGTTTAAATGAGTTATTAGTAGCCTTTTCATAGTATTTATTTTGTTAAAAAATAACTAAATAATTAAAAAATTAGTAACTTATTGAATACCATAATGGCTAGGTAAATAAATATTATTTTGCTATAAATTAAATATCTCGATCAATTTGATTGAATTTTAAAAAGTCTTTCCCGCTATTCAAAGGGTTTTTTGAGTTTTCTAACGACCAAATCATATTGTTCCATTTTTTTATTTTTTTATATTTTATAAGCAAGTTAATTTGTTATTAGTGATTCGTGATTCACTCATATTTTTTTATTGAACATAAATAATGAATGAGAAAGGCTTATGATCATTTAGATTGTATCTTTAGAGCCGAGTAGAGATCATTACGTGAACTTACCTTTTATTTCATTATAATATTTTTTTAATTTTAAAATAGTGATTAGACTCCTTTGAATCTCGCATATATTCTCCATCTTTACTTTTATTATTATTATTATTATTATTTTTATTATTTTTAATATCTTAAATTAATATAATTTTATTTTTAAAAACATTACAATGAAAAGTGTTAGAGTAAAACAACCATGCATCAACTTGGCCTTTTCTTTTGGGATGTTGGAACCCACTCTTTAGATGGTGTTCATATGAAGACGACCTATCAACTTGAAGGTCATCATAAAATTAAACACTAGATTTGAAACCCCAACCGCTCTTTCATGCAACTTGATATATATATATATATATATATATATTTATTTATTTTAAAGATTGAGTTTCATTTTTAAATTTAGACATTAATCATTTATGACAAATTTGTCCTTATTTATAAAAAAGAGTCTCATTTACTAAATATTTACTTGCAGATTTTAAAATTCTATAACTTTTAATATATAGAGTTGTTTTTAATAAAAAATAATATTTTTAAATTCTACTTATCGATTCCTATCAAACAAGATTTATATTGAATGTAAATTATATAAAAATAATAAAACCTAGAAAAAATAAAACTGAAAATTTTAAATTGCAAAATTCTTTTGTTTTGAAAATAAAATTATCAAATTTTAAACTGAGAAATTTCTCAATGGCAATGCTTATTTCCATTTATAAAAGAACAAGAATTATTTTTATTTGTTTACAAATTAACTAAGCGTGATTGAGAACTAAACAATTAATATTAACTATTTTAATGGTATTAGGGGCAAATTATCTGGATTAAAATATAAAAAGACCTGTATGTAAAAAAAAAAGAGAGATAAGAGACTGATTCTTTCATGATTTTTAAACATGGGACTTCCATTAAAAAAAAAACTGTAGTAATTCTTTTCCATCCTTTACTTAATTTGTTCATTGATGTCAATTGTAAACAGTTTCATTCAGGGACATGTTAGTCACTTTATTTTGCAAAAAGGCCTAGGGCATGACATGGTACTAGAGGCAATCAGGTAGATTTGACAAAAATATCATACTTATATGCAATATGCATTTCTTTTAATAATTTTTTAAATCAAACTCCCCTGGCACCTGATGCTCTCTTTTTTTTTTCCTTCAAATTCTTAATCTAAAAAATTGAAGTATTTCCCAATTGAATATGGCATCTGATTGATGTGTAAAAACGCTGATTTAATCAGCCAAATTGCACTAAATTAAGTTTTGATTATGTGTTTATTAATATATTTTAGTAGTGTGTCAGTATTAACATCAGAAAAAGTAAGACGGTGAAAAAAACATGCTAAAATGGATAAAAAAAATATCAAAAGTCAATAATTTCAACGTGAAAGTCAAATGATTATAACAACGTTATCCAGATTACATCTCGGAGCTCGAAGACCCGGCATCATAAGATTCAAGATTAATAATTGATATATATAGCTCAAGATGCAAGGAACTTGGTAAAAAGGCTCAACGGTATAAAAAAAATAAATAAAAGAAATTCGGCAAAAAATATACAAAAAAATGTGTAAAGAAAACTGACATTTCATTACTATTTTGGTCATAACTTTTTTTTTACAAAAATAATTTTGACATGATACAAGAATTATTGAAAAGTAGACTTCTGGAACTTCAATTTAGACACAAGAATGACCCTATTCGGAGTTCAGATGAATGAATTGTGTTCAATTGAAGTCAGAATAACAAAGCAGTCGTGATTCTATAAATTTGTGTCCGAACAAAAATATGAAAGTCCAAATGGATTTTGACTAGAATAATTTGCATCCAGACGGACTCCAAGGTTGTCCTGTTGAAAAACATATTGTTGAAAAAGTATCCGAACAGAACAAGAATCGTCCGAATAGAACGAGACAATTACAGTTTGATTCAAATACTGCAATAAAGGCGTGAATGAAATCTATAAATACATGGCATGGGATCATCTTTAGAACTATTCTAAATCATCTAAAATCTGATCTCTAAACTATCGAGAGGCAAGTCTGAAGGCTCGAGAAGTAATGAAAAGTCGAAGACGAAGACCTAAAATTCAAATCTTTATCGATTCTTCATGAATTCAAGCCGAAACATAAACGACTAATCCTCTTCTTCTAAGAAAATGATGAAATCCTAGTTGATATTTTGGTCTTGAAATTTGTATCCTACTAATAATATGTTATCTTATTAGTTCGTGACACTTCTCACAATAATCATATTCCATATCATTGTTTTTCATTCGGAATTCAAAAGGTCCAATAGAAATTTATTTTTAAGACAGAATTTATTATTTCATTTCCAGACTCTTGATTTTTATACTTTGTGATACCCTCGATTTTCACCCTCACAAACACCGCTCAACACTCACAAATCTCGTCCGACGCCATCGCCCAATATTATATCTTTCTCAATCTTTTACCCGAATCACTTTTGATGGTCTTAATATGCTCATAATTTTGAGTTTTGACATACATTAATGCCTAATTTGTTCAACGATCATATTATTATTTTTGCATCAAACTTGAATAACAAACTAGGGCTTTATTATTTCCGTCTAACTTGTGCAAAGGATGAGCTCAATCTATTATAATTATAAATGTATTTTATGTGATAAACAAAACGTCGGACTCAACTTCTGTAAATAAGTAGAATAATAATTTTTATCTTTTGTTTATTAAAATAGATATAAATGTAAAAAAATATATCTAATTATATTTGATCATATTTTTACAGTTGAATTGACTAAACACTTCTATTATAATGGTTACGTTTGGGCAAAATTACTTATTTACTTATTGGCTTATAAGTCAAAAAATAAGTCACGCTATTTAAGTAGCTAAAGAAGCCAAAAATAAATAAATAAATAAGCAAATAAGCTCGTTTGGTAGCCAAATACGTAAATAAACTGGTTTATAAACCAAATAAACTTATTTAGATAGCCAAATAAACAAATAAACAACTCCATCCAAACGAAGTAACTTATTAACAAATTTACTTATTTGCTAATAAGCAAATAAGCAAAGTTTTCAAACAGGGCCATATTTTAAAGTAATATTTATATAATTTGCATTGTTTGAAATTAATATTACCTTTTAAATATTTATTTAAATTTTTTTTATTACATAGTAATTCGTTTCCCACAAGATAAAAATATTGCATCCGTCTCCACATATATCTTTGGTAATCTTAGCTAGAAAGTGACGAATAATCCTTCGTTAACAAAATAAAACTGAAGCAAGGCAGAAATCGAAATCTTGGTTGGAAAACTGTTAGTACGTGGGGTTGTTGAACTAAAAGTTATTTTTTACTATATTGCCCTTGAAGTTCGAGGAATTTGCATTAGAAGAATTGTGAAAATAAAATCTGTTATCGAGTAATTTAGAACACAAAATTTGAGCCGGCTTCATGACTTGCTTGTACTGGAAATTACTTGATCAACCTCTCAGAAGGGGCAAATAAGACCTTGATATTGTTGAAATTAATAATTTATATATTATAACTCGTAATAAAAATTATAAATATTTAGTAAAAATTATAATTTATAAATAAAATTAAAATAAAAATTATAATTTATAACAAATGTTCAGAATGTTTGAAAAAATTAATAACTTACAATTAAAATTAATAAAAAAAAATTAAAAATTACTAGTAGTTACTTTGCTAAATAACCTCTGGAGTAGGCTGATGAAATTAGCTATTACTAAGAAGAAAAAGATAATGAAAACATAGCCGAATGTCGAATTCTCCATTGGATTTTAAATAAATGCGACCGAAAAATTAAAAAAACTTCATAGAGGCCGCATTTAGCAACAAGAACACATTTATTCGAGTCTAACCATGCATACAATGAAAAGCAAGTTCTGCATCTTCTACTGTTATGCAAAGTTGGTTTATTCTTTACCTCTGACCACTGCATTTGAAGCCTTCTCATTCTTCATTATCATATGAAACAACGTAGCTCGATCCTCTTCGACTATCTCCCTCAACACATCGTCTTCGATTTTCTCTGCCTGCCACTGAGACGGGTCCTCCACGTGCTCCTCGCTGAATATCATACTCGAAACCCACTCCTTCCATGTGGTTCTACTGTGCTTCTCTTCTTCCAGGGTGCCCGTAGCCAATAGCTGATACACATAAACCTCTTTTGCCTGACCGGGACGAAAAGCTCGCGCAATAGCCTGCTTGCTCTTGGAAGGATTCCACTCGGAGTCCAATAAGATCACCCGCGAAGCTGCAGTCAAACTAATGCCTTCAGCACAAGCCGTGATTGAAGCCAGCATTACCTTCGAGGGCCCTCCCGGTTCCTCAAACTTATCCATTACCCTTCCACGTTCAAACAGTTCGAGGTCCCCTTGAAGGACCAAAACTTCTTCGCCCTTCTGCCACCCGTAGAACATCTCGAATATCTCTATAAATAGATTAATCGGAGCAATGTTGTGGCAAAAGATCAGAACCTTCTCCTTCCTGATGATACATCGAGGTATAAGGCTCATGACAAATCTCACTTTGGAACCAAACTTCAAGTCAAACTTATATTTCTCGAGGTCCTCCAACACATCCACGCTGAAATATTGATTGGCACATGCTGTTGTTCTGATCAACCAAGGATGTATAGACCCAAGAGTAATCAGAAGCTCCAATTCCAAAGGAAATCCTTTGTATGCAGGTCTTTGATTCTGAAGTTTTATAAGAAGCTCTTGCTGGTAAGGTGTTGACTTCATCATTAGGGTGTAACATTGTAAACCAGGAAGGCGCTCTGAGCTTCCACCTTCGTATACGTCTATAAAACCACTTGTCAAATTCTTCAGCATATTCAGACCTTGCATTCTTTCTTCTGCTATGCTTGAATTGATCTTCTTTGCAATTTTATCAATGAAGAATTTTCTTGCTCTATTTTCGAGTGAAAAGCGTGTTTTCGCACCTTTCTTCCTCCTCTTGAACTTTGGGTCTAATTCCCTTAACACCTCATTGACAAAACTTGGCCTTGCCAAAGTGAGAGTGTTGAAATACTCCCCAAAATTATTCTGGAACAATGTACCTGAAAGCAAAATTCTCAACCCTGTGTCAACCTTCATCAAAGCCTTCCTTAACCTTGATTTAGTGCTTCTTGGGTTGTGCCCCTCATCAAGTATGAGAATCCCAGGAGTTTGCCGCAGCACTTGGCCCATATATTTTCGGTGAGCAAATTTTGAGTCATCTCGCGTCAGGGTCAGAAAAGAGGTATAACCCATCAGAAGTATACTCGGGTGAGCGAGCCACTTCTGAATTTTCTCCATGCAGTCTAAAACATGCATAACATCTTGGTTGGGTTTTGGAGCTCCTGGAGATATTCTCAATTTCTGCCTCAAGACTTCGCCTCTGTAGGTTCTACCACCATGGATTTGATAAACTGGAATAGGAATATCCCACTTGATAATTTCTTTGTACCAGGTATAGAGTGTTGTTTTTGGAGCAAGGACCAGAGGCCGTGATCCAGGGAATAACTTCAAGAAGCTCACAAGGAATGCGATGATAAGCAAAGTTTTACCAGCCCCAGGAGAGTGAGATATAACACAGCCTCCTCTTTTATTGGCTGCTGGTTCCATAAGTGCTGGTAACAAAGAACCAGCAATGTTGCGCCAGAGAAATTCAAATGCTCTCTTTTGATGGAGGCGTAATTTCCTTTTAAGATCGGGTATTAAGGTCCACACATTGTCTTCCCCCTCTGATAAGGGTATGTTGGAGGCAGCAGCCATGCATACAAGATCGAGACCTACATCTTCATCCGGATTATGCACTGAATCCTCTTCATTGCGTGGCACTTTGTTTGGAATCCAATTCGTGCATTGCAACTGCATAATTAAAGAAGAAAGGATTCATGAAGATGACTTATATGCATTAGATGCCACCCTAGTATAAAAGTGTTAGCCAAATGAATGGGTGTAGGAAGTAGAAACCTAATACAAATTTAGAACTATGAGATAAAGTCGGAAGTCAATTAACATAAAGGATTTTAGTCCCTAACCCCTTGAAATGTTCACAAATGTCAAGTAGAAGTTTATATGGAAGAAAGTTCCCAAAAGAAAAAAAGAAGAAGATCCAACTGTAGAATTATTTATTCATATGGTTCTTGTTGCTTTAGTTGGGACATTCCATTTTTTGCCTTCATTTTTGGCATATGGTGCACCACAAGGTTGCCGGGAGACATCAGTAATGCACCTAGAAGGCTTGTAAGAAAAGCAGCAGGTATGCAGGAAATACTTGATCTCTTGAAACCAAAATCAACTTACAAAGGATGGCGAGATATCTTTTATTTCGGTGCTCACAAAGCCGCATAATCGGCATATAATTCCAATTTCTTCATTGATCTTGTATTCATGTCGACAAACTTGTCGATGGTGCTTACTTGGATTTTGTGCAACATCAGCAGGGACTTCAACATTAGAACCCTGAAAAGCATTCCATTAGATCAATCATGAATTAAAGAGACAAAACACCAAATTTAGTGGCCCTCGTGTCATCAGGACACTAAAGTTTCCTTAGAAGTTAAAGCCTATGCTTTTGACAATATAATTCAATAGAAGTCATACTGAAAAATAAACTTATAATACAACCACTGGCACAGATGACAGTCCATAGCCCTTACGACTTCCAGCTAACACACCACATAAGAGAATCTATCAACCAAGTACATAACATCAATAATGGGAACAAGATCCTGAAAAGAAAAAAAGAAATCATACCTCATCATCTTCAAGAAGATATGTTGAAGCCAAGCAGAGTTCCATCTCCTTAAACAGCATTTCAATTTCCGAGTCTTCTTCATTGTTATTTGAGGGAATTTCACTGCTATCCTTCTCATTCAAGGATTTTTCTGCCTGGAAGAATTTCCACTGATCAATAATTAATGGTTGTTCTTTACTGACGGTGGATTTTATGTTCTCCATACATCTCCTTATCAATTCCCTGTACATACTCGCACTAAAGGCCCTCTTTCTGTTAGCTGTTCCTATGTCACGAAAATTGTACCTTCCTGGACATGTAGATTTATCCCTACTTCGGTGGGATTTCTTATGTGAACCTTTCCAGCTCCATCTGCTTTCAGCCTCTGGGTAGTCCATCTCAGAAGAAACTTTTCTATGTACTTTAGGGGTTCCAGTTAAGTAAACATAACTGGAAACCATTTCACCAACCTCTACTGGATACTTAACAGGAACCTCTGCATCAAGAGGATCCGCTTCATCGACCATTTGATCAGTTCCATCAGGCACAGGAACAATAGCAAGTTGCAGTTGATCTTTTGTTTGATTAGCAAGTTCGGGTTGATGCTTGCTTTGAGTAGATACAAGTGATTTTACCTCCTTATATTTGATCAATTTTTGGCACCCCAAAAATTTCTCATGGGAATCTTTTATACATGAATTGACCCTTTTGCCAAACACAGAATGCTCATCCAAATAATATGCATGATCAGCCTGGATTGATAGTGCCAGTGGCATGTCATCATATTCCCATCTGTATGTTTTATATGGCCCCATTCGAGGCACATCAACATCAAACTCGGAGAAATCATCACAGCCTAAGTAACGCTCAGGCTGTACATATCGACGCTTGGATCGACGCAAACCCATTACGTCATAATATGATGATTGTTCATCTCCTTGCATGCCACAACCAATTCCCTTCTCAAGAGTATCTGTTGAAGCAAAGGGGACAAGAATGGGGACTGAAACTCCATTCTCTAATTTAAAATTCACTGCCTTTGAATGGTTTTCTGAATTTGGCGAACAATTGTCACCATCATCATCCAAAATCTGATAGACAATTCTGTTCTGTATTGACCTTACATCAAATTCAATTTGTTTCAAAACAGATGCAACAAGTAGCCATGATAGATCAGATGAGAATTTTCCAGTAAATAATTTATATTTGTGCAGTGAAAAGCAATCATCAGATAAGCCCCAACGGTAATGATCATTTTCACAAGGGTTCCATTCAAGCTTTTGAAGGATGGAGATTTGATCAATTTGGACCATGGTGATCTCCTTACTAAGTGCTTTCTTCGTCATACCAAGAGGGCCTTGTGTAGCATAGAAGCTGACATAAAATTGGCAGGCACATTTGGGTTCATGAGGCTTCCTCTCAATAGAATTTATTTTAGCATCCAACCAGACCTACATCAGGAAAATGAAGATTTACAATCTTGAAATATGTTATACACCCAAAGCAAGCCAGCTTATGCGGAGGCAAATATGAATATCAAAACAAAAAAAGGTTTTCATGGACAAAAATAACTCGACCAAGACAACAGGTTAAGCATGGGCGGATAATCAAAGAGAAGACAAGCTAATTCATCAAACATGCAAAGTAAGCATTGCAGAACAGATTTAACAACACCCATGTATAACCAAGACACAAAGCAACATAATGGGCAGACGTTATATACAAATGCAGGCAGTTCAAAGCAACATAATGGGCAGACGTTATATACAAATGCAGGCAGTTCAACTTGCTAGCTAGCACTGTGACAAGAACTATGTTGAGGTCAAACTTCTCCATGTTACAAAGCAAACAGTTCTACAGATTCAGATAGGATAAATGGTGACTTACAGGCTCCTGATTTTCCTCTTCACTTGAATTTTCAGTGAGTTGTGAGGCTGATAGAACACAAATATCAAGTCCAGGTCTTAAAAAGCATGTGCAGTCTGACAAAGTTGCTTTTCTTGACCTTATTCGTAGGTTTGCCATGGGAACATTTTCTTCATTCATATTTTCACCGTCTACCAAAAGCATGGTTATAGCCCCATCCCTAATCCGTAAGCGCTCCACAGCTTGCCATGAGTCGTAATAAAATGCTTCAAAAGCTGTCAGATGGCATATCAATAATAACATTACAACTACATTGCAGAAACATTCCAAATATAAATTGTGGAACAGATGTTATACTGACACTTGGAAGTCATGCGAAATACATTTAGGTTTGCCTAGAAGTTGAGAAGCATATTTTTGTGTCGAAACTATGGATGGATCCATGTATTTTTCTTGTCACCAATCAAAATTGAATAGTTTCATGGAAAACCACCACCATAACCTACAGGCTACATCTTATGGTCTACCATAATTTTTATAATTTCATTCAAGAATGCCCAATCACTAACTAAACAAATAAAAGGTAAAGCAATAAAGGATGTGAGACTTAACCTGAGAAATAACTGAAAGCTTAAAAAGAAGTCTTTTCAAAGTGGTCCACACTAGGGTGTAAGCTTGGGGTATTTCCTAATTACTTTAAAAATCACCAAATCTTGGAACAAGCTGTTTAAATTTTAATGTTGATAAAACACAAAAAGAACAACAAAACAAGAGGCATGGAGTTTATGCTTACGGCATGCATTGAATGGATGCGTGCTCAGATGTATATTCCTTTTCTTCATGACAGCTTAACAAGAGACCTTAAGCGTCCGGATGCTCCAAGAGAAATCTCAGGAATGAAGTTATGTGCCTGCAATTCATTGCCAACCAGGCACAGGCCCCATTAGCAGCTAGACATTCAGGGTCCCCTTGCCTATCCAAAAATAAATCATAAACATAATACAGAAATCCCCCAACACAATAGTACATATGCCACAAGGATATGGACATTGGTCACATCATGCTGACAACGACCTAAAAAAAGGCAAAAAATAAATAAAAAGAAAGGCCGCCAATCGCCATCCTTTTCATTGAATCATCGGCTGAAAATTTATGTTAAATGTAATAGTAATAACACTGAAACAAAAAAATAAATAAATAAACCAAGGACCAGGAAAAGTTCCTCTTCTTCTCTCTATGATGCTTGGGAGCATAAATGTGATATACTGCCTATGTACACGCATGCCGCCATTGGCGTATGGCTTATTAATAATATTCTTTTCGCTCAAAACCGACTGCCACCATTCACGGCTACTCAAGCATCCATTTGTGAAACGCAGATTGAAATATCTAAACCCAATTTCTAGATAATTTTATGGTGAAGATACTACATGGTTAATGGCATAAATCTGTAACCCCACTAACACAAAGTTGTAGAATTGAGTTGATCATAATAAGATACACCCTAATCCAACAGTAAGGACCCATCTCGCGCACCTTCCTGCCTCTGTTTTCCTTCCCACAAACTGGTCAAAACTTTACACTACCAAGAATAATCACATGTCCATACATTAATCCTGAGGAGTAGCTAGCTCGATTGGTAAAGGTCATGGCTTTGTGTTCAAGTGGTCGCGAGCTTGAGTTTGAGTTTGAGTTCGAGTTGTAGGTAAATCCGCCCGGTTATCAAAAACAATCATGTATCCATACATCTACATTGATATCCAAAACCGAATCTTCACTAGCTCACTAGATTTGTCAAAAACCCTATATCCAAATCGCTCCTTTTTTTTCTAAAAAGTCAATCAGCGTATGTATGTTTATCCATTGCAATCGGGAAAAAAAAGTAAAACTTACTCCAAGTAGCAAATTACTTAATTAAGCAAAAACAAAACCCCCCAAAGAAGGAAAAACAGAAAGAACGAAGGAAAGAAAAACTGATGAATACGAGTACCCGAGCACGAACTTACCAAACTGAGGTGATGAAAATCAAAGGCAGCACGATCATCCACGGAAAAATGTCTAAGTAACTCACAGACGACAAAGATTTACCTGGAAAATGTAATTGATAGAAACAAGCAAAAATCATTACTGTAGGTATTACCAGCAATACTCCGGGAAAATCCGAGAAAATGCAAAGCGAGAAACACACAGTTAGATTAGATCAATTCGGCGTATAAGCAGGTTGTGCGAGCAGATACGGCGGTCGGATTCCGGCGAATTGGAGGCGGAGGAGTGACATTGGCGGTTAAAAAGTAGTGACTTTGGCGCCGATGGAAAGGGGGAGAAAGGGAGAGAGAGTGCGGGGGGGCGGAGAAATCTAAGTTGAATCTAAAAGGGAAACTGACTGGGATTCTCGGGGTTCGTAAAGAATTGAATTTTGTGGTCTGCCTTTTTCTGCGTGATCATTGATCACGAAATGGCTCTGGTGAAAAGGCTGAGAGCGCACTGAGCACTGGGCAGGGGTGTCGTTGGGAGTCGCACGCTCGACGACAGTCAAACAGTAAATACGTGAGTTTTCGAAAGGGTAGTTTCGACTTTCGACTGCACACTATGGCCCCATTTTCCGGTAGTTCGGAAGCATTTGACATTTTTTATTTGTTTGCGTAAAATATTTTAAAGCCTTGATTGGTGATTTTAGTATTTTTAGTTTTTGGACTAAAAACTTTAAAAATTTAATGTTGCTCATTTGATAAAAATAAATAAAAAATAAAAAATAAAAAATAAAAAAATATAAATATAAAATTTTAAAATATTTTATTCAAATTTTTATTACTTTTAAAATATAATAATATTCATAATTCATAATTTATTTATTATCATTATCAACCACGTATAATTATTAATATTAAATATATAAAAGAATAAAAATATTTACTTTAAACAAAAAGAAGAAAAAATTAACTTTTTTATCTAAATAACTAATTTTAAAAGTACTAACTTAAAAACTAAGTTACCAAATAACCTATTTTAAACTAAATTTAACATTTTAACTAAAAATATAAATAAGTAAATAAAAATTAATTTTTAAACTAATTGACAATCGGAACCTAAATAAGATAATAGAAATAAATATTAAGTAGTTTTAAAACATTATGTATTATTATTTATATATAGTAATTTTAGTTAATGATGTAATGATAAGCACTTTTGATTGAATAATATTAACTCATTTTTATTAAATAAATAAAAAATAAATAAAAATAAATCAATTAACATGCATTGAGCTTTTTTTTATTTGTCGGGAACTTCGAGTGTTGTGATCTACCTAAGAATTTGCCAATATAATAGAAATTCATACTTATTTAATTAAGAAATAAAGAGTAACATAATTAATAAGTATTGATCTTTTTTATTTATTAAAAATACCATATAAGTTCTACAAAGTATTCAACAATTTTTTTAGTTAAAATTTTTAATTTACTTAATCATCTGAAAAATAAGAAAACAAAAATTGATAAAAATCAAAAAGATTATTAAAAATAAAAAATAATATAAATTTTGATTTATTAATTTATTTTCTTAATTTGGATTACTTTTATTTTTTAGATTTTTTTATTTGGGTTTAAGAAATTACCTTTTTGTGAATTTTTCAAAAACATAATAGTTTAATTAAAATAATAATGATTTATTAAAATCATAAATAAATAAAAGTAACCAATATATTTCGGGATTGTTGAAGTCGACCCGTGGGCAATGGCTTGAGTTAGTGTGATACCCGTAAAAATAATAATAACAAGGCAAATTTAATCAAATGTTCTATTATCAATTGATAATAAAATTTTAATTATATATATATATTTTAATAGATTTAGTCTCATATAATAACTAACAAAAAAAAATATACTTAATATTTTATTTTTACACATCTCTTAAATCAAGCAACATATATATATATCATAATTTGAAATCCTTCTAAATATTTTTCAAAGATAATGTATCTCTTAAATCAAGCAACCATTCTCTCTCTTTTTTCTGGACAAAATCACTCGTCGCCATAAACGATACACAGTCACATACAAATGATACATTTTCAAAATTATTTCACTGTACACATAAATTTAATACATTTTCAAACTCATAAAATCATTAATTTTGATATATGTTTCAATTTATCGTAACCAAATGTGACTACTGATACATTTATCAATGGTTAGTGAAAATATTTTCATAAAGAACATAAGCCACCGATATATTTCAACTCCGATTTACTACGCATATGTCACTGATACATTTACTAGTTTTAAGTATCTGCTGCAATATTTTCTTATAATATAATTTTTAAATTAATAAAATGTATCAGTAGTTTAGGAAAACTGTGTGTATTTAGCAATAACATGCAATTGATAGTTGTATCAGTGTTTAACAGATAAGAAGTTTCAAAATTGTTCAACACAGAATTTGCAACTGATAATTGTATAAGTTGCACACTGATCATATAAAGAATATGTATCAAAAAATACTAAATCTTGACTCGACCAAATCCATTTACGCAATGAAATTTGATCAGATCTGGTTACATTTAAATCCACTAAATCATTCTCCAACAATGTACTCACCGAATCGATCAACCTCTCAATCTGATCGGTTTCAATTCGTCGGCGAATCATCTTCTCCTTTTCTTCAGGAGATTCGAATTGAGATCAGAAGTCTCAAATTCCACATAGATGGCGGCGTCGGTGGTGCGACTACTGATCCGATCTCGCGAATAGATCATCAATCAGAAGATGAACAGTGGGTGAAACTAGCGGAGATGGTGCTCGGAATCTCTACTTCGACTGGGTACGCTAGCTCCTCCAGGTTTTTTAAGGTCGCATTAGTAAAAAATCTTTAATTTTAGAGATTAATATGCAGAATAAAAAAGAGATTAATTAATAAATTTTCATTTTAAATAAATAAATATATATATATATATATAATAATAATTTAATGGGCAGAAGATGATATGAAAGATCATCATTGGAATTTGGCGTAATGTATATATGGACAGACTTTAAATTCTATTTTAAATGACTATTCTTATTTTTTATCGCTCAAAATGGAAAGGATTAGATTTAAAATGGGGATAAATTAGAAAACGGATATGATAGATTTCAAAAGGAGGTAAATTAGATATTAAAAAATTACTTTAAATAATAAAGAACTAAATTTATTAAAAAAAATTATTGGACTAAATCTTTTATGATACTCTAAAAAATGACTAATTTTTAAATTTATCTAATAATAATAATAACAAAATATAAATAAATAAATAAAGTAAAATATTTTTATTATTTAATTAGAAAATTAAATAAAAATTTATTACGAAACTAATTAATAGGACGACATTAGTAACCAATTATGGATGTCAATTATAAAACAAATAATAAATAATAAAAACAATAATAATTATATTCATAAATTTCTTCACTAATTAATATTCTGTTACATCCGTTACAAAAATAAATATACAATTTAATTATAAATTAAATTAAAAAATAATAATGCAACATATACATATATAATAATAATAATAATCCTTATTAAGTAGAGGTTGTAACGAAAGGGCTTAAATCCCCTTATGAGGGGCCGTTTAAAGTCTCTAATCTATTATATATAGAGCGGTGCTATTTTTATTGAAAAAATTTATCAAAAAATTTGACTAAAACTTACCGTTTCTAGATACGTTCTAGTACCTTATCACACATTTTGTTCGAGATCGTCAAGATCAATTCTGATTACATGCTCTCCAACGTTTGCTCCATTGTGCCCTCACCGATCAGATTAGCGATAAGGTCAGAGAGCTCGGTCTCACTTAGTCTTGCATCAACAACACCATCTTCTGCATTGACGCCATTGTCGACATGAAAACTTGTCTTGTACCGCAACCGACTCCATGTTGTCTCCCACCACCAAATGCGCAAATCTAGAGCATCACGCTTTGTAATTCGATCGCATTGTCTCAAATAGCTGGTCTAAATCTTCTTGCTCAAAGCTTTCGTAGTAATCCACGTCGTTCAAATATTTAAAATCAAATCGAAAAAACTCAAAGTCGGAGCAAAATCAATTGAATTTGAAGAAATTGCATCGTAAGGGTACAGAATTTGGTAATCAAACGTTGCAGTAATCAAAAAATTGAAATCAATTCAAATCATATTGTGAAAGTAGAAGACACGAAACTATTAATTCAAACCAGTGAGAATGTTCTCACTATTTTTTTTTATACTGACTTTGTTTTTAGTATTTTTTTACCAATGCTAACATCTTCTTCTCTTACACCATCCTCAATTACAAATGACTTTTTACTTGTAATGTATTGTTGTATGATATATACACACACATACACCAATAAAAAATATTTTCACTGTTTTTTATTTTGAATGCAATTAATTTATTATTTCGATATTTTTTATATATTTTTATGATCGAAAATATTTATTATATAATATTTATTAAGTAGATTATTTTTACAAAAAATTAAATTAATTGGACATTAATAATTTTGTGAGTAAATCACATTTGTTGAAATATAAATAAATAATAATATAATTTACAAAAAAATAATAATAAATAAATATAATCAGATCATGTAATTAAAAATGTTTAATTAATTTAATTTTT
The DNA here is from genome assembly GCA_034768845.1 of Heliamphora exappendiculata. Lineage (NCBI taxonomy): Eukaryota > Viridiplantae > Streptophyta > Magnoliopsida > Ericales > Sarraceniaceae > Heliamphora > Heliamphora exappendiculata. The sequence continues at coordinate 6,433,085 of JAOTRH010000001.1, forward strand.
TATGTGAGTAATAAAATTAATAAATACTACAAAATAAACGATTTTTATTATAAAAATATTTTGAAAGATCACAATATATAAAAAAAATCTTCTTGCCCATGAGGCCTATGATCAAACGTACGAATATTTGGTTTATACTTGGATTGCAACTGCAACAGCGTATGACCATATATGGGATAATAGTTTCAGTCAAAAAGGGGAAAAAAATTGCTAAATTATTTCGGGAGTAATAGCTTTTTCGTTATATATATTAAATTTGTGTTTGGCTTAATTTTAAAGTTAAAAAAAAGTTAATTGATTTGATTTATTTTGGTTTTTTTTAATTTTTTTTTCATTTTCTTATATAATTTAATATTTAATTTTTTATAAAAAAAAATTTATAAATTATTAAAAAAAAGCCTAGTACAAACACATGTGAGTAGTTCAGCTATAAGAGACTTATAGAGCAAGGTTAGCCTCAAGAATATTTGGAGAAAGAAAAAAAAATAGAGAAAGAACCAGAGGGATAACGCGGGGGAAAGGGAGAGCCAAAGCTCGCCGACGCCACGCTCGCTGCCACCGACGCCCATAGACGCCCAAAGACGCCGACCACCGCCGCCGTCTACCACATCCGACGCCAACACCACGGCCGTCCGCGCTAGCCACAGTCGCCGGCGATCCCGTCGCCACCCTCACATTGCCAGCCACCTCCCTCTCCCCTCCGGTAACTCTCTCTCTCTCCCTCTCGATGGGGGCTACCACCACCATCCAGGCCACCAACCAACCATTAGAACCACCACCCACCATCACCGGAACCACCACACACCATTGCCAGACCACCACGACAGCCAACGTTCACAACCACCACCGCCATGAAAATACACCCACCACCAGGTTCTTGTCGCACACTTCCACCACTGTGCAGGGACACCACCCACTACCACCAGTAATCACTACTGTTTTGACACCCTAACGTCGCTAGTGAACGGATCCGATTGCCAGTAAACTGCTCCGACGAACCTGAACCAAAAGATTATTATTTTGAGAATTTTGTTAAAAAAACAATTTTTTTTGCCTAATTTTAGACGACGACATTTGTCACCGACCTCTATTTCGACTACTGTATGATTAGATTCATTTCACGGCCGTCTATGTATAACCACCAACGATGGTCAAAACCAAAGTTCGAATTATTCAAAGACCCAACCTAAAGTTGAGTTGAAAAAAATCGACGAAAATCCGAGCACGCACTGTGCGTGCATTGCCCCCATAGTTGCTGCCAGTTGTTTTAATTTTTTTAGGCTCCGTTTGGTTATTATTTTGTTTACATTTAATTTTTATAATAATAATAATAATAATAATAATATAAATTTTGTAAGTTACTTGACTATATATTTTGTTAGTTAATAAAAAATTAATATTTGTATCTATTATGAATTTAATTAGTTTTTATAAGAACAAAGTTAATTTTGAAACTTAAATATTTTAAATGTAAATTTCTTAAAATTAGAATAAAACCTAATTTAGAAATTGTCTTGAAAATTAATTTTAAAGCATAAAAACTTCAATTATAAACGTAAACGAAAATTTCAATTCAAAAAATAAATTTAGTATATTTTTTAAATGTTTAGACTCTTTTTAAATATTTTAAGGTAACAAATAAACTACAAATTAATTGAGGTTTATGATAGAATTAACGAAAAGTTAATATTAAAGTCTAAATATTCAAGATTATAAATTAAAGATTTAAGTTTTGGTAAAATATTTTAAATAATAAAGATGATATTGATTAATAGAAATTAAAGATAAAGAATATACTTAATATCTTATAATGTAAACACAGAGTAGAAATCTTAATTAAGTTTATCTTTTTAAATGAAGATTTTAGAATATTGAGAATACGTGAAAACTTAATAAAAAAGAACATAAGATAAATGAAATAAAAGAAATAAAATTGAATAAAATTTCATTTAACTATTGTTTTAATATGTTGACTAGATTGGAGTTTCGAAACAATTGAAACTAAATTCTGATAGACCAAGTGAGTCTTTGATTTTTGAATTAATTTTTATTTCACGTGAATAATTGTATGTTATATTGTTAAAGAATGAAAACGAAAGATGGAAATGAAAACGAATGAAAATGATGCATGAATGAATGATGGGTTAAACGGCGTTTTGACCGCTGGGGGACGATAAGCATACCAGCGAGACAAGGTAATAAGGATGAGGGCCACGGCTGGATAGTTATAAAGAATGAACATGCCCACCGTATAAAATGTGAGGTCGCTTTCTACCAAATTCTGATTAACCATTT
>JAOTRH010000001.1:6447950-6463423 GCA_034768845.1 Heliamphora exappendiculata
GGGATAAACAATAAGAAGATATAATAGAATAAAATCAAATCAGAATAAAATCAATTTAATCAATCTAATATTCTAATTAATCTAAATCTAATATTCCAACAATATCTAAATAATTAATTTTATCGTTGACTAGCAACAAATAAAATAATTAAATAAAATACTTACCTTATTTTAGCTGTATCAATTCTATAATTTCGACGCTCCATCTCCAAAATCCAAATATTAGCTGCACTATTTCCTATTTTTATCTTTCAAATGTTAATTTTTATTAATGTGGCAAACTTGTTTGGCAATGCAATCAAGTACTACTGTATTATTTATTAGGTAAAGTTAATTTTTTAATTAAAAATTTATAATTATTTTATTAAAAAAATTAATATTCCAAATGCGTTTGAGTTATTAGTTTTAAAATAAAATAAAAAAATTAATAGATTTGTTAAATATGCTAAACACTACAGTGTTATTTTCGTAATATGATTCAAATAACTGTCGTTTTGCCCATCCTCCCATTATATATGGACGGCAACCGTAACGCAAGGAGTGGTGGATTTACTCATCTCGTCGACCAAAGATATTTTATTCCGATTCAGGTCCTTTCCCTCTCGGTTTCTTCTTCATTTCTCTTTAATCTATTTTATAAATTAACGTACATCTTTTGCAGAAAGTAGCAATGGACGTGATTTCGCGAAACGCGGCCTCGTCGATCTTGAATCCAAACGCTCCGATGTTCGTTCCGTCGGCGTATCGGGCGGTGGAGGACTTTTCCGACCAGTGGTGGGCCCTCGTCCACTCCTCTCCTTGGTTTCGCGATTACTGGCTTAAGGAGCGCTTCCACGATCCCCAAACGGAGCCTCCTTTCTCCAAAATGGACGATCCTCTCCTCTCTGATCTCGATTCTCTCTTTGAAACCGACCTTATCAAACGTAAGTTACTATTCCATCCGTACTCTCCACCGAGTCCAACCTGCCCGATTCTCCCACTCACCCGTTCCTTAATGTTCTCTACGAAATAATGGCTTAATTATTTTGATAGTGGTGGGCACAATGCGTGTGTAAATATGTATTTAAAAATTAAAGTAATTTTAAAAAATTATATAATAAAATAATATAATTTTAAAATTGTAAGTAATTATAATTATTAAATTAGACAATAAAAAAAAGTTTAATAATAAAACTAAATCAGAAAGCTTTTAGTATTAAAAAATTAAATAAGAATAATATGAGTATTCAAAAATTTACACAACTTCAGTTCAACTAAATGGGATTTCTCCCATTGTCTGTTAGTATAGATATAGATCTAGATTATACTTGCTTTTGTTTTTGCAAAATAGATTTGGGGAATTTTTCTTTTTTGTTTTTAGCAATTTGTTTTTAATTTTTGAATAATTTTCTTATTTTTCCAATTTCTTATCTAAAAATTTGGGAAAATAAAAAATATTGATGTGGCTTTTTATTGTTTTTTATCAAGTTTGTGTTTTGACTAACTGTTTTTACTGTGATTTTTCAGTTTTAGTGATTTTTTTAAAACATTAGCCTTGTATTTTCTAAATTTTTATCAAGAGAAATGAAAAATTAAATTTTCTATCAAAATTTAAACAAATTTATATAAAACGAAAAGAGCTAACTTAGCACGTTTTTGGATCTTTTTTCTAATTTTTTTTCCTTTTTCGTCAATTTTTTTAAAATTAACCTGAATATATTTTTTGAAAATTTTTCATCACAAGTAATTATAATAAAAAATTTAAATCGAAATATACAAAAATTCATAAAAAACAAAAAAAAATGTCCAAAAAAATCACAAGAGACTTTTTAATCGAAACATAGATAAAGTAAATCATCTATAGTTTGTATTTATTTATTATTTTTGTTTTTTCTTCTCTCTTTTATGGTTCTAGATTTGGTAAAACTTTTAACAAATTTTTTTGACTAATAGATAAAATGATTTAAAAAAAACTAAAATTTCGTAACATAGACCGAACAGGTCCTTAGATTAACTTGTATCTACACGTATGTGCAGAGGAGGAAGGGAAGAGAGATTATCACAAGGATTTGGTTTCGCTGGGAGCGTTGAAGTGGCGCAACTCGCGGGTTTTAGCGGAGACGCCGAGGTACGCCCAGAAGGCTCCGAAGATCGTGAACGTGAAAGTGAGCCCGAGACCGATCCAGCAGCCGAGGTAGAGCGAGTCGAGCTAAAGCGGCTCACTGAGTTCGAGGATCGCCGAGTTGCATTTCCCTACTTGTTAACTTGTTTTTTCTTTTTCTTTTGCTGTTGTTTACTCCGATTGACTGGTATGTACAGTGACTTTTAAGTGCACTAAACTTATCTGACTGCCTTTTTAAATTTTCGATTGTGACTAAAAAAATAGTTTCCGAAATTAATTGTTGTTTGAGATTGCTAAAATTAGTAATTTGTAAATTGTAATTTGTAATAAAAATTGTAAGTGTTTGATAAAAATTATAATTTATAATTAAAATAAAAAAAATAATTATAAATTATAATAAAAATTATAAATATTTAAAAAATTTATAATTTATAATTAATATTAATAATAAAAAATAAAAAACTATTAGTAGTATTTTTATAAAACACCCCATGTGATTCAAGTTTCATCGCTCCAATCCTCTTAGGCCTTCTTTTTAGTTGGTGTGGAGTGAAATTAATATAAAAATTATAAATTAAATTAAATTAATAATAAAAATTAAATTAATTATTTATATATTTGATTTAGATAGAATTAGGTAATGAACTATACTAATACGTATTTAATCTTCATGTAAATTTTGACTAAAATTCTCTCTCTCTCTCTCTCTTTCCTTTCCTTTCTTTTTCTCTCTTTGTTTTTCTTTTGGTGTTTGCTTTCTCTATCTCACCAAGTTGATCATACGCGGAGTTAGAGCACAGTGAGTGGATTTAATTAGCCCCATTCAATTTTTTAAAAATAATTTATATATAATTATGTAATTTTTTTAGATATTCATGTTATTGATCCCCAAAAATATAATTATCGGAACAATAATTAATGATGGGATTAAGAGTTCAAGGGATTGAAAAGGTTAGGCTCTACATGGTATTAGTAATCTTATCTAATGATGGGATTAAGAGTTCAACAAGGACCTTGTTTGTTTTCAGCAATTAGGAATGAGGAGATTAAACTATTAGACTAGATTGACCTATTATAATTTTTTATTTTATTAGTATTATGAGTCTCACGTCCTATTGCGAAATTAGAACTGACAATTCAATAAAAGAGAAATTATTAATATTTCATTCATGGTATTAATAATACCAGGTTCTTTTAGTATTATTAGTACAAAATTTTAAATTATTATTATTTTTTATCTAACGGTCATAAATAATTTTATAACTCACATTCCTTTCTTTATCACACTTTACCTAAATATAAATTAAATTTCTGACTGTATACATAGGTCCTATTTGGGTAATTTACTTATTAGCTTATTGTGAAATTAGTAAAAATAAAAACAAGCAAGTTGATTTGGCTACTTTGATTTTTAAGTGGCCTATTTGCTTATTACTTATTTTTGCTTCTTTGCTTAAATAAGTAACAATGTTTGGCTAAATCTTAGCTTAAAGTTTACTTATTTGATTTATTGACTTAAATTTTATTTATTTAACAAATCAAACGAAGTAGCTTATTTGGTTACTTATAAGCTAAATAAGCAAATAAACAAGTTACCAAAATGGGCCATAATTATATCCATAATCCTTAATATAACAAAAAATATGTAAGACCCTCATTATTATTAATTATTTTTATTCTATCCAAACCTATTTAGAATAATAAATAAGTTCAATGTGAACCATTTAAACACTAATAATTAGTATGGTGGGTTCCATAGGATTAATTATTCAATTCTATATCCAAAAAGAATATCAAACAGGGCCTTAGATCATGTTGAATTATGAGAACAAGAGATATTTAATTTGTAAATTTTATATATTTTTGTATTGTATTTAATTAAAGTTTAATAAAATAGGAGACAAAAGTAAATTATTCTTTCCTTGAGTAAAGAGAAAAGATAAGTTGAAACAGATAAATAATCTTGAGATGAGAGGAATTTTACTATGGTTTTACTTTCAAATTTCATCATCTGTTTAACCACCGTTTGTGAAATAGACAACACTAGATGATATAAGCAACAATGTTATTCTATATTTTCCAATCATTCATACATTTTTCAATTTTTTATTTAAAAAAATATTTTAATTAACTTTTTAATATTTTTTAAATATCTCTGAGATAGTTATTAGTGATTTTTTTAATTTGTTTTTATAATTTTCATTTTCGTTCCATTTTTTTTACTTTTTCAAATTTTAATTTTCAGTTGTTTACTCTTTTATTAAATTTTTTATCTGAATTAATTAGGATTAAGTTTTATTGTTAATTTTTTTACTTTGAACGACTATTAATGACATTTTTCTACTTTTACTTTTTTGGCTCTGTCTTATCTATTTTTTCCTTTTTGACTTTTTTTGGGTCTTATTTAAACTTCTAAACTTTTTGATCTTGTTTGTACTTAAAAAAAAAAAAAAAATTATTTGACAGTATTTTTATTATATTTGCTTCATATACATAGAGCTAGATATTCTACTATTAAGTGACGTAAAAAAATATAAAATTATTGTTATACTCAAATTCAAAATCCATCGAAAGAAATAATGATATGAACTACAACAACCAACAAAACATATTCTTTAAGTCATATTTTGTAAAAAAATGTTAAATATAAATTTTTTTAACAAAAATATCACACTTTGTAATTACACAGTAGTGCAATTATTAAATGCAAGAATAACATCAAATTTCATATACGAGAGTTCTTTGTCATAATATTATTATTCATAACTAATTCTTGCCAAAACAAATAAAAGATTTGATTAAATTAACAATAATAAGTATTTATTCCAAAAAAAAATATAAAATTAAATTAAAATTGTACCTGGCTTCTGAAAGAAGGTTGGACATATGACATGTATAGCAAGTGCAAGTGGACAAAAGATGAAGAGAGAGAGAGAGAACTAACTTGGTAATAAAAATTATCGTGTATTATTCTCAATTGTTACCAAGCTTCTTACATATGGTGTCAATTGAAGGGACTACATGAACACATACATTGTAGGATAATGTAAAGAGATAGAATTTTACATTACCGGCTAAAGACTCTCAACTCATCATATAAGGTATGTTACACCCCCAATCTACTAAAAGACTTTTTTCTAAGAAAAAAAACAAAATCGTGTGTATCCAAATGGCAAAAATCAGGCCATATCTTGGTTCAAACTCCGACATATGGGTGGTTCCTTCAATTGGCACCGTCTGTGGGAACCTTAATTCTATTATGTGGATCCACACACTCGGGGGTAATGTAAGGGGATAGAATCTCATATTACTCGGCTATGGGCTCTCAACTCATTTTATAAGGTGTGCTACACTCTCAATTCACAAAGAGGCCTTTTCCTAAGAGGAAGAACAAAATCGTGCGCGTCCAAGTGGCGAAGAACGGATAATATTTTGGTATAGCCTTTGGCTGATGGGTGGTCCTTTCAATTGGCATCGTTTGTGGGAACTCTTGTTCCACTACGTAGACTCACACGCTGGGGGGTAATGTAAGGAGATAAAATTCTACATTGTCCGGTTAGGAGCTCGCAACTCACCTTATAATGTGTGCTATACTCTCAACCTACCAAGATACATTTTTCTAAGAGGAAGAATAAAATCGTGTGTGCCCAAGTGACGAAAATCGAACAATATATTGGTGCAGGCTCCAAAAAAGGGATGGTTCCTTTAATTGGTGCTGTATGTGGGAACGCTAGTTCCACTACGTGGTCCACACGCTGTGGGTAATATAAGGGGATAAAATCTTACATTGCTCGGATTTGTGCTCTCAACTCATCCTATAAGGTGTATTACACCCCCAACCCACCGAGAGACATTTTTCTAAGAGAAATAACAAAATTGCATGTTTCAAGTAGCAAAAATCGAATAATATATTGACAAAAGTTCCGACAAATGAGTGATCCCTTTACAAAATATCTCATTTCATATTATAATTTTCACTTTACCAATTAAATTATTGTTGGATGTGTTATGTAGTCAGCAAGTTCTTATAATTATGATTTTCATTTATATGTATTTGAGTTAGAGTGAATCATAAAATTATCAAAAACTTTATATGTTAGAGTTTACCAATTGTAAGGAGACTAAATTTTTTTGAATTTATATATAAATAAAGATCTTGAGAATTCTAAAAAAGTGTGTGAATAGTAAATCTTGGATTTAGAGAATTAGGAAGAGATACAAAAATATTGGGAGTACCAAGCAACCCTTAAACAAGAAAATACGATTAATTTTAAAGTTTGAATTTTGAGAATGAAGTTTTTTTCTTAATGGGTATTTTGGGTCTTCTGCTTGTAATCTTTAAAAAATATAGTAAATTATTTATCGCTCACAGGAGCAAAACGTACCTGTGTCTCTCTTAAAAATCTACTATTATTTTTATATTTTTATTATACATTATTCAATAGTCAATACAGTATAGTGCAAGTTAGAGTTATATTTTAAAGAAGGTCCACAGTTCAATTCGGATTGCCCCAAATGTAAGGCATATATATATACTTCTTTGCGATTTTTATTTACAAATTTGAGATTTTTAATTTTTATATTAGCTTAAATGAATGAAATATTTATTTTCGTACAAATTTTAAATATAATGTTTATATTTAATGACCATAGGTACGTTTTGGCACAAGTTAAACTTATATTTTATTTTGGTATAGATTGAAAGTTTTTCATTTTTTTAATAAAAAAATCAAGGTTAAATCTTGACATGATTGACCAAAGATGATATAAATACCATATAAGATGATATAAATATCACACATAAAGTCTTATATTATGTGATATTCAAATGTGATCACCAAAATATAATTATCATAACATTATTCTTTATGAATTGATTTTGACCCAATTCTATTAATTGAACCATTTGCACATATTTTTAAACATTGAAGTTCATTATTACCGGTTAGATTTTAAATTTTCAGCAGAACCTATTTAATCCGAACTATGTGCCCCTGGATGAGGCGTGTACCGCATTTCAAAACTTTCAAAAGCATAACACATTCTTATACCTTCAATTAGCACGATCATCAGATATATTTATATCATCAGATTTGTTCATTATATAAAATTTGTCAAACTTGTTATTACTGCAAAAAAAAATTTGATTTTTTTAAAACTAAATTCTGTTAATTTTATTTATTTTTATTTAAATAAATTATACTTAAATCCCTTGTATGCTTTAAATATATTACTATTTTTTTTTCTTAATTTCAAAAATACTACTGATTACCCCCTTGTCAGTTAACTACATTAATTAATTGCTAAAATAACTATTTTACCATTTACTCTTTTTTTTTTTCTCTCTCAACCTCTCCTCCTCTCCTCTCCTCGCCTCTCAACACCAGTGCTCTTCTCCTCCACCTCTCTTCTGTACTCTCTCTCACATACAATTTGGCACATGAATTCCCTCATTTGATTCGTTCACAACCAATTTGGCACCTGAATTTCCACCAAATTCTCCTACCGATCCATCGTTAGCAATGGTAGCTCCGAAATATTTTGGGAACAATCAACCAAGATACTGTCATGAACGAAGGGAGCTCGACCTGAAGACCCTGGGGGTTTTTTTAGCGTGGATTTCGGGTCTGGGGGTCTAGGGGAGGAGGGAGCTAGAGTTGGGGGTTAGGGTGACGATGCTTTGAGTGGAGCTGGTGGCGAAGGGGGCAGCGACGTTGGTGGCGAAGAGAGCGACGACGCTGGTGGCGAAAGGCCCTTCTCACTCTCCCTCATCTCCTGCTCCGTTGCATCTCCTTACTCTATCATCTCCACCAAAAAATCTCACTTTTCAGAGTTTTATCTTTAAATCCATGGAGTTCTTCCCCACCTGGGCATCTTCTTGTTACTGATTTATGGATAATATTTGACGAGCTTGTTACTTATGAGTTAATATATGTATGTATTACTGATTTATGTATTATCTATTTGGGAATTTTGAATTTTATGATTACTGTGTATAGAACCGATGTGAGTCTTAACCCATTCGGGTCTTGCATTTATTTGATCATTTGTTTGTACGAAAGAGATTCTTGGAGGTTCCATATAAAGGGCTATTGAATGAATGAGTTTTATTTATTTATTTATTTATATTTTTTTCTAGCTATCTATTCTATTTCCTTCTCTTTTGAATGTGTAAAAAGGAGAAACAGTTTGTTTAGCCGAATTAGTTAAAATTGAGTTTTATCTATCAAGAAGAGGGTGACTGTCCTACTGGTATGCCATGGCCATTCGATTTATTGAGGGATTTGAATGACTGGTTAAATTTGGTTCCATTAAGCTGATATATATATATATATATATATGTGTGTGTGTGTGTGTGTGTGTGTGTGTGTGTGTGTGTTTCATAAATTTTTATTGCAATTAACATTCCATTTTGCATAAGAGTGGGCGGGGCCATAGATCGGCGCCCAGAGCTGGTCGAAGGTGGGATTGTTGCAGACGAACTGTTGGGAAGGGTCGAGGGGCTTGGTTAGGGCTCAATTGGCGCCGATGACGATGAAGGAAAGCATGATATCGTCGACTTTAGAGGAGATTTGTTCTATAGTCCAATTACTGCAAATGAGTTATTCCTCATCAGTGAAGTTTCTTATTTATAGATTCTTCTATCATCCACCAACACCAGGAGTTTGAGAAAGGAGTGGGGTGAAGGGGTTACGGGAAAGAGGGAGAGCAAAGAAAGAAAAGGGAAAGAGAGTGGTGTATAGAGAAGGAGAAGGAGAAGGTTAGAAGTGTCATTTTCAATTAATTTGATGATGACGTCATGATTTATTGTTAAGTCAACAGACGGTTTGACTGATGAAGAAAAAATTATTATTATTTTTATAAAGTAAAAAAAGTGTAATGATTTTCCAAAATTAAAACAAAAGATAATAATATATTATATGCAAGAAGTTTAAGTGTAATTTATTATTTTTATTTTTTTTAATTTTTTTTTATATTTTATTTAAAATTTTTTATTTTTTTAAACTATCTGAATGAGATGAATTAAAAAATAAAAAATTTTGACTGAAAAAATAAAAAAATTATTAAAGACGAAAATAAATCATATAAAATTTAGTTTATTTGATTATTTTTGTTTTTTTTTTTGTATTTTTTTATATTTTGATAATATTTTTTTATTTTTTCACACCGTCTCGATGAGATAAGTTTAAAAGTGTAATAATTTAATTAAATAATAAAAAATTAATAAAAAATAAAAATAAAAATAAAATAAATAAAATAAATAAATAAATAATTATTCCAAATATGTCCAAAATTAAATCGATATTTTTAATTATGTAATTGAAAAACTTTTATTTAATTATTCTTTTAAAAAAAATTAAATTTATCATTTCTTTATTTGTAAGTGAACGTTGGTGCTAGGAGTATTCGGAGAATCATTTTGACTCCATTACCTGAAAAGACTTTTACCGCGCACGCCAGCTAGATTTTAACCTGTAAAAGTAACGGTTGTTAATTTTTAACAAATGACAAACAGCCACGTGCTACTCTGTATCCCGATTCGTTCCTGCTTTTCAATTCCCCCAATTTTGTCTCCATCTGAAAACTTGAAAAGTCTTCCTGAGCAGAATTCTAATTGATCGTTCTTGTTCTCAATTCTCATCCACCTGAGCCTCCATCACAGTACAAACAAAACCCCAAAAAATGGGAAACGCCCTTAGGTTTTTGTACGGCAATTGCTGCAAACCCGCCGCGGACGCCGATTCTCTTGGCCCCCACGGCGTATCGACGGCCACCGTCGGTGTCTCAGCCCTTGCCCACGATCTTTATCACTATGAAATCGCCTCCCAGGTATATATATGCCCAGATCAAGCCCCCATCGCTTTTTTTTTTGGGTTCAAATCACTTTGTTGCATGCAGGAACTTCTAATTCCCTTTGTATTTTATTAATGTGAGGTTCTGTTTAGGTTATAATCTGACTTTTCAGGCTAATTAGGGATCCGGGTTGCTTTAATTTCATCCCCATGTAATCATTTTTTTCCTTCTTTTTTTTTTTTTAAATCGTTTGAAGGTTCCTGAAGGACTCAATAATCACGTAGTGTCGTCAAAGAAGGCTCAGGCTAACTGGTAACTACTTCAAACTTTGTCTTGATCAGCAAACAAAGTAGCGTAATTACGATGATAGTGAAATTACGAACTGAATTCTTTCGCTTGGTTGACTATGAGTCTATGATTATTAGCTGCAAGTAACTTATGTATTTTTTATCTTGTATGAAAACACACAAAATTGCGTCGGTGCACAAAAATAATCAATTTTGTGGAGGCATCATGTTTTTGAACAAAAACAAAAAATTGCGGAGCACATTTTCATGTGCCAGGAAACAACAAAATGTGCCCATAAAATTGATCCCTTTCATGCAAAAATACAACGAAAATGCGTCATGCCCTCAAACTCGCACATTTTCGTGTGCCAAGACGATTATATGCATTTTCGTGTTAAAACTTGACATTTTCATGCATGGGTCAGTTTGCACGCATATCGTTTCCTGGAGCTCTGAAGTTAACGGTTGGTTTAAATCTTGAGCGCCCAATGCCTGACTAGCTAACCTAACTCCTCAGGATTAAGCAAATTATGTACCTAACCACTTGGTTCAACCTTTATTCTCCGTCTGTTGAGTTGATTGAATTTACAATGAGACAAATTGAAGGTATAAGAAACTTTCAGAGGCATGGAGGGACGCGAAACCTCCGCCCAAGACACCAGAAGAAGCTTCAAGGCTTGTCATTCAGACATTGAAGCGACATAAAAAAGCAGATGTTGAGGTAAATACATGAAAACCTTCACAACATTGATGAGCTTGCTTTTGAAATGCCCAGGACTCTCAAGAGTAAAATCTTGGTGCTGAATTTCATTTCTGGTTGCTTCCTTGAGTAGGGTCTGTTGGCTTTCTATGGTCTCCCTCTTCCTCACACTTTGGTTGAACTTTCTGCTGGGTTGCCTGATTCACGGCCTGAAGGACTCAAGTTCGAATTGTGTACTCTACCAGTTAAAGAACCGTATCACATTCCCAAAACTTTGAATACTCCCAATTCTCGATTTTAAAGAGGGGTTCTAATCTATTCAGGTGGATGCAAAAGCTGTAGCAGATGGGGATACCGTCACAGTGTATGTGAGCACGATGGATCCAAGGGAGTCATTGTCTGTTCCCAGAGAGGTCCAAATTGCAGCTGTCGAAAGATCTAGAGCGCGTGCTGAGAAGAATTATGCCAAGGCAGATGCACTACACAAGAAAATTGTTGATTCAGGATATAGGTTGGTATATATGAATTGGACACAATTTGTTATTCATTGGTGCCTGCCATTCAGAATCATCTATCACTGCTTGCTTTTGACACCACAGGGTTCTATATATTCAGAATGAGGAGATTCTTGCTCGCAAGTATCGGATTCGGCTAAGGTAATACAAGTGCAAATGGGATGACATTATATATAATCTTCCCATCCATGATATCTAAGGATTAACGACTTCTCAAGAAAACAGGGGAATAGATGCACCAGAGAGTTCAATGCCCTATGGGAAAGAGGCCAAGGAGGAACTGACCAAGCTTGTGCAGGGTAAGTGTCTGAGAGTCCTCATCTTTGACGAAGATCGTTACGGCCGCAGTGTAGGTGACATATATTGCAATGGCATCTTTGTTCAGGTATTGTTTAACAGAATATACATGCCTTGTAAAATGACTTCAAAAACCTGAGTCTTTGAACAATTGCCTTATAAAGGAATCAATGCTAAAGAAAGGACTTGCCTGGCATTATAAAGCCTATGACCAACGTCCAGAACTCGATAAGGTAATTGATTGTCCTCAATAGTTCTTAACGAGTAATTGTATCAAATGTTTTAATTTCTAATTATTATTCATGGCATACTAGTGGGAGAAAGAGGCTCGAGCAAAGCGAGTTGGCTTGTGGGCTTCACCTAACCCTGAGATGCCATGGGAATGGAGAAAGGACCGAAGAGAAGGCAGATAACCTCATCTGTCGTGGAAGCAACCATTAAGACAAGAACTCCTGTTCCGGAGTCATAGCCTAGCACATCTGTGCTACCAAGTTACCTCCGGATAATTCCTATTACTGGAATAGAAGAAACACCACCAACTGATCAGGGAATGGTGTACCTTCAGCCGCAGCAGGGTTCTTGCCTTGTGCCTATGTTTGGTAGTAAGTGTTGGCTCTTGGTTCTGTAATTTAAGCATTGTTATTTTTGTACTTTTTTTTTACTCTTGATGGGATTAATAATGTTCTAACCTTCTCCCTCACCCATCTCCTCCCCCCCGCCCAAAAAAAAGAGAAGGTTTGCTCAGTGTTTCTGTTTTGACATGTATGTGTAATTTAAGGACATCCATGTATATCGTTATGTTCATGTTCTTTACTTTATTATTCCTATATTGTGTGGTTGATGTATGATTAAAAAACGTACTGAAATGGTCTTGGAATTGAACTACCTAATTAATTGGTAAATTAAAATTGGAAGTTGAATTTGATTTTGGCCTATTCACCCCCCCTACACATGAACAAACTTTTTTTATTAAGAAAAACAAGCACCAGCTACATTAAGAGAGATCATGCACAGAAATACATATGGATTAGGGATAAAAACCCAATGGCAGAACGCTGAAAATTTGAGGATGACAAATATTACAAGATGCTTTGAAGTTAGTTAAAAGAGATCATAAACAATAGAGAAGCTCTGCAAATGATTCTAGTCTGGTTATAGCACACAATGAGAAACCCCAGACATGTCCTGCCCCTCTAACAGAGATTAGATTTCTAATTTTACAGAGTGCATCCAACAGATAATAGTATAGGGGTGGGCATCATGCCATATCATATTCGTGTCATGTTATATTAGGTTCTTGTCAGATACCTCTTAACATTCACCTGACTCATTTAACTAAACGTTTTAGTTATCTTAACATTAACATTATCTGTTTATAAACAGATCAACATGTTATGACACGCCAAACACAAATAAAAGGAACCTATTAAATAAATCATGATTTTAACCTATCTGCAGCCTGCTAGTGTTTAACCCAGTTAATAACTTGTATAATATATCTATTATCTTTTCTTTAATTCCCACTTTCAATTCTTTACATGTTTCAACTATAAAACTGCGGAGGAAAATGGTGCCATCTCCCAGGATTGCGGCATCGATGTCATGGAACGAATACGCCGTTATCGCCAAGCTAGGATTGTGTCGTCGTCGTTGTTGAGGTATACGAATGTCAACCATCATAAAATTATAGAAGAAATAAAGGATGCTAATGTTTGGAAACATAATCTTAGTATTCTAGATGTTATATAGTGCACAACAACAGTGTGTAAATGTTAAAACCCAACTCTAACTAAACTAAGGCCAATGAGGCTCCCATAATAGTAATAGTAATAGCATTATCGCAATATATGTATATTTAATATATATACGGGTTCAATAGGTGTTTTTAAAGCATTTCTATTTTGATTTACACAAAAGTTAAATGGGTTAAATTGGTCATTTTCGGGTTATGCAAATTCAAAACTAACTGAACCTGTTTATTAAACATGTCAGTCATCAGATCATGTTAATTTTTACTTTGTATCAAGAAATAGTCAACCCTAACTCTTTAATTACGTGTAAGGATCAAGTCGTATTAACGTCTCAGTGTAAAAAATTCCCACCCTTAGAATAGTAGAGGTAAAACACCATTTTGTGCCTTCTCAATTCAAACTAACAAGTTCAAATGTAAAGCGAATTCAACTAAAAGACAACCGCATTCATAAGACTTGAGTATGTGATGAAACATGAAACTGGAAAAAAGGGATGCAACTCACATTGTTATTGTCAGTGTCACGCACCGCCCTTTTCCTATCATCTGAATCCAGAGTCACTTGCATCATAACCAAAAGGAAATCAATAAACTTTTCCTAAGTAATCTAATTTCACAGCCAAAGAATAGAGTCCCACAGAAAACTAGAGTAATATTTGAGCAAGTCTGAGTTCCTGCAAGTAGAGATAACAAAAAGATAGCACAGGATACATTAAAATCCCAGAAGTCCATTTGAGCCAGAAAGAAACACAAGTTGTCCGACTAGAAAACAGAAGAAATGCGAAGAGAAATTAAACGAACTAATTCTCAGTTTCATGTGTTTTCTTTCCTTTGGATCTCTGTTCCAAGATTAAAAACCCCACTTATTAATTACTCCAGTTAGTAGCATACGCTGGACTGATTCGAGTTGTTGTATGAATTCCGTAAATATTGAAAGTTTCAATGTGATTTCTTTTCGTTTCCTGCATGTTAGAATATTAGATTGATTAGATTGATTTTATTCTGATTTAATTTCCTTTATTGTTTATCCCTATTCGCCTATAAATAGGCCATATATTGTACAGTTTCAATACACAGAAAATATATACAGTTATTTTCTCTTCTCAATTTCTTCATGTTATCAAAGCTACATTCTTGGGGCCTGTAGTACTCTCAGCCCCCTGCCCTCTCGCGTCACGTTGCTGCCGTTCGCCTTCGTCGCCTCCGTTGCTGCCGTTCGCCTCTGTCGCTGCCGTTCGCCTTCGTCGCCCCTGCCCTCTCACGTAACGTCGCTGCCCTCTCGCGTTGCCGCTGCTGCCATCGCGTCCCGTCGCCGACACCGTCCTGGGACACGCCGCCGTCGCCTGTTTGCTCCCGTCGCCTCAGGTCGTCACCGCTGCTGCCGTTGCGTCGCGCGAGATCTGAGGTGTCCGCCGTCGTGTGACTCACGTCACCGCTGCTGCCATTGCGCAACTCGCGTCAGGCCGTCGTGTGACTCGCGTCACCGCTGCTGCCGTCGCGCAACTCGCGTAAGGCCGTCGCTATTGCTGCTGTCGCGCGACTCGCGTAGCCCGAGATCTGAGCTGTCCACCATCGTGTGACTCGTGTCACCACTGCTGCCATTGCGACTCGCGTCGCCCGAGATCTGAGCTGTCCACCGTTGTGTGACTCGCGTCACCGCTGCTGCCGTCGCGAGACGTGCGTCACCATCGCCGGAGGGATCTTCTTCTTCTAGATCGTTCCAGCAGAACCTCTAGCGCTGTAGCCCACAGCGCCAGCACAGTCCACAGCCCACAGTGCCGTCGCCCTCGCCGCCGCTGCTGCACACTCGCCAGCGCCACTGGATCGCATAGTCGCCGCTGATTTGGGCAGATTAGGTTTGTTTTAAAAAAAAAACAAAAAAAAAAATGTCTCACTCAACATCATCTCTCGATTTCATTGTCCGTCCTATTGATATTATATTGGATGGATCCAATTATAGTATCTGGGCTCAGAACATGGAGATTTTCTTGAAAGGCCGTCGACTATGGCGCTATGTGACTGGAGTCAT
>JAOTRH010000001.1:6474331-6496121 GCA_034768845.1 Heliamphora exappendiculata
CCCCCCCTCATTTTTTTTCCTTTCCTATAATTTTATCTAGTTTGAATGAATTGGTTCATCTCCTGGTTGATGACCGTCGTTCAAATCACTTTGTCATATTATATTTGTTTGTTTGATGCTCAAGTGTTGGGAAGATGGAGAAATAAAATATCAGAGGAAGAACAAAAGAAATGGCAATACTGGACTTAAGATTTTATTTTATTTTTTTAAAATTACTGTTAGTGAAAATATTAGGGGAAGTTGAAAAACTAAGCTGACATAGCATGTTGCAGTAAGAAATGAATTATAACTTCAAGTAGATCAATAATACTATGCAGTGCCATTTAAATTATTGGGCCCAATGTGTGTGAGAGGGAAAGCGGCGTAAAAGAATTATTGTCATCAGTATAAGCAATAAATTACAGATCTTTATATGAGATTTCAGCAGTCTAGAGCGATGATATTGTGGCTGGGAAACACCACGGTGCTGTTTCCGTTAAGTGGGGTTGGTCTCGAGCATAGATTTATGATTTGAATGGTTCATCTTATAATGCTCGGAAAGTAAATTATTAATTTGATCGAATCTATCTGTTTTTTATAACTTAGCGAGCACTAGTAAATGAACGGTTTGAATCACAAAATTATGTCTAAAATTGATCCCACAGAAGTGGGAAGGCACAATAGGCAGTTGTTCTTTTAATGAGGTTTTGCAAGTACAGTTTTAAAAAATACATCCTTAAGTAAATGTAACTAGATTACAGGACTATAAATATTCGAGTAATTAATTGTTGCGTGAGTAATAAACTTAGTAAATATTACAAAATAAATAATTTTGATCATAAAAATATATTTGAAAGTCCAGCTCTCTAAGGAGCGGATATTATAAAAATATATTTGGAAGGCGAGCTAGCGGAGCTTCCCAATAAAGAACAGCATGGTGTTGTGCCCATAGCACCAACCCTTGATTCTCATAACCTACTGATTGGCAATCAATTGTCAATTTCCATATTTGTTTAAACTGTCACCCCGACAAATATTTGACAATTCTGGCCATTTGTGTGGTCTTTGAAGCACCATTTTGAAGCCCTACCACAAGAAATCTCAGCTTTTTTAATAATAAAATGAAGCAGCATTTTGAAGCCCTACCACAAGAAATCTCAGCTTTTTTAATAATAAAATGAGACGTGTACATTTCGTTTCAGATATTTCTTCATTTTTAATCCCAGGTTGTCCATCTGTTTTCTGCAAGAGCTGTTGTTGCAAGAACTTTGGATGGTTCTGCTCTTTGAATGATGAACGAGCTTTGCAAGGATGATGTGATTAAGGAGACACCGGTGTGGTGTTGGTTAAAAGACTCTACGACCGTCAAGTTCAAACGTTTAATGTTGAAATGGATTCTAACAAACTTTCTCCCTTTATACCCTCACATCGAAATCAATGAGAATATCACAATAAGCTCGTGGTCAATCCAAAACGTTTAATGTTGAAATGGATTCTAACAAACTTTCTCCCTTTATACCCTCACATCGAAATCAATGAAAATATCACAATAAGCTCGTGGTCAATCCAACAATCACGAGAACTCACCCGAAAGACTAGTCTGAGGAATTGTTATTTAGATTCATCACTCCTACTTATTATATACACAGCATCCCCATCGCAACAACCTGCAAAATTACATTCCTGCCACATCTATTTGAGTTTTGATGGTTTCCCACATTGTATAAAACTTAAAAGCAAACAACTCCTGGATATCATAGTTAAACATTTTTAGCCTACAAAACATAGACTATGCCAACCTCAAGGAGAGATACTGGAGGCACCTTAAGCGCTACGTCTGACCCCCGGCAATTCCTACTTAGGAAATTATAACCAAAGTTGATTGCCAATCTCTTCAGTATAGTAGATCCCCGTTTTGCCTTGACATTTGAATGCCCAAGAATGAAAGCAGTTCCAGCCTCTTGAGCCACAATCAACTCTTGTAGCTCTTCTAGCATTTCCATACCCATTTCGGACCGTGCACTGGATTCAGACTTTTCGTCAACTGCAAACCTCACTCTTCTTTCCACAACACCGACGGGTTCCATCTCAGTGACATCTGTCACACCCTCCACAGTTGGGAACCCAACAGATTCACTTTCTGCCTTCACACTTTCCTCTACCTCAAAAGGTGGTGGTGTGCGTGCAACTGT
Source organism: Heliamphora exappendiculata (assembly GCA_034768845.1). Classification (NCBI taxonomy): domain Eukaryota; kingdom Viridiplantae; phylum Streptophyta; class Magnoliopsida; order Ericales; family Sarraceniaceae; genus Heliamphora; species Heliamphora exappendiculata. Next base: position 6,476,503 of record JAOTRH010000001.1, read on the forward strand.
TCCTATCACTTGCAACCGACAGTCACTTGTTGATTCACCTGATCGAGAACCATCATGTCCTCTCCCGGGACTAATAATATTGTTCCTCCGGCACCAATCATAGCGGATAAAATCAGCCAGCTTGCCAACTAGTTCAGATTCAAAGGAATCAACATCCTGGTGAACATCACGGTATCCATAACGAACAATGCATCTGTAGGATCGATGAGACGCGGGACCCACCCGGCCAACCAGATACCTCTCGGCTGGGGGCACGTGAGGGACAGGAACTGATTTTACACACAGGAAGATGAGGACTCGATGGAAGGCAGGTAGATTGGTGACAAAGCGCAGGAAGTTTGAAGGTATGCCAGAAGTGAGATCAGTGAGAACTATGCCAATACCAGGGACTCGAGAAATGCCCAAGCTTGGACCCAAGGTTAGTAACCATTCCAATGAGACCTTGTTGTGGAGGTCATATTCATATTTCTTGATGGTTGTATAATGCCAAACAAACATGATGGTCACGAGAAAGAGTGCTAGAAGGATGGGGAGCCACGCACCCTCGAGGAACTTAATGAGAGACGCTGATAAATACAGTAACTCAATAGATCCAAAAAAGAGGAGGAAACAAATAGCTATTATAGGGGGTTTGTGCCAACAAAGGATCATAACCAAGGAAGTGAGGCATGTAGTCACGAGCATCACCGCTATCACTGCTAACCCTGGAACAGAAAACATTTAAGACTAAGATTCTTGAAGAAGAAAAGAACCCTCGGATGTGACAATGGAAAAAAAAAAAAAAAGAAGAAGAAGAAAAAGGAGACCAAAACTGGGATTTCATGACATCTAACTTGACCAGTAATCTACGCATGGTAAATGACTAATTCATTTACCTTAAAAGTATAAAAAAATATTGGATTTTCCTTAAGCTAGCCAATCCAGCAAGATCTAACAATAAAGTGAAGGTTTATTGGTTGCCTTGTGTTGTTTTGCTTGAAGTTGAAGCAGAGTAGCAGCAATATAATACTAATGTAGATCCAACTGAAAACAAATTTAGAGCATAATTGAATTTACCTGACGCGTTGCCCATATGTTTTGTGTCTCTGAATCCAATGGTCACCGCGATACAGAGGATCATGAGCATCCAGTTGATCTCAGGGATGTAGATTTGACCATGTAATTTATCCGAGGTGTGAACAACCTTGACTCTTGGGAAACAACAGAGCGATTGGCTCTGGTTGATGATGGAAAATGTTCCACTTATGATTGCTTGGCTTGCCACGACAGAAGCAAGGATTGCTACGATGAGCACTGGCCACCTTACACTTTCTGCGAGCAAAAAAATGGTAGGTAAACCCGTTATGTTACTTAAATAGGGGGCTGCTATTGTTCCGATCTATGCAACCATTTATTGTACATGTAAATATCCCAGCATATTGAGATATTGCCAGTTATTTCAAACTGAGTGAACTTGAAGAACAACCATGGTGAATCTTTTGAGTCATTCGAGATGAATAGAGCTCACTAACTTTGCGGAAAGAAGAAAGTGCATCACAATTAGATGGCAATCTTTAACTAACCATAACAATAACAACATTGTACCTGGGACTGTAACATAAAAACTGATCTGTTCACTGGCCTCTTGATGCTTTGACCAATAGGCAGCTTGACCCATATATGCCAAAATAAGTGCTGGATAAACCAGAAATGTAAAAGCAATCTGCAATTGGATAAAGAGTAAGAACTCTTACTTTTTGTAGGCAAGTATCAATATATAGAAAAGATGGTGCCAGCACATAATATCCACTCTGAGAAGTTAATTATTCTGGACAGACGTACCTGAATTGCCGCATATGAGACATGGCCAAGATTAGCAAACATTGTCTCTGAGCCTGCAGCAATTAAAGTAAAGTCAGATAAAAAGTTTGATAATTTATATGTTGTTGCGCACTTTGTTTTCATGATATTCTGCTGACAATGATTAGCATAAGTGTAGGAAAGGTAAAACATTTGAAAACCTTAAAAATTTACTAACTTCTGAATTATGTTTTTGACAAGAATCCCATAACAGAAATTACAATTGCTTAAACATGGTCATTCGTTCGAGACTTAGTTGTAGATGAAAATTGACCTCCATCCAATTATCACAAAGAACTAATACACTTGAAGGAGTAGAAAATCGGAAAGAGTGCAAGTTTTCCTTGTACAATTGTTTCTTAATCTTACCCGTCATGCATAACAAAATTCCACCCAGCGACATCCATCCACGTTTTCTCGTCTTCCTTAAGAACTTGAACATGTAATATGGGGAAAGAGCTTTATAAACATGGGGGTTCCATTTCAATATATTGTACAAGCCGAGGGAGCTGATGCATAGTAGCCAAGTAAACACCACCGGCGCAAAAACGAAACCAACCCGATGCGTGCCATAGTGTTGTGATGCAAATAGACATACTAATATGAAGCACGTAATGGGAACCACTGCATCTGCAAATGGAGGCATAAGATTACGGTTAAGGGGCATAAAGCGTGAAGTGAAACCTGGGACAAACCGAAAATCTCTGAACTTAATTACAATTATCCCTCGGAAGAAAAAAGTATGCAGTTTAGAAACTTTTAAGCCTAGCATTCTCTAAGAACACACCATCAAAATTATAAATACAAGGTGAAGCTAAAATGTCATTGAAACATTTTGAGACATAATTGCTTAAATAAAATCATTATTATGTTAATCTTGCATTCAACTCATGCTCCTACAGTAGTATGAATAAAGATACAATTGGTATACATAATGATATTCAATTTCCCTTTGACAGAACTCCAATATAGAAATTCATAATTTAATTTCCTCCCTACAAAGTTCACTCTCAAGAATTTCTCCCTTCATGTTACTGCATAATTTTATGACTCTGTGTACGTGTTGCCACTTTGGATGAAGTTATAAAATCTCATATTTTGGGTGTTTGTGATTGTTGAAATTAATAGTTTATAAATTATAACTTATAGTAGAAGTTGTAAGTGTTTGTAAATATGTTAGCTTGTAGTTAAAATACAATAAAAAATAGTTATAATTTGTAGCAGAAATTGTAAGTGTTTAAAAAAAATTATAATTTATTATTAAAATTAGTAATTGAAAACTAAAAGCTAATCCGATAAGTTTTGCCAATTTTCTCCGAAATGTTGGCAAATCCATTACACGGCTTCTCAGATAATTAGTACAGACTAACATAAGAGGTGTTTGGCCAAGTTTCTTGATCTACCTTTTAATTTTCTACTACTAATTTTAGTTATAAACTCCAATCTTCTCGTATAGAGTCGCCCCAAAATTTGTAGATGGATCATCGTCAAAATTTGTACACAGCGGTGCAATTCAACAAAAGCGAAATCTGTGTATGAAACAGAAAACAATTTCACATTCTTCACCCTTACCCCAATGGATAGAAGCTGCCAAAAGTAAACAACAGTTTAAAACTAATCACGGCATGAAGGAAAAAAAAAACACAAGAAAAAATCAAGTATTAACAAACAGGAAGGTAATGCAACTCAAAACGGCTAAAAATATACTTTTTTATTTTTAAAATCTATGATGATTAATGATAATGGTGACAATAAGAGGGGAGCAAAAAAGGACTTCAGCATAATTTTGACTTTGAATGCCAACTTGATGAAAATTACAAAGCAGTTAACAAGTCCACCCCTTTTCTCTTATTACTCCTACAAGCTTCTTGTTAGAATTTTAAGGCACAAAACTCCTAATGAAACGGATAAAAAAAAGGCTTTAATTCATACGAAACAAATAAAAATAAAATAAAAACATTTAAGAAGTATAAAAAAATATACGTAATTTACCTAACTCCCTATACCTACACAAAAGAACAAGAAGAAATAATTTATTATTATTAATAAGGATTACAAAAATTAGCTGTACACTTTTTGATTTCTAAATTTGAGCCTCGCTCTAACGTATTTAAATTTCTCTTTATACTCTCTATTCTCTACCTGAGTCTCTTTAGTGTATCATTATATTGTTTCTCACTATCTACGTGTTTTACGATTTTTGGTATTTAAATTTCTTTTATATAGATTCAAAATTAAGTCAAATCATGCGACGGATGCAACCTAGCAGCCTTAGTCAAACGTGTTCCCGCCACGGAGTGGCCGAGTGATTTATAATTCGCTTGAGTGGTTTATGATGTACTTCAGTAGATTCTTCTGGACTGAAGTGCAGAGAGAGAGAACCCAACACTACTCAACAGAATGGAATAGTTGACTAAATAGCAATGAGTATGCTTTCATCTCATTTCTACAAACTTACATCGGCGATGTTCCTTGGACATGGATAACTCAAGCCCAGAAACCGCGGAGAAAACTGCAAAAGAAACAGGTAGTCAGAAAAATTACAAAGCAAATGATAGCTAATTCAAAACCGTCTAACAGGAAAGAGAACCACCCGACATGGCCGGAGAGAGCAGTCCATCTCCTATTACCATACACGTTCCAAGAAGAACCAAGATTAGCAAAGCAGTGTGCAATGATTTGTGCTTCTCTAGCAGCAATTTTAACCTCGAGCTGCTCTTTTTCTCCGGGGGGTGCTCCAGTTTATACGTCGAGAGCGCTTCATCGGCGACTTGCCGGTTGGGCAGAAGGCTTACTTTAGCATGTCTGCATATTAGGGAATACAGTGCAAAAGTTCCACCTACAAAAGAAAATTCAGTCGGTGTTATGAACAAATTATTTGGATAATTCTGACATGATTATACTCTAAACTCTTGATTATACAAAACTCACCCTCCCCATTGTCATCGGCCCGAAGGACCACGAAGACGTATTTGAACAAGGGAATTAGAGTTAGGGTCCAGAAAACAAATGAAAGAACACCAAAAATCTCTTCATTTGTCTCTGAGTGATGAATGTCTTCGGCAAATGTGCTCTTGAAAACATAAAGAGGGGAAATGCTTAGGTCCCCATATACTACACCAAGACTTTGATAAGCTACGAGCAGAATTGTCTTCCAAGAATCCTTCTGAAACACAATATATATACCCAGCAAGCAATTTCTCAAAAACTAATCATCTAACAAACAATAGTGGAAATCCCAAAACGCGAAATGGTTAACGGTTCAAGTTAATCAAATCGAAAACATATAGCAAGAAACTTGTCAAATGCACAATTCTTTGGAAACACAAATCTGTGCAAATGAAAGAAAAGAAAGAAAATTAAAAGGAAGTTGTGGGCAAACCTTCGAATTACTCCAACACTTCCCATGATCAAGATCCATAGTACTTAACTGTAGAGATTCAGATCCTCGATGGAACAATACTGAAAGTTGATAGCTAAGTAGTGGGAGTGACTGTGACTGAGATTTATGGATAGAAATTGAGGAACGTTTCGAGAAAGATCGCAGCCAAAGAGAACACACCCAGATTAGATATCCACTTCGTTAACTTTTAGCAGACTTACATTTATAAGAGAATTGAAGAAACCGATGAATCTAATCTCCAATATGGGTGGGTTTTTTTAAAAATCTTTTTCCTTTGTTTTTTCTCCAAAACTCTAAATTCTTTTCTTGTTTCTTCCGGTGGTTGAGTCTGATGAGAAAGGGAAAGAAAATGATAACGCAACCGTTGTGCCAAAATTAAGCAAAAGAAGGTGAACACGAAATGTGCATTTTAACCCGATGAACGTATAGTCTAGAGACCAAGGAGCGGAAACTATTGAGGAGAAGATCGATTTAATCGTTTTTTCACTAAAAACTGACAGTTTCACGGGAGAAACGGCGGGGAAAATACAAGAGAATAATGTTAAAAAAACAAGGCGAGGATAAGCACGTTAATCACACGAGACAATGGCAGTTTCCGTTTGGGATCGCTTAAAAACTGTTTTTTTTTTTAACAGAAAATTTAATTTTTAAACCTTATTGATTGGTTTTTAAAAAGCTAACTAATTTTTTTATTTTTTTATTTAAAAAAAGAAGCCATACACATTCTAAATCTTATTTTTTTAATTAAAATTATTATAATACTTTCAATTAAAAAAATTAATTTTTTGCACAAAAATAAAAAAAATCCTACCAATATCTCAAATACTACAATTATAAAGCAAAGACAAACGGTATATTATACATTTTAATAAAAAGTAAAAAAAAAATACTATAAAAAATTATCCCAAACACTCTTAACTTTTTTTATTTTTATTTTTATTTTTTTTAAAAATTTAATATTTTAAAAATTAAATTTTTTGAACATTCTAATCATGCCTTAGTAAATCATTAGCAACAAGATGAACAAACGTGCACACACTATACCATTTCCAAAGTAAGTTTATTTGAAATGATAATTTATTTACGAGAAATGATAATATTAAATTTTCATACGTAAATGAAATGTAATATACTAATATGAGAAAATGTTGATATGTAAATATGTAAATATGTATTTTAGTATAATGGATATGATTTCGATTGAATTTGATTCACAATATCAAACTATTTATTTAAGAATATGATTACCATAAATTAAAAATACAAACAGATTCATGACTGTGTATAAAATATCATACCATATGAATTATAAGAGGATATAAAAATATCTATATCTAAATCATTATAAAGAAATAAAAATATATCTTTAAATGTGCAACAGCTATAAATGTATTTAATTTTTATAATAATATTTTAAGAATATAAATGTCTAAAAAGGTAGTAAATATTTAAAATAGGACCTCGTAATATAAAAGTTTATTACATGAGATTTATTCTAAAATAACTCACCAAAATACAACCCTAGAGTAATTATATCATATAACTTTTATTAAACACATCTTTTTTTTTATAAAAAAAACATATTTTAAAATTTTGCTTGTCAAAATCTATCAAAAAAATCAATATTAAATATAAAATTATATAAAAAATAAATTTAAAAAATTTATAATATTTTTTTACTTAAGAAACTTTTTACTTACATTTTAAGCTTAAGTTTTTTGATGTGTTGCCTTTTGGCTTACCATTCGGTTCACCAAACGAATTTTTTACTTATTTTGCTTAAAAAACTTTAAACAAGAGTCTAACTAAAAACTAAGTTACCAAACGAGGTCTAAGTTCTAGTGTTTAAGATATTCACGTGATTTTTTTTTTGTGTGAAGAGAGTTGACTTTTTAAATTGAGGTTTATAACCATTTTATTTTAAAAAAGAGTTAGAGTGTTTGGAATGTGTATAAATTTTTTGTCTTAAAAAAAAATGAGCTTTTAAAAATATCAAACACTACAATTTAAATTTTAAGTTTTTTTTTTAAAAAAAACTCATCTTTTAAGAAATATCAACAAAGACTAAGAAAAGTACTAACTTCTGTCTACGTGTGTGGTGAATAATGGATAGATATCGTATAAATATATGCCTAAATTATATTTATATACGTAAAAAATGTAAAATTTATGTGCAAATTGTATTGAATATATGTAAAAATGTAAGATTTACCTCCAAAAAGAAATTAATATTATTGAGAAATTAAGAAAAATGAAATTACATGCGTACTGGAAAGTCATGTACAGTTATTTTAAATTTAAATTTTTTGTTTTTATTAATTAAATAAAAAGTTATATTTATTCTCATTAATAAAAAAAGAGCCATAAAAGTGATAGTCAATTTCAATGGTTACGAACTGTTAATGTCACACTTCTACGTAATATTCAAACTCTGGCCTGACAAAAAAGAACCACTTAACTACCTTTAAAAAAAAAAAAAAAAAAAAAAAAGAGCCACCTCACATGAATTTATCAAATTTTATGATTGTTTTTACTATTTTGTATTATAATTAAAGGTCTTTTGTGAAGAAAAAAAACATTTATTACAAAATAATTAAAGATCTTTTATAAGAAAAATAACACTCATTGAAAAATAAGATAAATATTACAGTGATCATTTTATTTTACTATATATAACTTCGAATAAGATTTATTAAAACAAGGAGAAAGAAGTGTGGCTTTCCCAAACTCCCACCAACCTGAAAAATTGGGAGCACGGGAAAGGAAGTGCCCTTTGTCTTCTCAGCAAATAAAATATAATTTTTTTTATTTTTTTATAAAAATAAGTAAAAATTTATTTTTTATATTTTGTAAACAAAAAAAAGATACTGCTAATGTTACCAAAGGGGGTAAAAATTCCTTCTAACCATTGTTTATTAGCCGGTGGACAATAGAAATTCTTATAAAAAAATTACATTTAAAGATATTATTATTAAAAATTATAACAATTACACCGTATTATTAAAAAGTTTAAAAAAATATCAATAGAAATCTCAATCAACCACTCCGATAATACCTAATAAACGATGATTAGCATTTTGTAAAAATAAAAATAGCCAACAATAATAAATAATAATTAATCTCAACTTTCGTGTTCCTCACACATGGAAAATAAACTCGGATGACTTTTTACACATTTGTGTGATTTCACGTTAAAAGTAATAAAATTCACATAAATATGTTGCACAAATGCATCATGGTGTTTGAAAAAAAGTTTTTAGTTACCGACTTCCCATGATGTGCTCTTTAAATGGTCCAGCTTGCAATATATTTTTATAATTAAAATTATATATTTTGTAATATTCAGTAATTAAATTATTTATTTTAAAATATGCATTAATTAATTATTAAAAATTTATAATTAGAATATGTTTTTAAAAAATAAATATAATTTTATAAAACTATAATTAAACAAATATCATTAGAGCACATGATTACAGATATTCCATTGTCTTAATTTTTTAAGTAAGTAATAATATTAACAAATATTATAAATAAATAAATCAAATCATTATAATATATTTAAGAGCCAAGCATTTAAAGGAGCACAGCAAGATGCTGTGCTTTCAAATACAACACCAACCCCATGTTGCCTTACCGAAACTGACTTTAAGAAGATTATGACATGTTATGGTAGGAAATAAAAGTAATATTAAAATTTAAAAATGATACATTATACATTGATATAAAATGTAGGCAGTTTATTTAAAATTAAAGATGCTGTTAAAGAGAGCTCAATAGACTTTAAATAATAGTTTAATAGAAATAATTTTTTTTTAATATTAATACACTTTTTAATGTGGATCTACTATTTTTACAGATATTAATATATTTTGCACAAATATTCATACATTATATGCTCCTTAACCACAGTCAAATAAATTTCGGTTAGCATTTTTTTAAAATTAAAGTTACCTTCACAAAATATTGCCAATTTCACTATGAAAGTAGGAAATATAAGGGAGAGTTGAAAATCCTAAATAAATGATGAAATCGTTAAATCAATTCTGATCCCTAAATTGTATGATTTGATTTTGATCTCGGTTCCAAATAATTAGAAACTATTTCCTATAATTGGGTTCGCAGATTAAATTTTTAAAAAAATCATATGAAATTGAATTAATCTGTTACATATTTATATTTTATTCGTATTATATTATGTACTATATATAATATAAAGAGAAACTTTAAATTACTATTTATGTTATTTTATATCATTTTTTCTTAATTTTTTCTCTTTTATTATTTTTTTCGTAACATCATAATAATATATAATTCATAAACTACTGATAATAGGTAAAAATAATAATAAAATATAATTTATAATTTATAGATATGGAGATCTCTATTTGTAATAATAATATGAAACAAATGATAAAATAAAATGTAAGGTAAAATAATATAAATAAAGAACATAACAAATAAATGTATATTTTTTTTTAACATAAAGTAGATAACTAATACTTATTATTAAAACTGTAGTTCTAAAATAGGACCGATCGGTTAGTTATTGGTTTGGTTTGATTCTTTCCTATGATACATATGGTTCTATTATAATTTTTAAATTTTTAAAACTTTTTAAAAAGACGAATTTATTTAAAATTAAACCAAATCAAATCATAAAAACGCTTAAAATTAGGCTTCACACAAATGAAAGGGGGTTGGTAATTGAAAATGAGAAATAGAAGCATAGTCGCACTATTGCCCCTCCTCTACTACACTGGAAAATGATTCTCTACCCACCACCTTTGACAAGTTACCTATTAAGTTGGAAATTCCACTTTAATATATTAAAGTGGTGTACTTAATTTATATATATACATTATACATATGTTTACAATTTTAAGGTAAATAAACAAAAAAATCTATTTGGTTAAAAAGTAGCTTTAAATCAACATACCGACAAAAAAATATTGTAATTTTAATTTTTGTGACTTTTAAGTAAAAAGTTTAAAATTCGACTTAAAGTTGAAGCCTGTTGAGTGGGGAAATTTTTTTAAAATTATTTATGTATTTTTTGTATTTGATAAGCGTAAAAAATCTAAATTAAAATGTTAATCAAAAGATTCATGTAATTTAATTGTTGCAATTTGTAAATCAATGTCTAAATTAAAAGTTTGTAAATTATGGGTTATCAATATTTTTATTTTTTGGGTTTTAATCATTATCGAAACAAGCTCGTCCATTCCTTTTAAATTTTAAAACTCAATATTAATATTAGAATGTGCATCTAGGATAAAATTCTCAAGATAATAAACAATTACTATGTTTTAAGGTTGTAAAAGTTTGGTAAAATTTGACAAAGTGGATCAATTTTTCCTTATTAACTCTTTTAGGATCTCAAAAAATGCTGATAACTTAATTTGCATGTGACATAAAAATAATGGACTTTCCTTTTTACATAAGAGAAGAAAATGAGTACAAAAATTAACAGAGGCAAAAGAATAATTAAAAGGTAAAGACGTGTTTGGTTTTTTAATTTGGTCATTTTGTTTGACAAATACTTTTTGAGTTATATTTATTTGAGTTTGTTCTTAGCTCAACATAATGTGTGAATCTCATCCATAGTTGTTAATATCAATATTTCGCGCCTACTCTGTGTGCACCAATCCATTCAGCGCACATATTTACCAAACATTTTTTGAGTTGTATTTGTTTGGATTCATCCCGCCCTACCCAACTAGTTAGTACTAGTCTAAGGGAAAGAACGCTCATGCTCTTTATCCAAATAGTACAAGAATAGCAATTCATGTATTGGTGTGTTGTTGTCCTCAACTGACCTCCCTGATCACTTATACTGCCTCAAATATCTAAGCGCATTTTTCAACTGAAATAGATTATTTTCGTCTCTTTTTTACTAGCAAAACACTCGCTAGCTATCACCTTTTCGAAATGGAACTACCAATCTTTTGAACCTAGCATGCGAATCACATCCATGGTTTTTTTATGTGCTATTAAAATCATATAGAGTGAGAAGACTGAGTTTCAAAAGCTCTCTCTTCTTAGACTTATTGCTCAGTATGTACTCAAATACGAGTCAAGTACAATCTTATTAAAAGCATCTCTATTTCGTGCTCGAGCACAAGTTGGTCGCCATTATCGTTGGACAAATTTTAAAAATTTCATAACACATTTAAAACCTAATTTTGGAATGAATGTCATTATATCTCTCGAGCTTTGAAAGTTTTTAAGGCATCAAACAAGCTTACTCCAAAAACTTAGAGTGATTCAATCAAAATTCATGATTCCCATAGCTAGAAAGTTTTATGTCAAGTTTGCTTTAACTCTTCTCCAAACAACAAATTTTTAAAGGATATCTAAGGCAACTTACAGCCATGGATGTAGATCCATAATTTAGTTGTAGGATTTTTTGTAACTACAATTTTTTTTTTTTTTTATCATGGTGAATGGTTTTTGGACTAGATTCTGTAGTTTTTTACCCTTATGAATTTTTTTACATTAAGGCTCAATTTGTTTTGACGTAAAAATTTTTATCATGAAAAATATTTTACATGTAAAATAATTTTGTAAAAATTATTATTTTTACTTGTATTTTCTAATGTTTAGTTAAAATTTAAAAAATAAAAATAAGATATGAGAGTAACCAAAGGCGGGAATGATTTGAGTGAAAAATTTCAAAAGGATTCTACAAGAATTCATATGGGAAGAATTTGCTTCTCATTCCCTCATTCTTATTTGCTATAAAAATGACCAAAGTCAACGAGAATTAAGTGAAAGTTTCAAATGTACATTTCAAAATTAACTTACGAGTTAATTTTGTATACGTCAAATTTAGTCTAATAATATAAAATATTTTATTAAAAAGTATATTTTGCATAGGTTTTATTAGCCAAATAGTAAAAACTAAATAAAATATCTTACATCAAAACAAGCGGAGCCTAAAAATTACTTGTGTCTTTTGTGTTCATGTGCCTGCCATTATAATAACAAATCAAACTAAAATATAGCTTTTGGTTTTTTAAAAATGTATAAGTTGTTAAAATATATAAAATTTAAAGTTAAATTTAAAAAAATTCAATAAAGACATTAGCCCCAATCAATCCTTAATGACTCTGTCCATTACCACATTGCTACGTTGATATAAAGTATTCTTGACTTATTAGATAAATGCTCCACCGCCTCCCCTACAAATCTAACTTGGTGTGGCCACGCCTAATATTGCTGGCCCCCAACTTGACTTTGAGGTCTTGATTAATAATTTTGATTTTTTAGTTTTTTTAGTTAAAAATGTCATAAAATCAAATTTATTTATTAGGTAAAAGGATAAAAAAAATTAAAAAGTTAAAATAAATAAAAAATTTTAAAAATTTTTATCTAAATTCGCACAACTTTTAAAATATAATAATACCCTTATTTGTAACTTATTTACTACAACTATTAATTATATATAATTGTTAGTATTAAATATATAAAAAGATAAAATTATTCATTTTAAACAAAAAAAACAACTTTTTATGCAAACAACCAATTTTTAAAAAAAACAAACAAACTTAAAAGATAAATTATCAAACAACTTATTTTGAACTCATCTTAATTAACTAAAAACACAAAAAAAAAATTAATTAAAAAAACTAAATTTTAAGATTATCACCAACCCCACCTTAAGATTATCACAAGCAATTCTCCGATAAATACCACACCAATTAACCAAGTCATTGTTGAAGGGTGGATACTCCCTAGAAAATCTGATTGACTACAAACTTAAGACTTAATTTTTATTTTATTTTATTTTTATATATATTTTTTTAAAAAGTTAATTTAAGCTTAAAATATGTTATTTGATAAATTAATTTTTTAATTAGTTTTTTTTTAAAAAAAATATTAATTAATTAAGTAAAAAATTATCTTTTTTGTTTTTTTTTTCAAATTAACGAGTATTATCCCTATATATAATTGATCATGACAATTATATATAGTTAATATTAATAGTAAATAAATTATTATGTAAGAATATTATTATTTTTTAAAATATAATGAGAATTTAAATAAATTATTTTAAAAATTAGCATTTTGATTTAAGTTGTCAATTAGGCCCTAACTGTAATAATCGTGTATTGTTTCATCATTATAGCAATAGCGAATTTAATTAGTTCTGGTTAACAATGAGCCAACGACCGTGAGAAGAGGGAAAAAAAACTGAAATGAATAAGTAACTTTATTTTGGCAAAAAAAAAATTATTTTTCCAAATTATTAAGTACTTTCGAAGTATCATGTAAGCAATATTATAAGCATTCTTAACAAATAAATAATCATAACTTATATTATGTGGGTCACTCATTATTTCTTAATCATTTAATAATAAATATGTATCATATTCTTACCATAAAATTTATCACTATAAAAAAATGCTTCATAAAATTGTTACGTAATACTTTGAAAACACCAAAAAAATTACTCATTTATTTTAGGTAAAAACTCAGATCGAAATTCAGATAAAGTCTCGTCATCAGCCATTCAGGCACTATTATGGTAAGTTAAAAGGAGCATTAAAAGAAAAATAAACGGCTATAATTACTTAGGGATCCCCGTTGAAAAGAATCAAAATTACATTTGGCTAATTATTTTGGCAATTTATTATTTATTTTTCTTGATAATGTTTTTCGCAAATTATTCTTAACAACTATTCCTTTAAATTGTAGTTAATTGTAGATACGACGGTGTAAAAATTTTTATCTACCTAATTTCAATTAATTAAAACAAAATTTTAATTTGAATTAATTTGATTTAATATTATTTTAAATCATAAATAAAACGGTTGGCCACACATCTTAATCGCATTCATTAGAAATGATTTTCAAAAGTCACATATTAATTAAAAATTTGACAATCTAATGGTGCACATTCAGAGGTAACTTTATTTTATTTTATTTTTATAGAGCTTCACTATTTTTTTAATTTTATTTTTATAGAGCTTCTCTATTTTTTTAAGGAAAAATGAGTGGGGCCAATATTCCCACTGAAATTTCGTATAACTTTATTAATATCCTAAATTTTTTAGTACTTTCAGAATGTGTCCCTCTAAATTATAATTTTGCCCTTCTAGATTATAATTATACCTCTGTTCTCTCTTCTTTTTCTCCTTTTTTTTTTTCCTTTGGTTTCTTACATTTAAAAAAAGAATTTTAAATTATTTTTTTTCTAACATTATTTTTATCCCATTTTGTTCTAGGCAGGGTTGGAGAAAATATTAGGGTATTAAGTAGTAGGAGATGAGATATTTCAAGAATAATTTTAAAATTTTAAGAGAGTGATATTAATAAGAGTTATATTTGATAAATAAAAAATAACAGATAATAAATCAATCAAATTTAATATACAAAATATAAAAAATAAAAAAATAAAAGATAAATATAATAGTTTTATTATTTTAAGACTTATTATATGTTTTTAAAAATGAGTTTTATAATGTATTCATAAATTTTAAAATTTTAAGGAAGTGATACTAATAAGATTTCTATTTAATAAATAAAAAAGAGTAGTTAATGAATCAATCGAACTTAAAATACAAAATATAAGAAATAAAAAAATAAAAGATAAATATAATATTTTTATTCTTTTAAGACTTATTATATGTTTTTTGAAATGAGTTTTATAATGTATTCATACTTAGAAAATATATATTTTTTACTTACTCAAAGTGGGGCAGGGAAAAATGGAGATGGAGAAACAAATATTACCCTCATTATTTGTTATTAGGGACAAAAAGAAATATACATAATTAAATAAGGACGTACAAGAGCTAGTGGGAACGTGCAGAAATAAAAAATTTAGTATATATATATACACTAGCATAAACTTGTGCCATGCACGATATCTTAATTATAAAAAAATAATAGATCATAATTTTATTTATTTATTTAAAAGTTCTCACAATTAAATTTGTACATATAATCACTTAGAGAACGAGAGTCAAGTAATTATTCTAACTAAAAAAATAAAAAATACATACTTTATTTTTTTATTAATTTTTATTTCATGCATACCCCTATAATAGCTAACTTTAAGATATCAACTAAATTAGTTAAATTAACTTTAATCCTATATTAATCAAGAAAAATAGATTTATCAATACTTGAAAATAATATTATTTTATAATTTATGAAACTTCTTAAATAGGTAAATAATTTCAAAATATTTGGAATGTGATGATAATAGGTTTTTAAAAATTTTATTAATTTCAAAAATCAATTAATTAGATAGGTAAGTTAGTTGTGAAATTTTAAAAATATCTTTAAGTTTACAATTCAAGAAATTTGAAAGAATGGAATGAGTTAGCAAGTAAGACATTCTTATTTTTTTTAAAAAAAATTAAAATGAGTTGTATTCAATATAATATTTTATAACATTAAAATAAAACAATTAAAAAAGCAATGGAAATTTCCAAAAAAAAAAGTATATATGAAAAAAATCTAGTTAAATACATTACAAAAAATCTAGTTAAAATCATTAAGAGTGAAAACTTGTTTAGTTGAAAAAAGTTAAAATTGTAAATTATTTGCACATACCTGGGATGCATTAGGATTGAAAGTCTTAACCCAAATTTGAGATTGAAAGTTATAAATTATAAATTAGAATTAAGAATATAAAGATTTCGATTTTAGTTTTCTTTGGGATGGCCAAAAATGAGGCGGTACTTGTGATATTTCAACTTGGGATGCATTAGGATTCAACTTATGTAACCGAGTTAATCCACTAAGGGTTTTATTTTTCAATGAAAAGAAGATTAAATAAATATGGAGAAAGAAATCAGTCGTCAACCGGCGTACAATCAAGTAGGTGAGATTGTACACAATCGGACAAGGAATCCCCTGTCCAAACAGTTTTTTCACCTAAGTTCATGGTGTGCTTAGCCGCATTATGGGCTACAATATTGTAAATTCTGGAAAACATGAACAAAGGAGCAATTCCTAAAGGATGGTAGGAGATTTCAATAGGCAAATAGGATTGGCTTGAATATCAATTGCTGGGGAATGCTATAATGATAGGGCTAGAATGACTTCTAGTGCATCATTTTCTATCTGGATGTTGAACACGTTAAGTTTTAGGGTTGTAACATAGCTTCTCTAACTTCCATGGGCTTTCAACAAGCAAGCCGCCAAAATATGCCCCACGGGGATAGATATTATTCTGATTAGGGTTGAGTTTGAAATTGGGTTTTGATTCTATGTCAAATTGACTGATTGAAGTCTAGAAATGACTCATTTTTGTTGATAATAGCAGGTATTCTTTTTTTAATCTCATTATTGCACAATCGAATTTTAGGCCCAAGGCGGACTTTCAACTGCTTCGATTTGAATTATGCTGAGAGGATGTGAGTCTTTTCTTGTTTAGGTAACACCAAAACTTGAATTGGGGCGGCTGCAGATTATTTGATTGAAATAAAATTTGAAATAGGTACACTTGACAATATGAATTATTTAAAAAGTAAGGCCCAGAATATGATTAATTCGGCATGGACTACATGTAACAAGTAAGATTAGTAAAAAAAATAACAATAATAGATACCATTCAATGAAAGAAAGAGAACAAAGAATAAAAGAGTTGGAATCAATAATCGTAATGCATGCATTGTTGTATTACAAATTTATCAATTCTTTGATAATTATTAGTCTTTTGTCTGTGCTTCAAATAATTTTGTCTCCTTCATATTATTATATCTCGTGAGTTAATGATTTTACAGGAGGAACAACCGAACTCATTCACCTACTCCCGTTACTCTTTAATTTTTAGTTGAGGTTTAATTATTAATATATTCAACACAATTGCGTATTTACAAAATATTGTCTCAATTTAAGCTCCCAAGTGGTGGGAGGAGCCCGGGGCTCTGACCACATGCGTGTTGAAGAATGAGTCGACAACTCATAGGTAGTGTTGTATTTCGTGTGTATCTTATTTGTGGATTTAGAAAATCTCATGAACTGACTTGGATTACATGCGTAAATCTTAGCTCTATGGAATAATATGTTACTTCTAAAACATGAAACAATTAAAATTTTATATCAAAACACTATGTATGCATGAAACATCCCCCTATTAGTGTACATGCAACCATAGGCCATAACAATAACATATTTCGGTTTAATCAGTTTATTCAAAATCATTAACTAGTTCATCTTAGAATGAATATATTGGTTTTACTTATTTGACATGAATAGTTGAAGGAAAATCTCCAAAGAAAAAATAGCTTGTGGGAGTATGTGACTTGAACTATTGATTTGTCAATATATATATATATATATATATATATATACCACATTGGAATGAACAACTAAATGTGTTTTTGTTCTAACTATCGTGTAAGCTCTATATACAAGATAGGCTAGTTCGTTTGAAGAGAATCTCTTTTATGATGCGATCCAAATCATGTCGCACATGAACAGGCTCCGTAAAATCTTAATACAAGTTAAATAGGCAAATCATAATCATAATTATGATTTTTCTATTTCACTTATTCAATTTAAGATATTTCACTATTTTAAGATTGAATAGTATAGAAATCATTTTCTATGCATTGATGTAATCTATGATATTATCGGAGTAAAACACCGGAACAAAATAAGAAGAACATATGCTAGACTATATTAGTAACAATAAAAGTAAAAAAAAATAGAGATGAGAAATCAGAGATGACTAGAATATTTTTTATATTTTAATCTATTATATTTAAAAAAATAAATTTTTATATGTATTTTAAAATAAAAAAGTCATTTTACTTAATCTGAGTGTAAAAAGGGGAGAGAAAAGCCAATATCATCTTCACTCCCTAGATGAAATCTTTTTTCGTCCCACCTCTCTGCATGCTCCAGTCTCTTATTTATGAATATTTCTGTCCTTGATAATAAGTAGGGTTAGAACAATATTATTTGCTTCTCTTATCCAGACTTTCTCCATCTCGTTTTCCTTCTATAAATTAAATACTTTTATATGTATACATACATATGAAAAGTTTAATTTTTTAGATATAATAAGGCATATACATATATATATATATATATATATATATATACATATATATATCATTTTCACTCTATTTTTATTTTTAATCATTTTAGTTTTCATCGATCTTGTTTCTCTCTTTGTATATTATTTTAGATCTTCATTAGTATTCTTATTGTTATAATTTATTAATTACTTTTGATATTTTTTCTCTCGTCCCTGCTAATTTTTCAATCTTTCTCACTCGGTGGGAACAAAGAACCACAAATTGGTTCTTATCTTATTCTATTGATATTTTTATTTATCTTATTTATTATCGAAAGCAAAAAAATTTATACATAATAAAACAAAAACAGGAGTGGGATGGGCCAAAAAAAAATTATCATTTCTCATGTGTTGCTGTAAAGTCATTTCCAAAAAAAAATTATCATTTCTCATGTGTTGCTGTAAAGTCATTTTTCAAAATTACAAAGCTTAAAAGGTCTACCTGCATCCAAATTTAGCCCATCAACGAAACTTACATTGGGCCTAAAAAGTTATTTCTCTACTCTTTTGCTGTTTTTTTTTTTTTCCACCACCAATTCTTTTTCAAATTCAAAATTTAAACAGTGTAATCTGCCATAACCTTTTTGATCCTCCATATTACTGAAATAGTAATATGGAGAAGTTATTTAGGTGGTGTTTGATTTTGCAAACACCCATAACATGTTACAACTTATAATTACTATTTTTTCTATTTCAAGCACAAGTTATAATTTTTACTAAACACTCACAATTTTTACTACAAATTATAATATATAAGTTACTAATTTCAACAATATCAAACACCACCTAAATAACTTCTTCAACAACTAGGTAACAATTTGAAATTGGTGAAAAAGATAAAGTAAATACCTTAAACTAGCTGTTGCTTTGCCAAACACCCCTTTAATAGGTGGAAAATAACATGTCAATATGTTAACATAGTGTGCCTAATTAATACATGCACGTTATGTATTTATAATTTTAAAGAATAATCTTGTATTAAAGGAAAATAGGTATAACGCATCAGTATAGTCTTATATTAAGAAATTTAAATCGTGCATATATTAGATAAACACACTACATCAGCGTACTCATATGATATTTACTACGCATAAATTAAATTCTTCTATTGTAGAGCCCAACTCAAAAGAACCATACCATGTTGCAGAAGAGAGGCCCAACATGGTAGCTGCTTTCCACCTAACCAAAATCTCTTTTATGCAGATCATAGATTGGATTAAATTGGAAGTTTTTCTGAGCCAACTTGATCTTTAAAGGTTCATGGTCTGATTTGAAATTATGAATATTTATTCAACCCACGGTTGTCATATCACACACACACACACACAACCCCCC
>JAOTRH010000001.1:6504644-6519439 GCA_034768845.1 Heliamphora exappendiculata
GAACATTAATTCTGAATGTATCAGCCATCAAACTTCATATTTGCGTAAGCCAGTGTGGCTAAATTTCTGGGCCAAATGAAACAGCACTGAACCATTCCTGAGAATCAGCATTAGAGGAATTCCTTTCTATTAGGTGGGCAAAGCCTTACAAACCCTTCAATTGGCAGCCAAAGGATTAACGTACTCGTCAATAAATTCTTACAAGTCCCTTTCTTTCAAATAACTCAAATGGTCAGAAAATTAGCATTCTATAAGTACGCAATCAAAATCAATTACTTGGGGGCTAGTTTAGCGGAATTACCTGTTCAAGGACATTAGAAGTAGGGGGAATTTTTGGTGATAAAACTTCCAATGCCTTTTCCGTTTGTTCCTCGGATAGGTAATTAAGAATTAAAATAATTGGAATATGCGACATATTTACTCCAGATGGATTGCTCTAAAAAAATGGTTAATTATTGAGAGAATCAAAACTTCTGGCAGCTTTCCAAACAAAGCTAAGAGTAGGGGAAGAACAAAAGCATGGGTATGATTCCATAACATCTACATTTGGATTCTAGTGGTTACTTAGCAGAAAGATCTTTGTTTGGAGTTATCTTTTCCTTTATCTGTAGCATATTTAGGTGAGCAAACGATATCCGGTCTAACCAAATGATCCTTCCTACCTGTTTTGATACCCTGCTAAAGAAACTCCATCTGACCTTTTGCAATTCCTGTGATCACCTAGATTGTGTATTGAACATGCAAGATAATGAACTTGAATATTTCCTAGTGTAGTTTTGGTGGAAGTTCATAGAGCACATCATCTTGGTGAAGATTATTAAAGATGTTATATTAAAGTCAACTTTCCACAGGCTTTAGGAAAGGGAAGGCGGTGTGTGGAGACTGGAGAGAGTGGCTCACTTTCTTTTTTGCTCTTATATGTTTACTCTTCTTTTCTTTTGCTTCCCTTCTTTCTTACTGAAGAAAAAAGTGCAAAATGTATTTTAGTTTATTGATTATGATTCTATCTTCAGGTTTGGGCAGGTCCTTTGACTGGACATCGTCTGGCTGTTGTTCTTTGGAATCGATGTTCAAAAATTGCAACTATAACAGCTCAATGGGGTGCACTGGGACTTGAATCCTCTACCAGTGTCTCCGTGAGAGACTTATGGAAGGTAAGAATACTGGCCTGCACAGACACCTAAAAAAAGGTATAAATGGAATGTGGGGCTTAAATTTTAGCCTCAGGTACAGGCCCTGCTGCAATTGCTCAAGATGTTCTGAAGATTTAGATTCCCACTTTTTCTTTTTTCTTATAGTATTTATTGTCAATATCTTATAATTCATGATATGTATCGTACGATTCGATATATGAGTTAAATCGATACGTATTGCATATTGCATTTTATGTTAAATGTATTTTACGATACATACACAATTATAATGTGATATGCGATATATAATGTGATATACACGATACATTAATAGTTAATTTTCTAGATGAATTTAATTTTTGAAAAATAAATATATTTAAAAATTTTTCATTGTTTAGATTTTGAAAATACACACACACACACACACACACACACATATATATATATATATATATATATATATATATATATTTTAATATTTATTTGTCTTGATAAATATTTACTTGTCTAGTATTAAGAATCTTACGACATAGATTCGTCGCCTCTAGCATTAGTATAATTTTCTCTTTTGAACAAATTAGTTGAAAAGTAAAAAGTTGTATATTAAAGTTTTAAAACATAAATGATATGTTAAGGTAAGATAATAAACAAAACATATTATATATAGTAAATTCAATTTGGGTTATAATAAAGCATTTATTTGTAATATTTTTTTATTGTATTTCATATGCATTAAGTACTAATTCGTGCTTTTTTTTTTCAGAACCATATTTTTATGGTATTATTAATTAGCATTATTTAATGTTTTATACTTAATACTGGTAAGATGTTTGTGTTGTACTTAATCTTGCAAAATGTTTGTGTTATTAAATATACATATTTTCTTGACCTACTTTTAAATATATTAAATATTGTACGAGAATGATCCGTAAATTATATTTATTTGATGGGTTGAATCCGACTTGACCGCTCATTCCCCTTGACAAGCACTTACAATGACCAACAAACATGAACTATTCAGCGGCGGGCCTCCGAAAGCCGCTCTGATGATCAAGTTAGAAAGAGTTGTTGAGATAAAATGGAGAGGGAGAACTCAATTGAACATAGGTTTCTCTTACCAAACTTCATAGAAAAAACCTCTCCTTTTCCTGGGCCTGAGACTCCCTTTTTATAGGGAGTCAAATGCTCTCTTTTCCCTAGCTTCATGATTACCCTCTGACACCTAGCCTTGCAGGGCGGCTCTGCCCCTGCCAACGTCGCGTCAGTGCAAGGACTGACTTTTTGAACAGAGTACGATCACATCACCATCAAGACTGACACCTCGGCCCGTCCTTTGGGCCGAGACACGCGTCTTACAGCGCTCTACCGAAGTGGGGCGCACTCGATGGGGGGAGGCGCTCGATGTAATCACATTAAATGCTGTACTTTCATGGTCAAATTATATTCAATGCTGACAAAACTCGAACGTCATGTTTCGTGCCCAGCCATTTGACTTTGGGTCCAGTGAGTGGCCGAACTCATTGAGGCTCGTCTCTGTACCTCGGCCATAGCCTTGAGCTGGCTTCCACCGGGTAATTCCCTCTCAAGTCATGATGTGGCGTGTCGAGCATGGGCCCTAGACCTATTCGTTGTGTACTTCGGCCCAAAACCCTTCATTTTTCCCTTAGCTCTCCTCATGCTCGGTCTGAGGAGAGCTGAACCGTCCCTCTACCCACCTTTAATGCGCCGTCGCCGCCGCCAGTTTACAAAACGCCCTTAAATGCTAATTATTTCATGCCATGTGTTAGAATGCGGTTGGTCTTTCCTGCGGCGCTTCGCGCCTTCCTGAGGGTGGATAGACGCCCTTTGGTCTGCCCAAAGTGACCGTTGGTGCTTGGTTTGAAATGCTCCTGTATATAAATAGGGGGCTTCCCCCTTTTTCCTTTTTTTCTGTTGCCCTTGCTTTTTGTATAAAATCTCAAAGTGTTTTCTTCTCCTAATTGCCAACACCTCGACTTTCTGCTGCCGGCGGTGATCACCATTATTGTTGTCAGATTCTCCCGGAGCTTTCTCTACCCGCATTCGTCGTTCCCATCAACATCCCTCCTCCCACCAGTAAGTAATTTTTGTTTTTTCGTTCTTTTCAGTTTGCGAACCTTCTCGTTCCTTACCCTGGCCGCTTCTGGTTAGGGATTTTTGTTTTTGCGTTACCTTCTCTGCCCTTTTCCCTTTTCTTGTTTCTCCTTCCCCTTCGCCATGGCCAGAAAGGGGAAGTTCATCAAGAAGGTAAACACACCTGTCACCATGGCCGCCTTTAGGGCAAGGTACCGCATTCCACCTTCTGTCACGGTTCGCTACTGCGATCCAAACATTCCCGGGTCGCCCTTTCGGCCCAGGGGAAATGAGGTTGAGTTTTCCATCGCTGCCATAGTGGAGGCTAGGGTTCGTTTCCCCATAAATCCTCTATTGATGGAGATGTTCGCCACCTGCCGCCTTACCCCTCGGCAAGTGTCCATCAATTTCATTCGGGTGGTTATGGGGGTGGTCTAGATCAATCGTCATTACGGTTTGAATCTCGGCATCCCCGAGATTTGTCATTGCTACACCTTCGCTAGCAACGAAAACTCGTACTACCTCCGTCAAAGGAGCGTCGCGCAACAAATGGTGCATGATCTTCCCGACTCGCACAAATACGGCGACGACCTTGTATTAGTGGGAGGAGATTTCGAGTTCCAGGCCAACCGTGCTGGACTTGCTGGCCGTTCTATTCCGAGGGTACCAGGGAATCCAGGTCGGTTCGGCTTCCCTCCTCCCTTTTATTTCGGCTCTAGTGAACTTTATTTACATATTCCGCTATCCTTTGCTGTATTTATAACATTGTTGTTGTTCTTTTTTGTTTCAGTTGCCTCCCTTGCCAAGCAATAGAAGAGACGAGCTACGGAATCTTGCTATGCCTCCATATACGGGAATCTTGCTCTGCCCCTGATTTGCTTGGGTACGTGCCGAGCTACGGAAGGGTCATACCTCACAGGGGTGTTCGGCAGCAGCAAGAACCACTCCCCCTTGCAGCACCAGCATCCCCCTCTCCGCCTCAACTCAAAGAAAGAGAAGAGGAAATGACGCGTGAACGAACATTTGACCTCAGGTCTGCGGTGCTCGGTCGCGACGCTGCGAGCACCTCAGTCACACCCGCTATTAGGATCTCGGCCCCACCACCCCCACGAGAGGCGGCCCTAGAGATGCCTCCGCCTCCACCTGTGCTCAGCCCTCCTCGAGAGCATGCGGCGGCTGGGGGTGAAGTTCAGCCCCGCTCATCGTCTCTGCCTGAGGCTCGGCCCCTGCAGCGCCGACGCTTGGTCCGTGGAGGCGGCACCTCTATTGCCATCGCAGAAGTGGCCCCAGTCAGGGATGGGGAAGCCCCTGCCCCCTGGCTCCTTGAGTTCCTTGTCCAAGGCCGGAAACTCAATGTCGGCAATTCCTCCAAGACTGGCCATGTTACCGAGTGTCTGGCCAGGGGGCTGGCTTTGCCCCTAGACATCGCCGACCACTCCGGCGTGAACTTGCCTGCTCTTTTTGAGAGAGTATACCTGCTCGGTGTTGGGGTAAGTGACTTTGCATTCCCTTTTGTGTGTTTCTTTTTCATATTATTTCCACTAAGTGTTCCTCTTTTGTTGTCTCAGCGACTCCAAGCCGTGACCGTGCTGCATAACCGGTTCGCCGAGGTCTCGAGGGATACGAAGAAGTTCGGCAAAGCGCTCGCCCAGTTCACCAAGCATGCCAAGAGCTTGGAGGTGGACTTGGCTCACAATGCCTCTGCCCTTCAAGAGTTGGAGGCCTGGCTAAAGACGGCCAAGGAAGAAGAGAGGAAGGCCAAGGAGGAGGCAAAGAAGTTGAAGGAGGCGGCGGCGACCATAGTAACGGCCAATGCCGAGCTCAGGAGCATGATTGCCGCGGCTTAGGCAGAGGCGGAGATGCAGAGAAAGATTCCCGCCGACCTCGAAGCGTCAAGGGCTGAGCGCGACGGCCAGCTTTGGCAACAGGGCTTGGATGAATGTGGCGCCCACCTGACTAAGGAGGTCCTCAGCATCAAGGCCGAACTACTGGCTCTTAGGTACAAGCAGGGCTTGGAGCGAGCCAGGGTCCCTCTGAGCTCTCCCCTCTGGAGCGAGGCCCCCACTGAAGCTGATGCTACGGCTGCCGCTGAGGAACAAGTTGTCGAGGTGGACCCCACCGACCCTGAACTTTCTCCAGCACTTCCGCCTCCTCGTCTCGGCGATGTTCAAGACACAGTTACCAGCCGTCACGCATTTGACGGAGAAGATGTGGTGGAGATCCCAGATGATGGGCAGGAAGAGAAGGAAGGCGAAGGCCGGGAGGAGGTGGTGGACGATGCACATAATTGAACTCTTCTCCTTTCTCTTTTTTGCGCTTTTGGAAGCCTCGGCCATTTCGCCCTCGTAAGGCCAGGCTTCGCCCCCCTTGTACTTATTTGATTCATGTAATGAAATGTCGTATTTGCCATGTGAATCCTCTAAATGTGATGATGTGTTTTGTTGTTCTCTTTTCTTTCATCTCTTCTTTTTTTTTTTATTTCCATCCTCAGGCCGAGCTGGCCTCCTTGACGAGGGGTTGTTAGAAACCCTGAGAGTTTAGACTCCTGAGAGGATGTTCCATCCTCAGGCTGAGTTGGCCTCCTTTTTTATGAGGGGTTGTTAGAAACCCTAGGAGTTTAGACTCCTGAGAGGATGTTCCATTCTCAGCACGATACCCATATTTTGATTGCATCATTCATTCATTGCTTAACAAAAGATGGGGGATACAAAACGCTTAGTGATAAAAAACCCTGAGGTTAGCCGAATTCCAAGGTCGAGGAACTTCTTTCCCATCCGCATCTTCGAGATGATAGGCACCTCGGTCCACAACTGTTTTGACTTTGTAGGGCCCTTCCCAATTCTGACCTAGCTTCCCTTCACCTGGTACCTTTGTGTTGCCCATGACCTTCCTGAGGACTAGATCCCCAACATGAAATTCCCTTGGCTTGACCCTTCTATTGTAATCCCTGTTTACCTCATGTTGATAGGATTGAATCTTGAGCAATGCTTCCTCCCTTCTTTCCTCAGCCAAATCCAATTCTCTTGCCAACAATTTGTCGTTTTGGGCGGGATCAAAGTCATTAGTTCTCATCGTTGGTAGACCGATCTCGAGGGGTATTACAGCTTAGGTTCCGTAAGCCATCGAATAAGGCGTTTCACCAGTGGACCTGCGCGGCATAGTTCGGTATGCCCACAATACGTGGGAGAGCTCGTCTACCCACCTCCCCTTCACCTTCTCGAACCTTTTCTTGATCCCGGCTAAAATGGTTTTGTTTGAAGCTTCGGCTTGGCCGTTGTTTTGAGGATACGCCATACTGGAGTTGCGAAACTCTATCTTGAGGTCGGCACAAAACCGTCGGAACAACCTTTCATCAAACTGTATAATGTTGTCCGAAATAAGGGTGCGCGGGATGCCGAACCTTATTATGATAATCCTCCATACGAACCTCATGTTTGATTCTCGGGTGTTGGCGAATGGCTCTACCTCAACCCACTTAGTGAAGTAATCCGTTGCTGCTACCAGGAACTTCTTATTTCCCACCGCTTTGGGGAATGGTCCTACGATGTCTAGTCTCCATTGGGCGAATGGCCATCAGCTGTGCAAAGGATTCAACTTCCCAGTGGGTTGATGGATGAGAGGGGAAAAGAGTTGGCATTTCTTGCATTTCCTTGCGTACTGTTGTGCGTCCTTCTGCATGTAGGGCCACCAGTATCCTTGGGAGATTGCCCGATGAGCGAGGGATCGTCCCCCGGTGTGACTACCACATATTTCACCATGAATTTCACAGAGGAGATCATCTACTAGACTTGGGTGTACACACAAGATATATGGTCCCGAATAGGAGCGTCGATAGAGCTTGTTTGTTTAAGAGAGCCAAAAACGGGCCGACTTCAGCGTTAATTTACGTGCCTCCATCTTTTCAGTTGGAAGAGTGCCATTTTTCAAAAAGGCGGTGATGGGGTCTATCCAGGATGGTGTCCGATCGGTTGGCAAGACCTTTCCATTTTGCGTTGCGTCAACGTCAATGCTCGGTCCTAGAAGGGATCGTACGACCACTGTCCTTCCTTCATTCGCTTCGACAGTCGAGGCGAGACTGGCGAGGGTGTCCGCGTGAGTATTCTTAGTTCGGCCTATGCGTTAGACCTGGATGGACGAAAACCTACCCATGGCCTCTGTGGCTTTACAGAGATACTTTGCCATACGTTCGTCCCTTGCTTCGTATTCCCGTTTAGTTGACTGACAACTAATTAGGAGTTGCTGAACACCTCCAAAGTTGTGATGCCGAGTTTTGCCTCTGCCTCAAGTCTTGCCAGCACTGCTTCGTACTCGGCCTCGTTGTTGGAGGCTTTAAAGCCAAGCTTGAGGGCCTGTTCCAATATCAAGCCATCAGGAGAGGTGAGGACCGTTCCCACCCCTGCTCCTTTGTTGTTAGACGCCCCATCAACATGCAACTTCCAGAGTCCTGCCGTACTCGGAAGCGTGGGGAGTTCGGCCATCCCCTCTTCTTCTTCTGCCCCTAGAACTTTCCAGGAAAACTCGGCAACAAAGTCCGCCAACACTTGGGCCTTGATGGCAGTCCTGGGTTTAAAACTGATATCATGTCCCCCAAGCTCAACGGCCCATTTAGTCATTCTTCTTGTCAGGTTGACCTTTGAGAACAGGGCCCGTAGGGTGTACTTTGTAAGTACGACAATGGCATGCGCCTGGAAATAGTGTTGCAGCTTTCGCGAGGTGATGATCAAGGCGTAAGCCAACTTTTCAAGGGGCAGGTACCTCGTCTCTGACCCGGTGAGAGTGTCCGATGTAGTACACCGGACTCTGTTGCTTGTCTTCCTCTCTTACCAGTACCGCACTGACGACGTGAGATGAGATCACCAAATACAGATACAGCTCCTCTTCGTCCTTTGGGGTTGAAAGCAAAGGTGGAGAAGACAGATACTTTTTGAGGTCGAAGAGAGCTTTATCACAGTTCTTGTCCTAGTGAAATCTCTCCCCCTTCTTTAGTGTTAGGAAGAACGGCTTACACTTATTAGGAGCTCGACTTATGAATATGTTCAGAGCAGCCGTCATTCCCGTTAGTTTTTGCACCTTTTTGACCGAACATGGCTTTTGAATTTTCAGGATAGCCTTGATTTGGTCCGAGCTGGCCTCAATTCCCCGATGAGTGACCAAGAAGCCAAGAAACTTGCCCGAGACGACGTCGAACGCACACTTCGCAGCGTTTTAAGCGCAGATTATGGGTTTTAAGGATATCAAATATCCTTTGCAGGTCAGCCAGATGGCTCTCCTTTCGTTTGGACTCTACGACCATGTCGTCAATATAAGCTTCCATCGTTTTCCCCAGCACCTTGGTGAACATTCTCGTGATCATCCTCTGGAAGGTTGTCACAGTGTTCTTGAGGCCGAACGGCATGACGTTGTAACAATAAGTTCCGCGCGAGGTGATAAACGAAGTTCTCTCCTGGTCTCGGCCCAACATGGTAATTTGGTGATAATCTCGATATGCATCCAAAAAACTAATACGCAGGTGCCCCGTTGTCGAATCTACCAGCTGATCAATCTTCGGAAGGAGAAAATTATCATTTGGGCAGACTTTGTTTAAGTTTGTAAAATCAACCCAAACCCTCCATTTTCCTCCCTTCTTCTGCACCACCGTATTGGACAACCACTCGGGGTATTGAACCTCTTTTATTGGACAACCACTCCATTTTCCTCCCTTCTTCCGCACCACCACCTTATTGTCGCCCCCTCTGCTTTACTTGTTTGGACGCGGGATCCACATTAAGGGGGTGACATATGTATGCGGAATCCACCCCCGGCATTTCATATGACGTCCAAGCGAAGACCTCCGTATTCCGATGTAACAGCCGAAGTAACTCCTCTTTCTCTGGCCCGGACATGGTTGACCCGAGCAGAAAAAACTTCTCTGGATTGCATGGGTCAATCCCGATTGTCTCGAGGTCTTCTACTGCCTTGTCTTTGACTTCTCTCCCAACATCATCCAAGCCAGGGTGATCACCCGTTTTGACGACCTTGACCTCTTGAGGCAGTGTCTCAGCCTTGAGGGCCGCCACAAAGCAGCTCTTGGATACAGCTTGATCCCCGAATACGACCTCCGTTCCTTCGGCGGTGGGGAATTTCAACACATGATGGTACGTGGACAGAACGGCCCTTAATTCGTGCAACCAGGCTCTTTTCATGAAGGCATTATAGGCCGAGGGGACGTCAACTACCAAAAAAGTTGTAAGCTCGACCGTTCGTACCCTTACCGGTACGGCGACGCTTCCCATCGGCCAAACCAGCTGTGAGTTGAACCCAACGAGCAGGGTGCATGATGGGAGCATGTCTTGATTACTGAGGCCGAGCTTTTGGAAGAGACCGTAGTACATAACTTCGACCGAACTTCCTTGATCAATCAGTACCCGCTTGACCTCGAAGCTTGAAATAAACAGTGAGATAACCAACGCATCATTGTGGGGGTGCTGCACCCGTTTCGAATCTTCTTCTGAGAACAAGAGTTGTCCTCCGTATCCCCCTTCTCTCAGCCTCTTCCCATTGCCCGCCTGCACTTTCATCACCTCGGCTATATGCCCCAATCTCTTCAGCTGCCCTCGCAAGAGGTTCCTCTGTTTCGCCCCTACTACTCCGTGAATTACGCTGATTACTCCACGATGCACTGGTCCGCTTGAAGGCTCCACTCTCATCTCGGTGGGGGATTTTTGCCTATCTATCCCGTGGTCCAGGAACTCCTTTAAGTGTTCGAGCTGAACCAACTCGTCAAGATGCTTTTTTAAGGCCCGACAGTCTTCTGTTCGATGACTCATTTCTCTATGGTAGGAGCATCTCCACTTAATACCACGCTCTATGGCTGATTGAACGACCGATTCGGGCAGTCGGAGGGGCCATTGGAAATATGGCATGCCCTCAATCTGAGGTAGGATTTTGTGGATTGAGTCTTTGAAAATTGCATTCACGACCTCCTCTCGTCTGCGCTCGGCCCCCAACCGAATTGGGTTGTTCCTCGGTTCAGCCCTTGACCTCTTGACCGGCCTTGCTGGACTCGGCCCCCTGGTCCTCGCTGGGCTATGCCTTCTTGGCCTCTCCAGAGTCTCCCTCCGTTCCTCGGCCCTGCCCTTGACCTTGGTCCTTCCCATGTCCTCTTCCACCCTTATGTACTACTCAACCCGGCCCATCAGCACCGAAATGTCCTGCGGCGATTTTTTAGTCAGGGAGGCTCTTAGCTTTCCTCTAGGCGGGAGCCCGTGTTTGAAAGACGCTAAGCTAACTCCTCATTACAATTTTCGATATCGTTGAACACCTCCCAATACTTCCTCGTATAATTACGTAACGACTCCTTTTCCCTTCGTAGGTCCATGAGCGAATCAATCTCCTTCGGGATTTCCGTGTTGGTGATGAAGCGTGCTATGAACTTTTGTGACAGATCCTTACAGCTGGTTATCGTCCGAGGCTCCAATCGGTTAAACCATCGTAGTCCAGCCTTACCCAAACTGGAGGGGAAAACCTTGCACATGAGAGCGTCATTACAACACCATAGCGTAATCATCTGCCTATAGTGGCTGATGTGTGTATTTGGATCCGAACGTCTGTCGTATGATTTGAACTCGGGCACGAAGAAACTCCTTGGGGGTTCAGCCTGGTCTAAATGCTCGGTAAACAGTGTGGCGATCATTTTTCCCCTCGCGTTACTAGGTTTCATGATTGCTTGGTATGGTGATGACGAGTCTTCGTTTCTTCGCGGGAGATCTTTGTTCCGTTTGGACTTCCTGGGAGCATAACTGCTCTCATCTGTGCTGGACTCTTCTTTTTGTTTGGTGAATTCCTGGAGGATTTTCTTCAACTCTGGGTCAGCCTCGTTCACCTTTTTTTTGCCTTTGGACCCGGGGGATTTTGGCTCTGCTGTGTGCGGACTTCCCACCTGGGCCTATGAGTCCCGTTCTTGGTTCTTCAAAGAAGCGCGGAGTCTCTGGATTTCCTGTCCCATCGTGAGGAACGCCGACTCCCTCGCAAGATCGGGCTCGAGGATTCTAGCTGCCACGGGAACGGAGCCTTTTTCCTCCCTTCTCTGTGACCTCCGCCCTCCCGCAGAGACTGGCGAGGCGTGTTCATCAAGAACAATAGGCACCTTTGAAGGTGTCGCCATAGGGGTGCTCACAGACGGTTACAACTGGGTTCCCACAAACAGCCCCAAATGTACACGGATGATCTGTAAATTATATTTATTTGATCGGTTGAACTCGACCCGACCGCTCCTTTCCCTTGACAAGCACCTACAAGGACCAATAAATATGAACTACCCGGCGGCGGGCCTTCAGAAGCCGCTCCGATGATCAAGTTAGAAAGAGTTGTTGAGATAAAATGGGGAGGGAGAACTCAATTGAACATAAGTTTCTCTTACCAAACTATAGAGAAAAAACCTCTCCTTTTCCTGGACCTGAGACTCCCCTTTTATAGGGAGTCAAATGCTCTCTTTCCCCTAACTTCGTGATTACCCTCTGACACCTAGCCCTACAAGGCGGCTTTGCCCCTGCCAACGTCGCGTCAGCGCAGGAACTGACTGTTCGAACAGAGTACGATTACATTACTATCAAGACTGACACCTCGGCCTGTCCTTTGGGCCGAGGCACGCATCTTACAGCGCTCCCCCAAAGTGGGGCGCGCTCGATGAGGGGAGGCGCTCGGTTTAATCACATTAAATGTTGTACTTCCGTGGTCAAATCATATTCAATGTTGTCAGAACTCAAACGTCGTGTTTCATGCCCAGCCATTTGACTTTGGGTCCAATGAGTGACTGAACTCATTGAGGCTCGTCTTTGTACCTCGGCCATAGCCTTGAGCTGGCTTTCACCGGGTAATTCCCTCTCGGGTCATGATGTGGCTTGTCGGGCATGGGCCCTAGACCTATCCGTTGTGTACCTCGGCCCAAAACCCTTCAAATATGTTACGCGATTCAAAAGAATATAAAAACTGTACACGATTCGTATCTCAATTTGGTAATTGTGCTTATTGTGTCAAGTCACTACCACAGAAATAGAGAAATTTCACAAATTTTAGTCCGTTGCAGCACCAAAGACTGAGACGTTGGAGTCTTAGTCCATTTCTACAACATTTTTTTTATCAACAACGAAAAGATGATATTATTATATTATTAAATATAGGTAAAACATACAAGTTTTAATAGGTAAAACATACAAGAAGAGGACAAGTAGTCTACCAAGAAGAAATTGCAACAACATTGTTCACTTTTGACGCAAATACACTTTTTTGAGCTCTTTCTTCATTGATTGCGTCTATATGTTTTCAAAGTTCCTTTCAGATCCTTTTTGACTACCAAATATTAAGTTGTTCTGAGGAGAGTGGGAGCCTGATTCAAATCCTGGTTGATAAATGGCTGTTTGTGTCTTATTAAGGAAGGAACACAATTCTTTGAACCCGTGCGAGTATGTACACAAAAAACTGACACATCCTGGCAATCATTTGTCTTCTTAGGAGTTTCTGACATCCGGTATTTATTTCAGTCATTATTGTCAACGTTAATTTAGACATTGGCTGCATTTACCTGGCCTTGCTCAACATTTGTTCTGAGCTTAGGTCAGCGAGGCATAATTGACTCCAAAGTCTGGAGTCTCTATTTCTCTTCAACGATTGGATTACATTGGAAGAAATCACATTTTCCTTCTGACAGAAATGTTTTCTAGCGGTTGAACTGATTTCCGGTGTTTCTATATTAACTAGCTAGTTTGTTTGATTGTTTTTAACTTGTCACCTCTAAACCGTCAAAAGGGTGTTTCATTCCTAACATTCTAAGTGGTTGCAGCATCAAGATGTCGTGGGAGACACAGTGTCATCGTTTAGTGCTCGAGTTGATGCCCACAGCTGTGAGATGTACATTTTCACTCCCCAGACAGTGTCTCGTACTGAGATTTAAGTTCATATTATTACAGGCCTTGTCTATCGCTCACTCAAACTTTTGGGTATTCGGGTTTGATCCCTTCTGTGGCAGTGTAAAAGATTTGTACGGCGTGTGCATGGTTGTTGTTAACGATTAAGAGATCGGTTGTGTTATTGTTGTAAAATCTTACTCGGACAGGACAAAGATAATCGGTTAAAGATCACAAGGGTGATGTACTGAATAGTGAGATTGAAATTTGATATGGTACTCTTGTGTGGTGGTTTAATGGAATAAAATGATAAGGGAGATGCCAATGTTAAAGTCTCTCTCTCTCTCTCTCTCTCTTCCATTGGTTTTTGGCCTTTTAATCCCATTAGGGCTGTTTTAAGGACATGATTGGTAATTAACTTAATTTTTTTTTTTTTTGTATTTTTAGTCAAAAAGGGTAAATTAGTTTTTAAGTAACGTTTTTTTTAAGTTGGTTGATTGGATAAAAAATTAATATATTTTTTTTAAATTTTATTCATACTGAACAGTATTAATCTTTTATATATAATTGACATTGATAGTAAATAAATTATTAAATGTGGGTATTATTATCTTTTAGAATGTAGTGAAATTTTGAATAGAGTATCTTTCAATATTAGTGTTTTGATTTGGTTTCTTTGGTATTTTTGATATTATCTTTTACCTTTTGGTCAAACTGGCTATATTGCTTATTTGGTATGTTTACTCAAAAAGCAAATAAGCTGAGTTTGTCAACGACGGTCTTAGAACAAATTTGTCGTGTCATAATGAACAAGCTTGGAATTTCTTTTCTCTACTTAATTTTCTTTCTTTCTTTCTTTTTTTCTTGTAACACTTGGAGGGCTTGTTTAGATGTGGGATAACACACGTGGGATTGGATTAATCCTAAATAGTCTTCTAGACTCTTATGTTTGGCTTGCCCTTTAAGTCAGGAGAGGAAATTTCTCCAAACCAAAATTTGGAGGCATACATGGGACTATCTGAATTCCAGGGACAAGAGAGTTTAGTTATTCCAACACTATTTTAAAGCCAGATAAAACATGACATTACCAAATTACCCCCAATACTCTCATTAACTTTAATATTAGAGTAAATAACATTCACTTCTCTTAAAATTTTGGTTAAATACAATCTAATTCACTATTTTGGATAAATTATACTGACCTCCTTTACCGTCGAAATGTCATTACATACTAAGCCAAACTGTTAGAATTTCGTTCATAACCGTTGCTGTCATCAATCATATAAAATTTTATTTTTCTTTTGCCCTTCTACTGTAGCATCCATCAATGACATGCAATGTACTTTAATTTTTGATGATATTTTTACTCTTTTGTCACATGCAGTCTTTATATATAATGCTATGATGTTTTTTTACTTATTGGTTCTTTTACAATTAAGCCACGTGTTACCTATCATGTACAAATAAAATAAATAGTTGTATTTAATTACTATTTTGCTATAGTATTATCATTTTCATTTCTTATTTTTATTTTTATTCTGTTATTATTTTGTATTCCTATTATGATTATTATTATGATGATTATTATTATTATTATTTGTACTTTATTATTATTATTATTATACATTTTATTATTTTATTATATTATTATTATTGTCATTATTAATTCTTCTGTAAACAAACAAACACA
>JAOTRH010000001.1:6519539-6537436 GCA_034768845.1 Heliamphora exappendiculata
TATTATTATTTTAATATCATATCATGTCATTATTGTTAGTATTAATTTTTTTTAAAGTGAAAAATATATTTTTTGTTGCGCCACCGCCATTTTTTTAACTATTTTTTTTTAACTCCGCCCCGCTAATAAACGGGATAAGGGTAGGAGAACACACTCCCTCCCCAAGTTGGCCCCATTGCATCCCTAGTTAAAAGTCAAAATGAGTGTATGACCATAACTTATCTTTGAAGATCTCTAAGACTGTTCTTTAAAATAGGGAGACAAAATACATAAAAAAAAGGGTCAATCTCTATTAGCTAATTATTTTTAATTATGATGCACTCCAAACGTTTCTCTCTATTTTAGCCATTCATCAAAACAAACTAAATTGATTTTTAGAAAGAAAATATGTATTCTTACCCATTGACATGTATTTGTTTCTAACATTAAAAGAAACAAACATGAACAGGAGGTCTAAAAGGGTAGTACGGATAAAATCAATTCAATTGGGATTAATTAATAAAAAAATATCAAATTACTTGAATACCAACCACACAAAACTCAAAAACACAAATCACAACTTTTTCCCCATTTCCCACATTTTCTCGGCTACCAAACAAGTCATTGCTTCAAGCATTGCTCCTCTCTCTCTCTCTCTCTCTCTCTCTCAAATTTGAATCCTGAGCTAAATCAAATCTTGAATGTTGATAGTGAGGGCTAGACCGAGGAAAATGCATCTAAAAATGGAAATGAATGAAACTTAAAGAACAAGAAGCGGAGAGTAGCGAGACCCATAAGGACAACAAAATAACGAGAAAATATTTGCCAACTGGCATTAAGGAAGGGGTCGAAGGCTTCTTAATGGTGGGAATCCATGGCGAACTTGCCAGCGGATATGCTAGTAGGCGAGGGTGTTTCAGAATGCATCGCCTTCAAGGGCATTCCATTCTTGCGGCCCTAGTTTTGCTAAAGCTAGGTTAGAGCTTCTTCTGCTCTTGCAATGCAGAATTTGTTTTTAAGGAGCCAAACTAACTAGCTACAAATAGCTAGCGAGAAGGAAGTTTTGCAAAATAGCAAGCCATATACAATAGCTGGTTTGAAAATGAATTGTGCTATCTATTTTGGCCACCGGGTCTTATTTAGAGAGTTTGCTGAATATGGTCCTAGAATTGGGTTAAGGGCAAAAAGTAGAAAGATAATATTACCTTCAATTCAAGTAAAAGGCTAGTTCATGATACTCAAACCTCATGACAACAGGTCACGGCCTCCATAGCCACCATTAGACTAATCACCCTTTAAAAATAGCACCACTAACGTAGGATAAAAAGGCTACTTTTTTTTATAGTGTCACCTTGCCGAGCCTTACAGTAGATGTTCACAGTGACTGAGAGTCAAAGACCAAAAGTGAGTTATATTTCTTGTTCTTGAACTTGACGGGTGAGTTTGCTTCCAAAATTGCACTTTTGTTTATCTCACAAAATCAGAATACCTTAATTGGACTTAGGGGTTGAGAGTTTCCGTTGGTTCTATTTTCTTTTTTCCTAATAATGGGGTGTTTCGCTAAGCATTTAGGGCCAATTTTTAGCTTTTTCTGCTACTAATTTTAACAATATACTATAATTTTTTTAAAATACTTACAACTTCTGTTACAATTCATTTTTTTCTTATAAATAACTAGTTTCAGCTACAAGTTAACATATTTATCAAACACTCACAACTTCTGTTACAAAATACAATCAATAAGTTACTAGTTTCGTTAATGCCAAACACCACCAATACTTCCAAACTCCATAGAAATGGCGGCCGAGAATTGAAAACATTAAGGCTGCTCTTAGTATAATCTATCTACACTACAAATTGATGAGCATATAAACAGGGGAAACCAAAACAGCTTCAATCACACTAAGCTTATCCCTCTCCAAATACATTACACGATCTATTTCAATCGTCTTGCGGTTATGGGCAATGTTTCTCTCCATACGACACCATTGAATTTGTGCTCTTTCTTTGATTCTCAAGCAACAGCCGATGATATTGTAGTGGCGGTTGACGGAGAAGTTAGTAACAATAGAGCAAAAGCAAGAGGAAGTTCTTCTATAGTTGGCTTCTTGGGGGACTGCTGAAGAGGCAGGTAATACAAGCACTCTATTCCCTTTATTGACCTCCCCATTCCATGTCTATCATTTATTTTCTACCTAGAATCCTTGAGTTTCATTTGAAGACTGACTGAAAAATGGTTCGTGTTAGGTGAAAAAATATATGTTTTAGAAACATGTGTGTTTCCACCGAAGTAGGGCGAAGGACATACATGTTTTCTGAATTTTCTTGCCAACTGTTCACCATTGACCATATCTGCCCCTAAAATAATAAGACTATAAGCACTATGATGACCAGTCGAATTAACTATTATTATTTGTTAGTTAAAAAACGTGCATTAAATGGGCTTCACAAAAATGCCAACACGAAAAATAAAACAATAAATAAAACAAAACTAACGGGGTCAAGGTAAAACCCTTCAAAGTCACGAAGAAATGTAATGTGGTACTGCCCTTAACTCCAACTGAAATCGTCTCATTTCAACCAATGAATTATATATTTCTCTGGGGCCACCCAAAAGATAAGTCAAAGATTCATATTCCTCTGCTGATATGCGAGGCATGAGACTGCATTCCAAAAATACATTAAGTCAGTTCAATCATTGCAAAATTGCAAATCCCATCATTCCCTGTCATCTAAGTTCTAGCAACCTCGTTTATTTGAAGGTTGTAGTTATGTCATTAGCGCATACAAGTCCAAAATACATAATGAAGAAAAGTTTATGGTTCAAACAAAACAAGCACGTCCCATTACTTTTAGCTTCCCACTCGAATGTATCGCTCTTTCATAGGCGAGGCCCCAAATAAGAGAATCCCCTGATCATTATAAATGTTAAATGTAGTTTGAGTCAAGCATGAGGAGAGCAAAATCTTCATACATAGACCTATCCCAACCCAGAATTCAAATAAGGCAAGTGGTTGGAAGGATTGCAACTTTAGTTATTTCTATGGTGTCTATAAAGTAAGAAATGTATAATGCTAGACAACAGAGAGAATAATCAAAACTGCTTTAGCAGTTTCTCACAGAAATCCAACACTCCTTTATGGAGCTACTGGTCACAGGCACAAATACCCAAACTTGCAAAGTCTAGCCATGTGAAATCGGTGGGAAGTGAAACGATGTTGAGGACAAATAATCAACTTTAAGGCTCTAAATACAATAGCAGCCACATTTATAATCCCATCCCATAGTAAACTTGATGAAAAGGTTAAAATTGCACAAGAAGCCGAAATCTTCATAAATCAATTGCAAAGTACTTAGAACACATTACTTTAGTAACTTTGAATCATGAATCATCATCATCTCTCCGGAATTAGATTTATAAGAAGGCCCATGAGATTGCATGAGACTGCTCATTCATACTCATAGTTTTAAAATCGTCTGTTACTTTTACGTATAGGTTTGGGTACCTCCTAGTCTTCATTACTATCAATTTAGTAGTGTGACAAAAAATCTCATGCATAAAAGCCGTTACAATGCCATATAACAGCCTGTAATGGCACCGCCAAGGCCAATACGGCGACTGTAGCCGTTCTTCGGTCTGTAAATAGGGCAGCCCAGTGCACTAAGCTCCCGCGTATGCGGGGTCTGAGGAGAGGGTGGACCACGATGGGTATATAGTATGCAACTTTACTCTGCATTCGCAATAAGCTGTTTTCACATTTTGAACCCGTGATCTTCAAGTCTCACAGTCTTCGGTCTGTGAATCTATTGAAATTATTTTTACTATAATTTCTTCCACTATTTTCACCAAAAAATTATTCATAGCAGCTAAAAATCTCATACTTAGGTGAAGCTTGTTTTGAGAAATTTACATAACTTCTTGGTCCTTTTTGACTTTAAAAGTCTAAAAATATCTATTTTTGGTTATTGGAATTTGTTCAAGTTCTATGCAAAGTAAGATTAACCCCTTTAGATTTTGTTTGCTTTAGGTTAGGTTCAAATATCTAGATTTGTATTACTTTTTAATTATTTTTTTAGAACTTTTAAAGAAATACGTTTTAAATTACTTGTTCAAGGTCTATGAAAAGTTACAAACTAAGTTTAAAATCTTTAGATTTTGGTCATTCTAAATTAGATTCATATATTTAATGCTTAATTGATTTTTTTTTTAAATCAAAACTATTAATTTTTTTGAACGATCTTAGTTCCACGCAAACTAAGTTTATAATATTTAGATCTTGGGATTTTTAAGGTTAAATTCATATATTTAATGTTGCATTATTTTTTTTATTATTATGTTTGAAATTCAAAAAATTTGTTTATAAATTTTTTGTTCGAAATCTATATGAAGCAAGCTTAGAATTATTAGATCTTGGTTGTTTTATGTTATATTTGTATATTTAAACTTTAATGAATATTATTTTGAAATAAAAATATGTGAATCGGCTAGATTTTAGTGAGTTGTGCCAAAAAAAAAAAAAACCAGAAACAAGGCTCCAACTACTGTTACAGTTACGCTACGACCGTTACACTCTAAAATCACGTCACCACCATTGTTACCTTTATGGCAACCGCTATTTAAAACCATGCTCATACTACATTGCAAAATCCAACAATTAGGTGCACAAAACAGTTGATACTAGTGCTTTTATGAATGGATCATCACTAATGTTATGCAACAACAGCAGAATCCCCTGGGGTTAAGGGATTTGGTAAGCTAATAAAACTAGTTGACTAGAACCTATTTTGCATGGAATTCGATTCTCCATTCACACAACAATTTTAATCCACCACTTGAGGACATCCCAACCTTGAATGGAGAATAGAGATATTTATTCCCACTAGCATAACCTTGGTTCCAGCAGGTTTGCTATGACATCAAATTGCCAGGCAACAATGGGAGAATAGGAGGATAAATGGTTGATTGTGACAAGTATCGAGAAAAACATATCCACAGTGGAGCAAACTACATTTTCAGCTTTAAGTCAGAATATAATATTTCAGTTCTACTGTGCAAAACAGACTCAGTGTTTGCAACTCCAACCCTATCCTTGGGCTCTAAATTATTAGTTAACTATATCCAGGAACCAATAAAGATCATGGTGAAACTTCTTCCCTAATTTAGTTTTCATTTTGATAGCATTTCTAGGACGATATAGATGGCAATAATGTAAATTATTAGTTAACTATATACAGGAACCAATAAACATCATAGTGGAACTTCTTTCCTGATTTAGTTCTCATTTTGATAGCATTTCTAGGACGATATAGATGGCAATAATGTAAAAGGAAACGTGTTTATACAAAGAAAAGAAAATCGAGGAGACTTCGTGGAAACTTACAAGAAAAATCCAAATCACTTATTGTCACCAGGTTGGTATAAGACAATCACACGGCACTGTGTCACGTTTCATATGTGTTTGGAGTTCCCCTATGAGATACTATAATTGATAGCATTTAATGCTACACGTTTTCTGTCTCGTCAGTAGTTTGACTTTTTTATTTATGGTTGAAGTGTTGGTTTTGTTTTCGCGTGATGTAAAGTTTTCGCGTCATAGACCTATATAGTTTGAGGCCTCTGTTTGATGATTAGCAGAGTTTATGTTCAAATTTGCAGCAGATTAGAAGATAAGAATACAGAAAACCATCAAAGCCCAAATCCCCGAACTGTGAAAAGAGTTTCCTCTTGTGTGTGCTCAAAACGGTTCTCAACATCATGGTTACTCAATTTTCCACATCTTGAAAAAGCAATTACCATTTCCAGCTTTATTTCACAAGTGCTTCTATGCTTTAGTTTTTTCTATCGTCTAATGCCTGATGAATGATTCATATGCAGGTGGAAGAGGAGTTAATATCACTAGGGAAAACAGTATGCCCCATAGTAACAACAAGCTTGCTTTTTTACTCCAAGTCCATCATCTCTATGCTCTTCTTGGGACATCTCGGGGATATTGAGTTAGCTGCAGGCTCACTCTCAATTGCATTTGCAAACATCACTGGTTACTCTGTCCTCAAAGGGCTAGCTACAGGGATGGAACCAATATGCTGTCAAGCATTTGGAGCAAAGAAGTGGGGAATTCTCGGTCAAACCTACAGAAACACTCTTTATCTCCTTTTACTCGTTGCCATTCCAATCTCTCTATTGTGGTTAAACGTGGAGCCCATCCTTCTATGGTTAGGACAGGATCAAAACATCACAGCAGTGGCTAGAGTTTATATTATCTATTCCATTCCTGAATTGCTTGGCCAAGTTCATCTCTATCCGTTAAGAACTTTCTTACGGGCCCAAAATATTAATAAACCACTTACCCTATCTGCAACATGTGCCATGATTCTCCACCTCCCAATAAACTACTTTCTTGTCATATACTTGAAGTTAGGGGTCAAGGGAGTTGCTCTAGCCTCAGCCTGGAACTCCTTCAACATAAACTTCGGTTTGCTAGTTTACCTTGTCCTATCAGAAAAAGCACTAAAACCATGGGATGGGGCAGTACCAAATAAATGCTCTGAAGGCTGGCAGCCCTTACTTGCACTTGCAGGGCCAAGCGTGTTATCTGTATGCCTGGAATGGTGGTGGTACGAGATAATGTTGCTACTGTGTGGATTACTTAGCAATCCACAGGCAAGTGTAGCTGCAATGGGCATCCTCATCCAAATAACAAGCTTGCTATATGCATTTCCTTCCTCCTTGAGCTCAAGCTTGTCAACGCTTGTTGGACACAAATTAGGGGCTAATCAGCCTGCACAGGCTCAACAGACAACCTTAATTGGACTCATTGTCTCAGTTATTTGGGGATTTTTAGCTTTTGTGTTCACCATTGCAGTGAAAGATTTGTGGGGGAAATTGTATACAGACGACCCATGTATTCTTGCTTTGACTTCAAATGCTCTACCTATAATAGGGTTTTGTGAGTTAGGGAACTGTCCCCAGACAGCTGCATGTGGAATCTTACTAGGGTCTGCCCGGCCTAAGATGGGTTGCTATATAAATTTTGGTTCTTTTTACATTATTGGTTTGCCAATCGCAGCCCTCTTGGGATTCAAATTCAAGATGGGTTTCATTGGGTTGTGGTTTGGTCTTGCTGCAGCACAAGCTTCTTGTATGTGCATGATGGTGTACACTCTGGTTCACACTGACTGGAAGCATCAAGCAAAAAGGGCCAAAGAACTGACTCAGACCACAGAAAGTCAGAAGAATGCTTTGGAAGCTAACTTCCTAAATTGATATGTGAATATACCGATGTCGTTATGCCCCTACATACAATTTGCTTTACTTTATATATATATATATATATATATATATATATATATATATGTCATTGGAATAATTTCTAGTACCATAAGCTCAGATAATATAGCTAATCTACTCCAACAATTTGTGAATTCCTTGTCATGAAGGTAATCCCTTGTACCATGTCATGTGGCGGTCTTATATATTCTGAATGTGGAAGTTTCATTTTCCTTCATGACCCCACTCCCAAAAAAAGCACCCCTTTCTGAATCTGAAATATGATTTTCAAACACGGAAAATACTAATTTATGGTAGATAACAAGAGAATTGCATGCATTGCTCACTTTTATAGAAGTGATTTATTCTACCAGAATCCATGAGCAACGCCAAAAATCCATATTTATTTTAAGTCACAATATTTATTGTTGGCGCATAAAAAATTTAAAAAAAAAAACAAAAAAATTAGAAGGAACAGATGTGAAAAAGAATGTGTTTGTTGGGACTCACATAATGCTTTGGTAGTAGAAAGGCTTTAATCTTTATCCCAGACCTGTGCCACTTTGTGATTTGAATATGCACATGAGGACAACCTCTCTCATCAACTTCTTCATAACATTTTATGTCCCTCTTGGGTATGTGAATCATCTTAGTTTAAAGATGCCACAACATATAATGATAATACATTCAAAAATTGAAGAATGAAATACAATTTAGTGAACTAGAAACCATCAACAAACCTCAGTCATACCTGATACCGATGCCATGATAGTCCCAAAAATACGGATGCCATGATAGTACCAAAAATGGTTGTTCAGCTAAAAGGATCGTGAAGTAAAAGACAACCAATTGCCAAATAGTTGGCATGTCTAAGGGGTTCTAGTACAGGATAGGTGTCAGAGGATGTCTTTTCAAATACAACAAAGGTACTATAATCAACTGTGACAGAGATCGGGCAGGATGAAACAATGAAATTCTACAAATAGGAGTAATGGGTTAGGATTGGAAGACATTCGAAGGAAGAAAAGGAAACTACTGCCGCAGAAAATCTCATGAGTCCCACCAGCACTTTTGGTGTATATTTGAAAGAAAATATATTCCAAATAGTTAGTAGCTTACAGAGAAATGGGCCGGCAATAAACATGATCATTACTTGATATGGACAAGATTGATATTAGGAGGCAGATGAAACCTTCAACATTTTTTTGGACTAGTTAAGATCTCAAATAAGGTTAAAGCATAACTTCCAAACAAGAAATAACATGTAACTTACCCCCCATAAACAGAAGAAGAAACATGTAGGCCCAAGGAATTCTTGTTCTTGTAATCCTAGAAAGAACTCCATAGCTCATTTTTATACTTGTTTTTCATGGTAAGAAGGGGTAGAGAAAATGACTCGAACCAATGTTCGAATACCAGACGCTATGATACTGAAGTAAGCCATGCCCATACCATACTCTTGGGAAAAGCTCAAATGATCTTCGACAAAAAGGTACTTGTTCCTGAAACCGACGAAACTGGGTAGGCAAGGATGGACCTAGGGGGACAAGTGACAGAGGTAGCCACCCCTATGATTTAAAAAAAAAAAAGGAAAAACATTGTCACTATAGTGTATTATCTTTAGTTATCTC
Source organism: Heliamphora exappendiculata (assembly GCA_034768845.1). Taxonomy (NCBI): domain Eukaryota; kingdom Viridiplantae; phylum Streptophyta; class Magnoliopsida; order Ericales; family Sarraceniaceae; genus Heliamphora; species Heliamphora exappendiculata. The sequence goes on from JAOTRH010000001.1 coordinate 6,528,417, forward strand.
TAAATTATATAAGTTCGCCACCTCTAGTTTGACTTTAAATCCCCAGGCTAACTATAAATTCTTGCAAAGATGTATTATCCTGTGGATTTCACATATAGAAAAGCATCAATAGAAATTTCAGTTGCAAAACTCTAAACTCAATATTTCTAAAAATCCTAAGATTCCAAATTTGTGAACAATTTCTAAGATGTGTGAAGTGTTGGTGAAAATAAGAAAGACGACAATTTATCCTCTTATTGATAGATTGATTCGTCTTGTATTGACTTTACCAATTTCAAAAGTTACAAAAGAATGTGTATTTTTATGTATAAAAATTGTGAAAATTAGGTTATGCAATTGAATGAAAAGTGATCTTTTAACAAGTTACTTATCACTTTCACTAAGAAATACATTGCTCGGGATTTTAATATTGATTATATCATAGATGTCTTTAATGACATTAAAAAGCACCGAGCACAACTTAAGATGCCTCATTTTAGTAGATCGATCGATTTAAAGTTGCTATCTTTTGTACTTGTATTGAATAGAATAAAACATGCTCTAGTTTATACTTTCTTTTTAAAAAGTTTGTTAATGTATATGTCCGTCATTCGACTCATCCCTAGGTTAAAAATCTGTGTCCATCCCTATGGGCAGGGACAGAACCATAGCTTTCTTCCAAAATTTTTATTTTCATATATATGCAAAAAATTGTGAGATTATTAGAATTTTTTTAAAATTGGCCCCTGGACTCCTTCATTCATGTCTCTCTCTTTCCTGTTCAGTTTATCTTCATTTTAAATTTGGACTAGATCTATTCAATGGGGTTAAATTATTGTCAAAAAATGGGTCCATCCCAATTATTCGAATCATTTATTTTATTATTTTTAGTTTGTAAATTATCTATGTCAAAAATCAATTTAATTAGATGTCGTTAGCAGGCTGAACAAATCACATTTGTGTTAAAAAACGAACGATATCAGCATGACACTGTTAATTTTTTAACACAAATGTGATTTTTTTAGTCATTTAACAATATCCGACCAACTTAATTTTTTGCATAGAAGATCTATACACTGAAATTGATAAAATAAACGATTCGGATCATCAAAGCAAACCCATTTTGGATCTATAATTGGTCTAATTGAATCGATCTAATCTACTTGGGAACTGGTGAAAAGCTCAACTCTTTTTACTCTCTTTTTTTTGCTTCTTTTACAATGCTTAGAGAGATTTTTTACCACCTCTCTCATCATCTTCTCTCTCACTAAAAGAGAAGCAAATTTCGTAGTTCATGTAGTAGTAAAAAACTGAAAAATTTATTAAACGTGACCAAACACTCCCTGAGGGTGACTAAGATAAGGCACGAGGGTCAAACCCTCACACTCTCCATAAATAATGGTCCTCCATCAATAGCAAAGGTATGACATTTTAACTAATCTTTCATAAATATTTTCTCTCTCAAGGCCCGTCTAACTTGGGCGTCGAAGGGCCTCCCGCCGGCCACCGGTCGGAAGGCTTGTTTTGCAGATATGCTAACACGGAACACTTGGGGGCTCGGTCGTCTTCAATCTCGTCAAGTTCTTAATCATCAATCAGAGGATTAGAATTTTCTGGGTCCTCTCAGTTCATATTAATACGCAAAAAAAAAAAATCATAATTCACTTTACTTTTCAAAGTTCATATTGCCTTTTCTCATTTCATTTGCAAAGTATAATTCATAAATTGTATTAATACGCAAAAAAAAATCTTATTTATCCCTCGTGAATGTCAAGTCCTAGTTTCGTCCCTGCCTATGGGTAGGTAAAGAATACCAAGGAGTACGAGGCAACTCTCTTTAAAGAACTCGGCAAAATAGCCGCGTAACTTTAGGTGAATAAACGCCTCCTCACAAATAAGTAATGGCAAGGTAGTTGGTATCCAACAAAAAAACCTCAAAGCATTAAGAACTACGACTGCAAGGCGCAGGCTCAATCCAATAGCTCAGCACAAATGAAGGTACGCCCAGCATGACAGTATCTACCAAATTACAACACTAACCTCCACGTTACTAGGCTTCTGAACTAAAGATCATATCATTATGTGGACCAGAAAAACCCCGTTTTTTTTAATTCTTCATTGCTAATCAATACAGAACTTATCCACTTCATTAACTTCCAAAAATTCTTCAAGAATAGCTTAACCACTGCCGAGTTAAAGGAGTCCCACATATACCAGCGTAGAAGAGATGATCAGCAAGAAGAGGAATGGCTCATCCAAATCACCAAGATTAAGCGAAACAATGTGATCTCCATTCTTTAAGGACTGGTTTTATGAATCATCACTTAAAAATTCAAAAAAAAATAATGTGCTTGGTGGGACCACCAACAATTGTTTTCTATTGCAAACAACCACCAAAACAAAAAAATAATAATAAATAAATAGAAAGGAAAATCAAGCATCATATTTGAATGTAATTGCCATCTCAAACACAAGGGATTGAGGGAGCATTTCAATTTTTTTGCAATATCGAAGCTCTTCCAAGAGTTCTTTTTCAATGGATAGCTCTAAACCTCATTAGCCTTTTATTGCACTATTTGATGAATGGTGTGGTTTAGTTAAAACCTTCAATGGAATGAATCCAATCTCTAATTTGAGCCTTTGAGGCAACTTAGTTTTCATCCCGTTAATATCAATCCCAGCGAGGTTCACAAAGCTCGTCATCATGAGAAGCACTCAAAATTCTTCTCACTAAGAACTTCCCTGAAATCCAACTAGCAAAGTTGTTACAAACCCTTGGTAAAACTTTCTATTTTAACAGCTTCACTCATCTGTCAGTATTCGGTAATTAAATTGTCTTAATCCAGCTCATAAGTCGCCCAATCTATGACTTCGTTCACAAAGCAGCAACTCATTCGATCCCATACTCTGATATCAAATGTTACAAACATTTGGGTAGAACTCACTTCTGAAAATTGATCTACAAGGAGAGGGTAAAAAAGAGCTTATATATACATAGAGAGTCTTTTATTTAATCGATGTGGGATACGATCATAATATATCCATCTAAAAGGGAGGACCCAAACGGGCAGGCCTGCCCAAACCCAGCCTCAGAAGGCCTATGAGGATATCCAGTCGAGATGAGAGGCCCAAGGACCAAGCTTAGAAACATTGATTGAGGTGATGTGTTCAGAGTATCAAGCATTAATGATGACATAGGCGATCTACAAAATATTTATGAAGGATGCTTCACCGAGATATGAGCATTAATGAGGGTAACTTGTCCGTACCACTCTGCATTAATAATAGCTAGCATAACCCAAACATCCCCAACAGATAACTGACTTAGGGAGGCAGAAACCAGAACAAAGCCAAAATTGAATGATATCTTCCTACTAAAGCAGATCCTTGGGAGAGCAATGCCCTCTCCCCAAAAAGACCGCTGAGATCCACTATAAATAGGGGGTTGTATACCACAAGGTACAGGCACACTTTCACTTGCCAAAACTCTGTCAAAATACTTAGGCCATCTCTACTAGCATTGTTAATGGGCATTTTACCTCAGTTTTAGTTAGTTAGCTAAACTAAAAGGGTTTTTTTTGTCTCAAATGATGGAGTTAAGTTGGTGTTAAAGTGTCAGAAGTTAATTTTTGTTTACAGTATCACTACATTTAACAATGACAGTAGCTTGCTTTGAGAAAGAGACGACGACGCACTTCTTGTAACAATGGCAATAACATCGCGTTTTCAAGGCTCAAATCGAAGACAACGACAAGCCGCCACCACCATTGGCTCAAGTGGAAGATGATGACGAGCTTCTTGTTCTCCACAAGCTCTCTTTGAGAGAGAGAAAGAGAGAGAGAGAGGGTCCTAGAGATGGATGCAACAAGGATGATGGCGGCGGAGGCGGCGAGGACGATGGCGGAGATGGAGGTGGAGGCGACGAAGACGAGGACGAGGGGGATAGGTTTTTGGGGTTTTTGCCAATGGTTCAGTGGGGATGACGACGAGCCTCCAGTGATGAAGATGAGATGAACGACAGAGAGATTGGAGCAAATGTGTTTTTAAATTTTTTACTACAAAAGTTAACAAACTTACTAACTACACTATTGGAGCACATATATACTACTAACTTAACAACAACATAACACACAATTTTAGGTTCCACTTTGTACACTTTTTGTCATATAACACACTTTTTAACACCACCATTGGAGATGGCTTTAGAGAACATTGACTTATGCATCGGAGAGACTTTCCAGAGTACGACCTTCAGGTAGTCTCACCTTTACTTTCTTTTACAAGACCAATTCAGTCCAGGAAATAACCAAAAAGGCCTAGTTCTTTAGTTCTTCTCGTCCTCAACACCCCTACTGTGACACCGCATCTCACACCGGTGAGAAATAAAAAATAAGTCTGGTATATAATTAAACTTGTAGACTACTACTAATAACTTGGTTTAAGCATTTTAAGCTGCGTTATTAGGCTGTTTATTCAAGTTATTGGGCCAATAGTCCATTTGGATCGTTACAAATAGTATCAGAGCCGACTCTCCCCACCTCCGAGTATGGGCCCCTATCATCTCGCGTGTCATGTGAGCGGGCTACTGAGTGGGCGGGTCAATAAGGACTGGCAGGCTACCGGAACTAGCAAACTACTCTACGGGGACGTGCAGCCCTTAGAGGGGTGAATTGTGACATCTTAGTATCCCACATCGAAAAGAGAGAGTGAGTTCCTGGGTTATAAAGGAAAAACTTTAGACTCCTACATAGCAACGAGGCATTTTTTCAGGTGGTAGAGATTCTAGTAGAACTCAATTAAGTGTGCTCACGCTTGAGTAATACAATGATGGATGGCCTCCTGAGAAGAACAAAATTGCGAGGGTTTTACTCAAAGCGGACAATATCGTTGCCATGAGAAGGGTCGGAGTGGTACAAGTGGTATTAGAGCCAACTCTGGTTCCCATGTAAGGTTCTACGGTGGTGTGAATAGAGGAATAGATGCCTCGGAGTTGTATACCTTGTACACGATAATAGGTTGCTTTCTGTCCGCTAATGGACTGCTCTCCACATCCAACCAAGAGAAGAACTTAGGCTACGCAATGAGGGTGTCTCGTATATTTAAGTGAGAGATATTGTGGCACCCCATCCCACACCGGTGAGAAATAGAAATTAAGTTAAGTACATAATTAAACTTGTGGGCTACAATTAATAACTTGACTTAAACATTTTAGGCCGCTTATTATGCCATTTATTCAAGTTATTGGAGACAGTAGTTCATTTGGGTCGTTACACCTACGAAATCACCTGTACACCATCCATGCAGAATCATGGAGACAAGGGCAGAGCCAAGTACACATACGGCGCAGTTCATATAATTTACTCATAGAAAAGAGCGTTAGCAACTCACAAAAATTGAAAAACCTAAGATGTTCAGCTAAATATCCAGATAGCAGAGTGGTGATTGGCAACTCACAAAATTTGAAAACCAAAGATCGCAAGTGCCTTGTTGCACATCACAGTTGATACCGATGAAACTACTGAGAGACTGGGCGCTCCAATACTTCCAAGCTGAAACCGCTGGCTCTTACTATCTTCTCCTAATTTGATTACACCATTACTATTTCAAGCAAACAAGCAGCAACCAGAAGCCTAAAAGTTCAATGATAAAGGGGAAAAAAATTACAAACGAATACGACTATACGAATGTAGCTGACTACAATGGAAGAATTATATTGACATCCACACCTTCTTCGACATGGGTGGGTTTCACATAATTTTGGGATTCACCCTAAATATGAGAAGGGCACATCTGATTCTATTTAAATTTGTGCATTTAACATTTTTTAATTTTTAGTTGAGGTATTAGTCAGATTAAATTGGATGGCTGGGGGATAATTGTTTATTTGTTAATTTTTGTTTTTAGTAAATTTTTATTATTATTTAATTAAATAATTATATTTTTTTACTTTGTTATGTCGAAAAAATTAAAAAAAAATTGATCAAAATATAAAAAAAAAAGTTCAAAAAAAATAAGCAAAAATAAATCAATAAGTCAAATTTTATGTTGTTTATTTTTATCTTTAGTTAACTTTTTTTATTTTTTGATCAAAAAATTTTAATTTTTAGGTTTATCTGATCGAGACAATTCCAAAAAAATTAAAAAAAAATAGTTAAAAAATAAATTTAAAAAAATTAAAAAATATACAAAATTATCGACTTTTAACCCAAACTGGGCTATATAAACATATTTTTGTAAGTTCTAGTGTTTGACTAAATTAATTGTTAGTAACAATGAATCACACATAACAAATGTTATCTTCATATACTTACCCCCCAAAAAAAAAAATTTATCTTCATATTGGACTAAATTATTCTTACCACATTTATGAATTTATTAGTATTGTAATAAGTGGGAATGGGACAATAATTGAAATTATATATTTATTTTTTATTCAAAAAATTAACACTTTCCAGGACTAGTGGTATTTTTATACATTATTAAATTTGATTCTACATTAATAGTGTCAAATTAAACAATATACTATTTATTTATGAGTTATCTGTTTATCCATAATTATTCTATCTTGATCAAATACACCTGGATACATAATAAATTATCCTATTAATCTCATTTATAATAGTTCATGTGATTATACTATTAATCATATAAATTTGATCCATTACCGAAATGTGGTCCATTTTTTTTTTCGTATTCATCTGAATTGCTTTCCTTTCGTTGTTATTATTTAAAAAAAATATTCAATCTGGTGTGAACTCAATTTAATTTTTAAAATTTTAAAATTAGTTTATAATAAATAATATTATTACTATTATTTGTATGTTAATCGTTTTAAGTGTAAAGTCATGTTTAATAATTCCGATGGAAGTATATAATATAAGAAGAGTTAATAATATTATGATCTCAAGAAAAAAGAAACACTAAATTAGGAGATTATGGATAGAAAAATGAACACCGTGAGAAATTTAGCTTTTTTTAATTAGAGCGAGATAAAAAATGAAATAAGAATTATTATTGACTGTAAAAAAAGAAAATAATTTAAAACCTAATACTAATAATTTTTTGAATAATTTAGGATTTAATGAACTATTAGTTCGAATTCGATCTTATTGTTCGTGTTGATCTCTCTAACACGACAATAAAATTGTCAATACTCCTTTTAAACTCAATGTCAAATTTCAATCAACTAATGGAGAATTTTTTTTTATGGATCTAATCTCTTATATAATGCTTGTTTTTTTTTCTCGCATTGTTATTTCGCTTATTTATTGTTTGCCTAGGGAGCATCAAAGCCAAATTCGGCAATTTGTCAAGATTTGATTTTGACTTCTCCCTTTCTATGTTATTAATAATGCACTAGCGCACTTTCTTGATCGAAGGTAGATTTACTATTTGATGATCCTGAACAATAAAGAATTATTCTTAATGTAAGATAAGTAGTAAAAGGAAAAAGATGAATTGAATGCTCTAAAGCTACCGCCCCTAATAAGCTTTTTAAAAAAGTACACACACAATTGACCAGACACAAAACAAAAGAAAGAAGAAATGAACTATGATCCTATGTTTATTTTCACCCGGTCCTAATTTGCGTATTTACAAAATTACGAATTAAAAAGTATCCCTCTAATTTTTTGAAAAAAAAATCGTTGATTTAGCAGACGGACTATGTAAAAAATATAAGACTAAGCAAGTCAAACTTAGTATTAATAATTTTATTAATTGTACAAGTTTTAATGAACTATTAGTTTAGATCATACAATACAAGTGTGAAATTATTAATACCATCATATACAATTTTAAAAGTAAACCCTCTATGTGCTCTTATTCAGTCTTGGATTTGAAAACACAAACGGAGGAGGGGGGAGGGGATCAAGCCTAATACTCAACTTTTGTTTAGAATGTTTAAAAATTTTAACTTTTAAAAAGTGTAATTTTTTTTTTAAAAAAAAATAAGAGAAAAAAGTTAAAGTATTTGTAATATTTTTTAGGATAATTTTTTGTTTTTTGTTAAAATATCTAGTATCCATTTATTTTTGTTTTTATTGCAGTATTTGAAAATTTGACACGAGTTTTTCATTATTGACTGTAGAGTTAATTTTTAATGGAGGATACGATAGTTATTTTATTTAAAAATTAATTTAATTGGGATGTGTGTTGTTATTTTTAAAAAGAAATAAAAAAACTGTTGACCTTTTAAAGAAACTAAATGGTATAAATTTCAAGCTGATTTTTTTATCATAAAAAAACAACTTTTTAAATACCCAAACACGACCTCACTTAGATAAACTACTACACACTCCATCTCCATATGGATTGCACATTTGCACGTGTCATTGCTAGTTTTTTCAAAAACATACCATCATGTATTCTAAAAATTAATTTTGCTTTGAGAACAAATGTAAGATTATGATCAAATTATTTTTATATAGAGATTTTTAAAAAATAATTAACGAATGGAGCTCAAATTTTGATGCAATGAATAAATTGCCTTTTTTAACTTTCTATTTTTTTTAAAAATTTGATTAGAATAGAAGATATTTTATTTACTTTTTAGTCAATCACTTGTGAGCTTTAGGGTTTTTATTTTATATTTTTTTGGGAGAGTTGGTGAAGAAAATCATTTAGGCATTTTAAGCGAGCTTAACTTTTTAGTCGGTCCAAATAAAATATTAATTTGTTTTATTTCAATATTAATTTTTTAAAAATAAAACGTTTGAATTGATTTTTTTAGAATGTCTAAAAAGTTTAATTTTTAAGATATTTAATTTTAAAAAAAATATATATATATATGAAAAGTTGGGTGTTTGGGATAAATTTTTATAAGGTATATTAAACCTACACCCCATCTATTTAAAGATTATATCACTGTCACCTCATCTATTATTCGAAATATTACTGCACTCTCTTACTTTTTAATTTTGTAACACTTTGGTCCAAAAGTTAACTTTTGTTAACTTTTGGACGAAAAAATAGTATTTTCACACTTACACATCTTGATTTCTTTATTTTCACACTTACACCCCCAATTTTCTTTGTTTTTT
>JAOTRH010000001.1:6541619-6571214 GCA_034768845.1 Heliamphora exappendiculata
CTAAGATTTAACCCTCATTATCACCGAACCCAAACCTAAGATTTCGTAAACACTATTTTCATACTTTTATATTCATATATTAGAAAATACAACACATATCACAATGATATTCAAGGCATGTTTTAGATCCAATCACGAGAATCTCTAACCCTACAGTGAGAGAAACATCTTTAATGCTAAGATCGGGCCTCCAATGGTTGAGCCATCGAGAGAAAAGCAAGAAATTGCCTAAAAAATGGCAAAGAAAGCTCCCACACTCTCCAAATACAAACCCTAGTTCTCACCTTTGCTCTAGAGAAAGAGAGATATATATGAAAAGAATGAGGAAAAAGGAGCCCTACGCGACTTTTAAAAGTCTGCTCCGTGACAGTCCGCTCGAGCGGAGCCCCACCGCTTGAGCGGTCCCCTCTTCCAGGACCTCTCAACCACCTGTTCGCTCGAGCGTCTCCCCACCGCTCAAGTTGTCAGTGCTGGGAGACAAACCAAACAAAAGTTGCTAGAACTAGGCCAAATCACAAACCAAACACCTCACCGCGATCCATATATTACCCCACACTTTACCCTCGTTAGCAAACATATACAAACTCAAAAGTTTAAGTCTCACGCAACATATACGCATATAACCATTCTTGGGGAACCTAGCATATCGTTTTTCATAATTACTAGAAAATAACAAGGGCCTTGGTCTCTACAACCTCCCCACTTAGAAAATTTCATCCCCAAAATCACACACGCTTCAAGAACTAAACAACTCGGGGTAGTTTTTACGAATTTCTAATTCTCATTCCCACGTGGCTTTTTCAGCGCCGTGGTGAAGCCATAACACTCTTCACATACTGAATGGTTCTCCCTCATAAGACTTGCTCTTTGGTGTCAAGGATTCTCACCGGTCTCTCCTCGTAGGTGATGTCGTCTTCTACCCCTAACTCTGTCTAATCCAAAACATGGGACGGGTCCGGCTCATACTTACGCAACATAGACACCTGAAAAACGTTGTGCATAGAGGCTAACTGTGGTGGTAAGGCTAAGCAGTAGGCCACCTCTCCAATCCTGTCAAAGATCTCAAACAGGCCTATAAAACGCGGCAAAAAAATCTTAGTTTTTTTCGAACCCCAAAAACTGAAACCTAGTACTCCCACAAGGCGAAATAGGAATTATACATGCATGATTTATCTAGTTTGATCACGTTTTAGCACTTGAAAGATTGAAGCTTCAAGATCAATGCGACAAGCTGACAATCCTATCTCTACTTAGATCTTCTGCTGTATTTCTAAACGTTGAAATACGAACAAAGTGTGGGTTTTGAATTATAGTGTTCCTAAACCCTCTTTGGCCACCTATCCTCTTGTTTTCACGAGACGTAGAAACCCTAGATAATATGAGAACTGCTATGTATCACACACATGCCATGGCGTCTAAGGTTATAATAGCATAAATATATAGGTTATAGTAAGGACCTAATGAGTAAATAAGACACGAGCTTCTAATGTAATTAGAAAAATCGACTTTAACCCAGAAGCAATTTTTAATAATATAAATTACAATTCATACCACTAAAGAATCATAATTGCACTCCCGACCTTATTTTCAAAATTGAACTTTCAAAATCCTATTATTAAATATTTTTTATTCTCTCCACATTAAGATTACAGATACTCATTGATTAAATTAAATTACTGATAATTATATTTAATCGACATCTTTTATAATTCCTTATAACCTTCCGTTTAACTTATTTGATATGTCGAATTATAAAATTTACTAGTAGAGTTTAACATAATCAAAATTTATAAATTTTCTTAAGATGGTATCATCAATCCCTATTCGAAACGTGAATTCCGTCAATAAATAATATATACCATATAAGTAATATCATTATCCAACTCACTGAGATTATAGAACTATAAAAGATCGTACTCTTTAATTAATCAAAATAACGAACATTAAATATACGTGTTTAATAATTATTTTGAGATTAAGACTATAAGCACTCATAATAATCATGGAATGTAAATTAATTTATATAGTTAGTATAAAGCTAATTATCCCAACGCGATCTTGTTCAATACACACAAACTATAGTAGCACAATGAGTTAGAACAAAGTCAAAATTATTACCATTTTTTTTTTGTAATTAAGACAGATTTACTAAAATATTACGCTACAGCCCTACTAATAGTGTGTTGAAATCTATCTAAGACTGTGAAGCAAAACTTATATTTTATAAAAATTAATAATCTAGTCTTCCATACGTAAGCGAAATTCTAGACATTAGATTAACTACTATGTAAAATAAAAAACATTAATGCATAATATTAAATAAATAATGAAACGCATACATTGCACATACAGATTTTCATTAAAAAAATTATTAATAAATAAAATTAAATATCAAAAATTTAAATTATAATTTTTATTATACAACCCTAATACGAGAATTATTCCCAATTGTCCACCATAAGACTCGAATCCGCAACCTCCTCGATGAAAGTTGAGAAAATGTCATTAAACTACAAACGCCTTGGGTAACATGCCCCACTTAACATCACTTGATTTTTAAGACAGTTTGATGGCAAGATGATTGAAATATTGTAAGTGTTAATAATTGTGTAATATATGTTTATACAATAATGGTATAAAATAATTGATAAAAAATTAAATATGATGGGATGCTGACCCATAGGAAAAAGTTATACTTTAAGATAAGAAATTATGATAATTAATTGAATATATATATAATATGATTTTATATAATAGGGTAATTTCTATTATGTTTTGATTTGCATGAATAAACAATTGAATAAAGAGATATGATTATTTTTTTATCATTAAATTTAATAAAAAAATAAGTTAGTGAAACCTAATCACAAATCCTACATCTAGAACCACTACAAGAAAATATACTTTTGTTGACCATTTTTGCCAACTAAATACTGTTTGGTCGGCAAACGTATAGGCTTTCCGCGACCAAATATAGTTTGGTCAGCGAAAGTGTGCACTTTCCATGACAAATTACATTATGGTCGGCAAAAGTATGCCTTTCCGCGACCAAATTGATTTTGGTAGGCAAAAGTGTATAGTGTTCCGCGACCAAATTGATTTTAGTCGGCAAAAGTGTACTTTTTAGCAACCAAATGGATTGTGGTTCGCGATAGTGTATAATTTTTTGCGACCAATTTGATTTTGGTCGACGAAAGTAAGTTTAACTAAAGAAAGCCTATTTATATTTTCAATAGAAAAAAAAACAAAACGATATAGTTTTAAGAAAATAAAATAACGAAATAAGTAATTATCTCAAATATTTTTTAACTCAATTTAAAGATAAAACAGTAAATAAAATTTGGACATCAAAATAGTGAAATCTTTGGGTTCAAAGAGGATCTCCATTCTCAATACAAGGTTTAATCACTCACTCGGTGTATGTACCTATGCGTGTGTGTTTATTTCAATCTCTTTGTATATACACAGTCTATGTGCGCAAATGGGTGTGGCTTTAGCTATCGTCCCAAAAAGGCAAAAACATGAAAATTCTGTTAGTTCCACCACCTCCTCCGCCGCCACCACTTCCACCAGTCACAAAGGTGCACACATCACAAAAATGCCCCAAATCCCACCGATCGCTGCCTGCGAGCCTCCATTGCCGGTGAAAATAAGCAAGTCCAACAACTCAGAAGAGAACTCCAACAGCATAAGAGAATCGTTGTTGACCGGTTCTGAGTCACCGTTAATTTCTGTAGCGACCTAGTATGTTTTTTCTTAATTTAATTAATCAATTAGTTGTCTTGAATATATTCGAATTGATAGTGTTAATCTCGGAGGATTAATGATACGAGATAAATCAAAATTTTAATAAGAGTAAAGAATTTTAATAAGAGTATAGAATTTTAAAAAGAGTATTCAAAATTTTGTTTAAATTAAGTACGAAGTTTTTTTTAAATGGTGGCTCCTTTACAAATTATGAAGGACGTAATATATATATATATATATATATATATGTGTGTGTGTGTGTGTGTGTGTGTTTTAACTTGGGGAGTTAATAGAAAACTTGAAAAAAAATAATAAAATCTCATCTCAGCCGAAGCTGAGAGGTAGGAAAACAAAGAGAGAGGAGAAAAGCCGAGAGAAACGGAGAACAGGCCCTTGACCTCAGCCGTCGCCACGCGACCTTCACCCACCACTGCGCCGTCGGTGCTGCCTTTCCCACCCTTCCCCGCCTGCGACCATACCCCAACCTATGCGTCCCCTCTCCTTCTTCTTCTTCTTCTTCTTCTGTGAGACCCTGACTTGTTTTATTTTTGAAATGTTTAAGTGTTAATGGAGTGGGAGTTAACACTTGATCTTAGTGATGTTTTAGGTGTATATGTTGGGCCTATACTTGGATCAGTGAAATTTTTCAGTTGGCTAAAGGAGTTCAGTCGACTGAGAGTGGCAATCCAGTCGACTGACCTAGACACTGGAGAGTTTCGTATGTTGGCAGTGGCGTTTTAGTCGACTGAGATGTGAAGTTCAGTCGATTGAGTGGTCTCAGTAGCTTTTTAGTCGACTGACCTCCTGTATTTTGGTGTAGTCTATAAATATCAAGATTTAGAAGATATTTTGAGATATTTTTAGGTTTGGGTTTCCTTTTCACATAAAACCTCTGCCTTCTCTCTAGATGTTGGTAGGCCCGGGGTTCAGTTTTCAGCGATCGGACAGTAGATCCTTGGTTTTGATGCTGGGGGTTTCGCGTTCATCTGGACATAATCCTGTTTCGTCAAGGTTTAGTTTTTGAGGTGTTGAGCTTTTGGCTCAACGAGGTAGGATCCTAGACTCTATTGTTGTTAAAGGGTGCTACGTGCAATTATATACTTTTTCACAGATTGAAATTGCTTTAAATGTTGTATTTTCATGTTTAAACCTTGTTGTTGGATAAAAAGCATATTTTACGCTTTTTGTTAGTTTATTACATGATTCGGATGTGTGGAAGTTCGTGGTTTTTTAAAAGATGATTTTGAAAATGGAGGTTTTGTGAAAATCTTGGAAAATGTGTTTTGGAGGTGTGGAGCAAATCCTTAGGGTTGAGTCTCAGATTTTGAAACATTTTGATGGAAACGATGGTAACATTTCAAAAATGTTGTTTGATCTCCATATTTGATGGATTAGATCTTTATACATGTCTAATGTATAATTGTTTAAGTATTTTCATAGTCAAGCTATGGGTTTAGCGAGAAGAACCTTTTGGGTTGGACTCGTGCTTGTGTTTTATGACATGTTATGTTAAAAGGACCAATTTTTGAGATCTATGGATCAAGCAAGTTGAGGAATGTAAATGTCCTATGGTGAAAGACCGCTAAGAATTGCACAATTTGGGCATGTAAATGTCATGCGGTGAAAGACCGCTAAGAATTACATAATTGGGGCAAGTGTTTATCCTGCGGTGAAAGACCGCAAAGAACAGGTTGATTGGGTTAGTATTATCCATTGGTGAAAGACCGTAAAAGAGTACAGCATGCATGTGACCTTGTGTATATGCTTATTATGTTGTTTGGCATTGTTAGATGTCCTGAGGATTTAGAGAAATAAAACTATTTTTTTAACTATAAAAATGTTATCTGCATTGTTAATATGCATGGTTTAAAAGATAGAAACGAGAGATTTTATGAAGTAAAACCATTTTGAGGCTTGTGTTAACCTGATGAAAAACTTGGAATTTTCAGGATGACAACCATTTTGGCTCCTATAGTTGAGTCTTTATGCTATATGATTGTATATCCTGCTTTATACCTTTATAGTCTGTTTCTATTGGGTTTTTGCTCACAATATGGGATTTATAAAACCTTTTTCAGGTGAACGTGGTCCTGTAGGTTGACCTTGAGGTGCCCAGAGGTGGCTGTTGACAAGACTTTTATTTTGTCTTGATAGGTAGTTTATACCTTTTGTATATATTTCATGTTTGAATGTAACATGTTGTAAAGCATATGTAATTCTTATGGATATATGCATGATTTATGCTTTCGAGAGAACCATGGAATGGTTGTTATTTTTCGTAGTTTCTTACTATATTTTTCATTGCTTGACGTAATGGTTTCAAAAAAAAGAAAGTTTTCAAATGGTTTAGGTCTCATTCAAACTCTTGTGCTTCGAGAAAGATTTCGGAACGGCCAAAGCTTCTTTTAAAGGAAACGATTTTCTTATCCAAAATATGTATTTTGTTTTCAAATGCTTGACTTGTGGGTCCATAACCGTAGTCTTGTGGGCTACTCTTTTAAATCAAATAACCCCTCGATAGTATATTTTTATAAAGGTTTTAACCTCATTTGGGCTTTATGATTTTTATCTCTTTTCGTTCAGGTGGTTTTGGTGGTTGTTCGTGGGTGTTTCGCATAACCCGGAATTTGGAGCATGATAACTTGGTATCAGAGTTCTAGGTTCAACTACCAATGAGCTGTGGGAAGAGAGTGCGTTACCTTGTGAGGAAATATGTGTGTGTGCTTGGTTGCCTATGTTTGGAATATAAGTATTATAGCTTATTGTGTATATGTGAGTATGGAGGTTAGACCTTAGGATTGATTAGTCTTGCCTTCGAGCATTTGAATTAACGAACTTGATAACCAAGTTAGAAAAACGTTTAGTAAACGTGATTTCTAGTCAGGAATCCAAATGGGTTATCAAAGTGACATGCCATTCTTGTCGGTTCTCCTCAGTATGTGTGATGTGTTTGCGCATGATCGTTTTGGCTATGTGTTATCATGATTATGTGATACATGTTAGAGACAACATGATAGATCGACCTTAGGTTGTCGTATTTTGTATTTTCTTTATATATGAACTATACGCCATTCGAGATGATGAGACCGTGATTTGGGTCTTAAATGTGCAACTTGGTTGCAGTAGTTGTTGGAAGGAAAGGTTTTGAGCTGAGTGCCGATTGCTTGGTGTGTTACGAAACTCGTTGGTGAGTTGAGGTTAGCCGTGTGAGATTGACCATGGATGATAAGATAACCGTCGAGTGTTGGTATGGGCAGAGTTTTGTTCAGGTGTAGTCGAAGCGTGGTTAATGGCTTTGGCTTTGGTAGATGGTTCCTCTTGGGAGTATGCTATTGGAAGTTGTAGGTGTGTTATGGATGGCTTTGTGAATAGAGGCATTGGAGACCTTAGATATTAGTTGTTGTGATTAGATTATGGATAGTGGAAATCTCTTTCGGTTAAGGTTTGGTGTATATAGTTTCGACCGTGTGATGGATTAGGTACGCCGTGAGCCATGTTGTGTCATGAGCCGTGTACTTAGGATGGGGTATAGACGGGAACATAGTAGATGGGAGCATAGTAATCCTTGGCCGGATGTACATAGAGATTACAGAATGTGAGTGGTTCTGGAGATATTCCCTAGTAGTCAGGATGTTGATGGTGGTTAGCAAGATGTTCAGAGTAGCATCTGAGAATGTTGTTGGGAGTCTGAGTAGTTCTGATGATCTTGGATGTTGTCTACCTCCTTGAGGTTTGAGAATTGAGTTATGAGTTAGTAAGGTCGGAGATGTGGGGACGAGTATGAATTGCAGATGTGCTCGGAGTGAGCATGGGCCGCGATGATGTTGGAAGGTGTAAGGGTTCAGGTTACGATTCTAACATCTGATGAGTATCAATTTTGTGGGATTCCTACGAGAATGCAGGTTCATGGTTTAGTCATTATATTCGTGACCAGAAGATCATGTTTGGGAACCGTGTTTGGTGCATGAGGTTCGAAGGGATTTTAGACGGGTTCGAGAGTGTGGTTGGCTTGTGCTGAGACGGTATATTCCGAGTGTGATATGTTCAGAGGTTGTTTGTGTTTGACCTTGGGTTTAGAGGTGGGAGTGTTATTTGCCTATGGGAACGAAGTGTGGAGCAATAAGGTTTAGCAATGTACCATGTAGTCTGGATAGCCTGGGACGATAAGTGAGAAATCGTGAGTTACGATGCCTATGATTGATGTGTGCCTTGAGAGTGAAAGTGCGAGACGTATTTGCATGGTTGAGGGAGTTAGTAGTAACTCTGAATGGAAGGTCTCAGGATTAGGATTCCTTTGTTCGGTGCCGTGCACTTTCTATGTGAGCTACTTGGACAGTGGGCTCGAGGCCGTGACGTGACTGTGGTTTGCCTAGCAAGAGTTAGGTGAGTAAGCGCAACCTTGTGAAGTGAGGTCTTGGTGTGATGAGACTGTTGATGTGTGTCTCTGTGTATGCCTAGTAACAAGCTTGTAGTCCTATGAGATATGTTGCATAAGGTATAAGGATTGATGGTGTTTATGTGGGTGTGAATGAGGTCTGAGAGTTGAGAGCTTGGTGTAGCAGACGATCTGAGTTTTGTGATCAAGATTGACGGTAGCTGTTTGGCTATGGTCGATGTGGCCTCAAGGTAAGGTTTATAGGTTCTTTGGAGACCAAGTGTTGATGGGTACTGGGAGTACGCTGAGGTTGGGTCATCGTTTCTTGTTGACCCTGTTCTTTTCTCTGGACGGAGAGAGAGTTTCCTTGTAAACAATTGTCTGGTGCGAGTTGTTTCATCTCGGTTGGATGGAGATGTCAGGTTCGTGATTGGTCCAGATTTGGGTTGCGTTCCCTGTGCTACTTGTTCTTGATAGAAAAGGGAGTTAGTGTTGAGACATAGAGTTCTTTTTACAGTGATTAGTTGAGGATTGTTAACCGTTGTGTGCGGCTTGTTCTGGGTTGTGTACGTATGGTTGTACTTCTAGTTCTTGGCAGAGTGGGAATGTCATTAGAATCGTACAACTATGATGTTCACATGGTGGGTTTCGATAGACTTTTGTGAGTCTGGCTTTATCTTCTACTTAGGGCTTTGAATTGTTCAGAGTTCTTGGAGTCAAGTAGTGATCATCGACTGTGGTAAGCATTGTGTTATGAGGTGGGATTGGTGTCGGATAACGGAGATCATGTTTGAATTGAGGTTGATCTGTAGTCTTGGTATCAATAATCTGATGGCGAGACGTTGAGTTATGCAGTAATGTGTAGTGACGTGCTGTTGCATGGGAGATACGATTAGGTTTGTGTAGGTTGTCAGATACCTAGGAGATGTTTTGTCTGCGTGACGTGTTTGATTGAGTGACTCGTTGGGGTCAAGAGACTTTATAGGTGTGATGCCAAATTGGTTTTCAGTTATGTGGAACCTTATCTGGGACAATGGTGTATCGCCTAGTGTTTCTCTAGGGTGAGATGATGTTTGTGATAAGATGTGTTCTTTCGTATTCCAGGTGAGTTATGTAAGTTTCTCTCGAGAGTTAAATGTTTGTGTTGTTGCTCGCGGAGGGATGTCGAGTTACCCTCAGTGACAGCGTTGTTAGCATCAATAGGGTAACAAGGTGGTATCAAAGTTGGTGGTCGTCTGGTGATCATTAAAACTCGAGTGAAGTTTGTGCATGGAGCATGTGACTTCTGTGATCGATGTCATAGTTCGACGTCGTGTGTTTGGACTCGTGAAATTAGTCCTTAGTGTGCATGGTGAGATGCGTTTGAGCCAGTTTGTGGCTGTAAGAATGAAGGGGTGATAGTCTCTATGTTCGGGTATAGAGAGTGTTTGAGAACAAGTTCCATGATGGATGAGTCTTGTATGATGCATTTGTCACTGGAGTGGATCGTGTTCAGCTAGAGTTTCATTTCAAGGTTTGGCAGTGTGAGTTGGATCATGATCTAACGTTTCGAGGGTGTTTCATGGATGACAGTAGTGTCGGTGGAACTTGCACGTGTGGACTGTCTGTATGGAGGTAGATCTTCACATCGTGTTTGCCTTGTGTGACGACAGTTGACTATTTTGGGGTTTCAGTTGTTAGGGCATTTCTACTGTTGTACTGTCTTGTTGGGTTTGCATCAGAGGTTGTTAATGGTTGATGAGCTGGAGTTTGGCTTGAGTTTCTGAGTTGAATTTTGGGGATGAAATTCCTTTAAGAGGAGGAGAGTTGTAAGACCCTGACCCATTTTATTTTTGAAATGTTTAAGTGTTAATGGAGTGGGAGTTAACACTTGATCTTGGTGATGTTTTAGGTGTATATGTTGTGCCTGTACTTGGATCTGTAAGCTTTTTCAGTCGGCTAAAGGGTTTAATCGACTGAGAGTGGCAATCCAGTCAACTGACCTAGACACTAGAGAGTTTCATATGTTGGCAGTGGCATTTCAGTCGACTGAGATGTGAAGTTCAGTCAACTAAGTGGTCTTAGTAGCTTTTCAGTCGACTGAAAAGGGGTGTTCAGTCGACTAACCTCTTATATTTTGGCATGGTCCATAAATATCAAGCTTTAGAAGATGTTTTGAGATATTTTTAGATCTAGATTTCCTTTTCACATAAATCCTCTGCCTTCTCTCATGATTTTGGCAGGCCCGAGGCTCGGTTTTCAACGTTCGAACAGTAAATCCTTGGTTTTGCTACTAGGGGCTTCACATTCATCTGAACAAAATCCCATTTCGTCGAGGTTCAATTTTTGAGATATTGTGCTTTTGGCTCAACGAGATAGGATCCTAGACTCTATTGTTGTTAAAGGGTGCTACGTGTAATTATATGCTTTTTCACCCGTTGAAATTGTTTTAAATGTTATATTTTCATGTTTAAACCTTGTTATTGGATAAAAAGCATATTTTACGCTTTTTCTTGGTTTATTACATGATTTGAATGTGTGGATGTCCATGGTTTTCAAAAAAGTAACTTTGAAAATGGAGGCTTTCTAAAAATCTTAGAAAACGTGTTTTGGAGGTGTGGATCTATCACTTGGGGTTGAGTCTCAGATTTTAAAACGTTTTGATAGAAACAGTGCTAACATTTTTAAAATGTTGTTTGTTCTCCATGTTTGATGGATTGGATCTTTATACGTGTCTAATGTATAATTATTTAAGTGTTTTCATAGTCGAGGTATGGATTTGGCGAGAGGAACCTTTTAATTTTGACTCATGCTTGTGTTTTGTGACATGTTATGTCAAAAGGATCGATTTTTGGGATCTATGGATCAAGCAATTTGGGGCATGTAAATGTCCTGCGATAAAAGACCGCTTAAAATTGCACAATTGGGCATGTAAATGTCCTGCAGTAAAAGACAGCTAAGAATTGCATAATTGGGGCAAGTGTTTGTCCTACGATGAAAGACCGCAAAGAACATATTGATTGGGTTAGTATTATCCCATGGTGAAAGACCGTAAAAGAATACAGGATGCATATGACCTTGTGTATATGCTTATTATGTTGTTGGGCATTGTTAAATGCCTTGAGGATTTGGAAAAATAAAACTAATTTTTTTAACTGTGAAAACGTTATCTTCATTATTAATATGCATGGTTTTAAGGATGGAAACGAGGGGTTTTATAAAGTAAAACCATTTTGAGGCTTGTGTTAGCCTGATGAAAAACTTGAAATGTTTAGGATGAAAACCTTTTTTGCTCATGTGGTTGAGTCTTTATGCTATATGATTACATATCATGCTTTACAGTTTTATAGTCTGTTTCTATTGGGTTTCAGCTCACGATGTGGGATTTGTAAAATATTTTTCAGGTGAACGTGGTCTTGTAGGTTGACCTTGAAGTGCCCCGAGGTGGTTGTTGACAAGACTTTTGTTTTGTCTTGATAGGTAGTTTATACCTTTTGTATATATTTAATGTTTGGATGTAACATGTTGTAAAGCATATGTAATTCTTATGGATATATGCATGATTTATGCTTTCGAGAGAACCGTGGATTGGTTGTTGTTTTTCGTAGTGTCTTACTACATTTTTCATTACTTGGTGCAACGGTTTCAAAAAAAAGGAGAGTTTTCAAATGGTTTAGGTCTTATTCAAACTCTTGTGCTTCGAGAAAGATTTTGGAACGGCCTAAACTTCTTTTAAAGGAAACGATTTTCTTATCCAAAACATGTATTTTGTTTTCAAAGGCATGGCTTGTGGGGCTGTAACCTTAGTCTCATAGGCTACCCTTTTAAATCAAATAAACCCTTGGTAGTATGTTTTTATAAAGGTTTTAGCCTCGTTTTGGCTTTATGGTTTATATCTCTTTTCGTTCGGGTGCTTTTGGTGGTTGTTTGTGGGCGTTTCGTGTGACTCGGAATTTGGAGCGTGACATCTTCAGTTTTTCATTCCTCTATGGAGAGAAACCACCGAAAGCTCAAAACCACCCTTCTCATTAGAAATCAAGGGTCCTCCACTCAAAATGGCAAGCTACCAACTAGGATTCAAGATACACGCAGCGGGAACATCGTGTTGAAACCCTTGGAACCGAACTGTTGATGACTGAAATTTCTAGGGTTTCTGAATATTTGGGGCTTTGGCGTTTTTAGCCTCCACGAGGTAGGATCTTTACTATATTTTGATGTATCGCATGGATATGTGTTGATTTTAGGAAAAACTCTTTGAAATTCTGAAAATGGAAGAAATTTAACAAAACCCTTGCTAGTTTCGGGACATTTGATAGAAATCATATTAATTGGGAGAAGTTGATGGAATTGATATAGCTAATGGGTTGTTTTCCATGTGTAACTTGGTAATTTATGAGTAGGAGTGAGATTGTTGGATGAATTAAATCATTCGGAAACTTTACATGGGTTAAACTTGATTTGATCAATGTGGGTTTATGATAAACTCCTGTTGTATGACTATCATTTATATCAATATCCTAGTTCAAGCTTATGCGTTACTTGTGAGATTACTTATATCCTTATTGTAGTCTAAGATGTTTTCTCAACCATACAAACTCTAGAGGTTTGAGTTGGGTGAAAAATAGATTTTATACGATCAGTATTATGCAGCATCTGCACTTTATATTGCCCAGATTGAAGTTTCCTGATGGTTATGGTGTTTGATTAGAGAACTGCATCCCATACTCCCACTCCCAATTTTTGTTTATGCTTATTTTCCAACAGGTGATATCTTGCTGGTCATCGTGAGGTTCCAAATTGTATTTTTTTTTTGTATTAACCTGAAGTGTTTTTATAGTCAAGCCAAGATTACCAACTTTCGAAATTTGAAAATTGCTTTATATCCAACGTTATTGGAGGCTGAGATGTTACATTTGTCTGCTGATGTTGTTTTATTTGGATACCTCCTGATGCTAACTGTTTGTCGATTTTTTCTCTCTTTGTTACAAAGCCTAAGCAAATCCATGAGATTAAGGACTTCCTTCTAACAGCCAGAAGGAAGGATGCAAGGTCCGTGAAAATCAAAGGAGCAAAGATGTTGTGAAGTTTAAGGCTCGCTGCTCCATGTACCTCTACGCACTCTGTGTATTTGACTCGGAGAAGGCTGGCAAGTTAAAGCAATAATCCCTTCCTCCAGGTTGGTTTCATGCTATTTTAATGTACTTGTTTTCCACTTAAAAACTAATATGCACGGACACACAAATGATAGTTTTCAAAAAAAATCCAGATGTGACATGATTGGGTCACATTCAAAATGTAATGTTTTAGATTACTCTGAAAAGTAGGTCATTCCTAGGATCGAATATTCTCACTGCAAGTGTTTCCAGATCTGGAAGCAGAGGAATGGAGAATGATGCAATCAAGCGCATATTTAGGTTCAAAGTGTATCATTTCTCTATGATTTTTAGATATAGTCAAAATCCTAGTTTATCACCGGACAAACTCGTCTCAATTGATGAAAATTATCACCCAAGTGTTTGTCCTAGAAAAATAGAGACGAATGTTAAATAATGTCCTAAGGAAAAAATTGAATTATGAAATGCTCAAACTGCACATGTGAAAGGGTATTACATGAAGTTCAAACTGCGTTATAACAAATGCATTTTTTCACTCATAAATGTTCGGTGTCTAACCATGTTTCTTTTTTTCTTTTTGTTTATTGATAATTAGAGAATATTTCCTCTTTATTGAATTTTTTTTGTGTGTGTGTGATTTTGCAGGTTTGAGTGTTCAAAATATGTGAAGCAAGCTGAGATTTTGTGAGTTGAATGAGAAATCAAGTTGAGAAACGTTTTGTTGAGCTGTGCTTTGCAATATGTTAGTTAGAAAAATCTTCTTTTGCTATGATTTTGAGTTTTTATGCTCTTTGTATTCGTGTTATTTTCTAATATTCGGCTGTGAACATGTAGACGGATTCCTTCGTATTAGGGAAGTTATCTATTTTGATTATTCAGTTTCCTCTTTTCATTGCCTGCTTAGTAAACCGATCATTGTGGTGTAATTTTTTATTGCCTTAGATAGAATTTAATTATCATTATTTTTTGATGCACTTATTGTATTATAAAAAATAAATTTTATAAGTTATACATATAGTAAAAAAGATCTTTATATATAATATTATTTTTTTATAGAAATTATGTTTTTTAATCTCCATCTTTATGCATTTGTGAATAAATATTAATGATTATTTTGAATATAAAAATCAAAAGCTATAGGTTATATATATGAAGTGACAGAAATTACTAACAAATATATATATATTTTTTAAAATAAATTTGCCGACCATTAGGTCGGCAATTTTTTTTAAACAAGAAAAATCTTTTTCCGACTAAAAGTTTTGGTCGCAAAAAACAAATTTCACTGACCACACATTTTTGTCGCTGAAGATTTTAATTTTTTAAAATCTTTGTCCGACTAAATTTATTAGTCGCCAATGTACACTTTTCCCGACCAAAATTCTTTGGCGACAAAATCTATTTGTCGGCGAAGGCATATATTGGCGACTAAAATGTTAGTCGGTAAAAGTCTAGGCTTTTGCCGACCAACGAAAATTTGGTGGTTGAAAATCTTTCCCGACGAGCTTTTGGCGACCAAATTGGCGACCAAGATATTTGGTCGGTAAAATCTTTTGGCGACTAAATAATAACTTTTGCCGACCAAAATTGTCAAAGGTGTTTTTTCTTGTAGTTAACTCTGCCCTTGTTTTGTAATTGGCTTAAAGTTGGATTTTTTTTTTCTTTTAAAACTTTGAACTAAATAAACAAAAAAAAACTTAATTGGTTAAAATTAATTTTAAGTACCATAGAAAATATTAACTTTTGACTGTTAAATTCTTTAAAAAATTTAAGTTTAAAAACCAATTTTAGACCGTTTAACAAACGAATAACTTTAAGCAATTTAACAAATGAATATTAGTTTTCTCCTATTAATTTCAGGTATTCAATATAACTCAGGCAAACGACCTAATCGGAAGCTAGAATTTCAATTTTAGGTGACTAAAAACATGTCTAAGAAAATATAATTAATAATAAAAATTATGTTTAGTATATCAAAATAAAGAAATAACATCTATAGGGTTTTAGTTAAGATATTTGATGAAAAGAAACTACAAAATACTTTTTAATTTGTTTCTAATTCAATCTTGTAAAATTTATAAGGTAAGTCTGGAAAATTGATACTCTCAAATCACAGATAGTTGAAGAATTTATGAAAAAGATTATATCAATAAAATGAATTCTTAAAGATTAAAGTTCAAAATATTTTAATTATACAAAAGTTATAATGTGAATTCTTATGCATCCATTTATACCAAAATAGTAGTAAATTCTAGTTTTGAATAGTGAATTGTAAAATCAAAATGAGTACTATTATCTAATAATAATGTATGAATGAAATAGAAGAAAAGGGAGAATGATTATGATGTGAGGCATCAATTAAAATTACCAATTGTAACAAAATTTTAATACTTTAAATTAATTGAGATAAAATATAAAAGAGAGAGACAAAGAAATAAGATAAAGAAATAAAGGAATGCAAAGGAAAATAAAATTATTGTACTAGTGAAGTGCAAATTGACAAATTGTATTGGTTGGCATATAAAAGAGAGAATTAAAAAAAATATACATAATAGTCTCACATGTCCATTCTAACTCTTATTCCATTTTTTTATTACCAAAAAATATTTGGAATCAACCATATAATCCATTCTTTCATCCACTATCCAACATGCCCTTAATTTATTGAAAAGGACGTAAGTTACAAACCTTCAATCACATAAATTAACTATATGAATTATGATTATTTATGTACACTCGAATATAATACTTATGAATTTCAGTGTACTTGAATGACCAGGATTTAATTTTTGTTATTGATCTAAAATCTAAAACACTTGTGGATTCCAATTCAAATGAATTACTAGAATTTAATTTTTGTTGTTGATCTGAAATTGAAAATATGTGTATATAGTTGATGTAACATTGTTGAAATTAATAACTTATAGATTGTAACTTATAGTAGAAGTTGTGATAGTGTGGTAAATTTATTAACTTGTAGTTAAAATAGAAAAAAAAAATAATTTCAGCTTATAGTAAAAATTGTAAATGTTTAAAAAAGATTATAACTTATTACTAAAATTAGTAATAGAAATCTAAAAACTAACCGATAAACTCAGCCAAACACTTGTAATTTATTGTAATTTATTCCTTCTTTAAGTTAGCATCTCCAACCCAAATCTTTATTCTAGAGAATCAACAAAATATTTTTTAAACAAAAAGTGAACTTAAAAGAATAATAATATTCATTTGAAGTCCAATCATGCATCTCTATTTTTATCTTTAAAAAACTCCCTCCAATATTGGACTCCAATATTTCCCTTCAAACCCAAATCGGTAGCCGACTGCCTGGGTGGCTAGCCGATTCAAGTTACCGGTTGAAGGCCGCATTGGTAGCTTGAAATAACTTCCCGGGTGGGTAGCTTAATTAATTATTAATTTTCAAATTTTACTAAATATATCTATTATTAGTCTTATTTTAAAGGTATTATTGATATCTTTTTAACGATACCAATTTTATAAATATTTATTGTGTATATAAAAAGATATATATATATATATATATTACTAAAATACAATAAAAAGTATAAAGAGTATAGTTGGTATTTAAATTTGAAATAAAAAAACTCACGAGGATAAAATTAAAATTTTAAAAAGTAAATAGTAAAATAAAAATGTTTCTTTATAATATTTTGACACGCTAAATATAGAGGATTAAATTATCATTCTCTAAAATAAAGAATGGTTTAAATAGTGGGTTGGAAAGTATTTTTACTTTTAAATAAAGTTATAAAACAAGAATTGGAGTTGCTCTAAACCAGTTTCTTTACGATCAAACACACCCTTTGATTCAGTTATTGAATTCTTGGGCAAGAAAACACCACATGGCTTCTTATAAGCAAAGAACAATTCCTTGCCTTCCAATTGCCAAAAGAACCCACTAAAACAAAGGGTCATCAACCACTTCAAGGGCAAGATATAACACGCACACACACACCCCACAATAAAAAAAAAAACATTTCAAGGGAATCCTAAATGTAGGCTTTAATTTCTCTACCTATTACCTATATCTACGCATAGATATGTATGTACATATGCTCTCAAATCAACCAAATCCTAACCCTAAAAAACCCCAAGCATTCTACATTTTTCCCAAAGAAAAAATGAGCGTAGCCTTCGTAGAAGGTCCGACGCTAACCGATTTCGTGGAAGACTCAGAGGTGTTCGAGAGATGCGTTGACGAGCAATTCGACATGCTGGATTCCGACGGCGACGGAGAGCTGTCGCGTTCCGATCTCAGGCGGAGGTCCGGAAGGTTTTCGTCGATGGAGTTCGAGTTGCAGTCGGAGGAGGAGATCGGAGAACTATACGACACGATTTTCGAGAGGTTCGACGCCGACCAGAACGGGACGATCGATCGCGAGGAATTCAGGTCGCTCATGGCGGAGATCGTGCTGGCCAAGGCGCGCGGGATCGGACAGTTGCCGGTTTTGATAATTGTCCAAGGAGACAGCTTGCTCATGAAGGCTATCGAGCATGGTTTGTCAAAAAATCAATAAGTTTGTATGGGATTCTTTTTTTAGATAATTAGGTATTGTTTGGTTTATTGGAATAATTTTCAATAAGAATGGAATTAAGATTAAAATGAGTATGGAATGGATTGAGGTGAGAATTGTGACTTTTGGTTTAGACTAAGAATCAAAAGTAGGAATAAAATTCCAATTCTTGAAATTATATATTTATATAAATATTATAAAAATAACTTATTTATTTTTTTACATAAATAATAATTTTCATGCAAGGCAACCATGGTCATGTCGGTGATGATAGTAGTAATAATAATGGTGGTAAAGAAAAAAGTAGTGGTGGTGGTGGTGGAGGAGGAGGAGGAAGGGTGAGGAGACGGAGGTCAGGGGTTAAGGGTTCGGAGATTCAAGAGTCAGTGATTGGGGTTTTGACGTTAAGAGGATCGAGAGCCGGGGTGGGGGGTTTTGGAACGTCGTGCCCAAAAGTCAAAAAGTTAGGATTCGAGAGGAGGGAGACCGACCTTATTTATTAAACTTGTATTGTGATAAGCCATATTTATTTGTTAGCTGTTTTATTAAGTTGGGGTGTTTAAAAAAATCGATAAAATTAATAAATCGGTCCAAACCAATCTAAATCACATGATTTGGTTCAATTTTTTTAGTTGGCGATTTGGTTCTGATTTCAAATTATTAAGAATAGTTTATTAAGGTTCGATTCTTGAATTAAGATTCTAGAGAACGGTATAAAACCGAACTAAACTGTTGATTAATTTTATTATATTCATATTATATTATGTATTATATATACAAACCAACTTCATAATATTAACAATTTTCTTCTTGCCACTTACTTTTTGTCTTAACATGGTAATATTATATAATTCATAGACTATTAATAATTAATAAAAATAATAATAAAATTACAAGAGGATAAAATATAAATGCATAATTTATAAATACGAAAATGTTATTTTGTAATCTTATAGAATAAAAAATAAAATAAAATCTTAAACAAAATAATATAACAAAGGATAGATAAAGAATAAATAAAAAGGCAAAAGCAATGTATCATTCTTTATCATAAAATAAACAATAAATATTGAGTCTCAAAACTACTGTTTCAAACTAAAACTGAATTGATTTTTATTAGTTCGGTTTGGTCCGCTTCCACAGTGCTCACGGTTTGATTGCGGTTCTTATATTGTTGCACACGTTCAAAATGATTTGATTCTTAATTTATCTTAAAATTAAACTAAATTGGACCATGGATAGACCTATTATTAAGTTCTATTTTCAGAATTTATTAATAATATAGGCAAACTTACCATTTTCTTGAATAGAAAATTGAGACAAGACAGAAACAAGAACAGAGGAAAGAAAGGAAAGAAGGGAGAATAAAAAAAGAGAGAGAATATAATAATAAAAAAAGAGAGAACATTATAAAGGAGTAAAAGATTAGAGCGAAGAGAGAGATGGAGAGAACAAAGAAGAGAAAAAGTTAAAGAGAGCACAAGGAGAAGGTAGAAAGAGAAAAAAAGAGGAAAGGGACATAAGAGAATAAGGAGAATAGAATGTTAGTTTGTATTTTTAAATTGTATAATTGTTATTATATATATTTATTTTTAATAATATTTATATTTATAGAACTTGTTCAACGATATTTATAAAATAAGAACCATATTAAATATAAAAATTTAAAAATTTTAAAAGTATTTTTTTTATTTTCAAAAAAAATGTGAACTTTCTCATTTTTTTCAAATTAGAAATAAAAAAATCTTATATATCTAAAACTAGTAAATGAAAAATAATAAGACAAATCATAATAGAGAAACAAAGAAAAAGAGATTTTCTTTCTTTAAATTCACATTTTTTATTTTTTTTAAAAGAGAATATTTTTATAACTTTTAAAAATGAGAAAGTTCTATCTTTGTATCAAAAAAGAGAAATTTTTAATTTTTTCAAAATTCCATCTTCAACATGGATCTTATTTTATAAATATTGATAAGCAGGTTTTACAAATATAAATATTACTATAAACAAATGTATATCTAACAAAATTTTATATAATTTAAAATTTTAAAATGCATTCTCTCTCTCTCTCTCTCTCTCTTGTTCAAATTCTCTATCTTTTCTATTTATTCCTTCTCTCTATTCTCTCTTATATATATTAATTAAAGGTATTTTAAGAATATTAAATTAAAACAAGAGTTATTAGATTATAATTTTTAAAATAAGACTTAACCCTAAACAAATTTTTAAAAATGGACCTTGTGGTGAATGGCTTCTTTTTTTAGTTTTTGTTTTTGTTTTTTTTGGGTTGGGGGGGTGAGGGGGAGAGGTTCATTTCACATTTAATAAATTAGACATTAGAAAAGTAATATAAAATAGCAAAAAGTAAAAAAGTTTACAATAGATGAAAAAGTATTATAATTTATTTCATTGTTAGTGAGTTTTTTTAAAAAAGTGTCAAAGTATTAATACAAAATTTTGAAAGTAGAGTAGAAGATAATATCACAATTAGTTTTAACGAAGGGTTGCTAATATGTTTCAATAATGCTACATAAACCTCATTGTGAAGTCATATTCTATTATATAGGCATAAGTATAGTGAGTTCTGTACATTTTTTTATGAAGTAAAATATGCTGTGTATAAATTAATATGCAATGCATAAATTAAGTGCGCCTATACAAGAGTATAGCTATACCACCGTGAGTTCAATTGATTCTACTTAAATTTTTTTTTTTTTTTAAATATGATTAATTATATAAAAATAGACATTTAAGATGTTGAAAATAGTAAAATATTGAATAATATAAGACGTGATCTACATCTGAAAAATTAAAAAAGAATTGGGAATCCGTATTAATTATACTGTAATTGACAGTTCTAAACTTTATTTTTACATGTAATTAACAAGTATTAATATTTTTATTAAAGTTAGAATATATATATATATACATATATATATAATATTATTGTTTATTTTTTCATAATTAATTTGAGCAAGTTGTACAGAACAAAAAATTATGACATGATTATAGTTTATTAAGTAACACTACTAAATAAAATTTCTGACTAACTTGTAAGATGTTCTGAAAATACAAAATATATTCTTACTTTTAGCCCTGTTTTGAAAAGGCCAAAAATATTTACCTTCTCACAATTTAACTTGTACTGTTTAGTATTATTAAAACTAATAACTTAAAATTTGTAGTTTGTAGTAGAAGTTATGAATGTTTTGTAAATATGTTAAATTATAACTGAAATAAAAAAATTAGTTATAACTTGTAGCAAAAATTATAAATATTAATACATATATATATATATATATATATAAAACTTATTATTAAAATTAATAACTAAAAAATAAAAAATAGTCCAAAAAACAATCTCAAACCCCCTCTATAATTCCTGGGCGCATTTTGCACTGGTAGATTCACCGATGGCTAAATTTTAATTTTTGGAGGTTGGAAAGTTTAGTTAGTAAGATTCATCTTCTATCTGAAATGGCCAACAGTTAACACATTGTTCTTATATTACATTTTGGCCAAACTATTTGTTTAGATTAATTAGGGTGTTCATAGTTCAGATTTGTTTGGTTTCAAGCTAAATTATTAATTTAATTGTTTTAAATGATTTTAAGAGTTTAAGACTCAGAATCAAATCGTGAATATCATTGAATTGAACCGATTATAAAAAGAGTCCAATTTCGGTTTGCAACCATAATTCTAATATTAAATACTTATCTCTGATTTTATGTTAAAATGTGTATTTATTTTCTTGATTATTTATTTATTCATTTTTTTGCCTATTCCTTTTTATATATTTTTTACTTTATATTGTATTCTATCACTTATTTTATGCAATTACAAAATGGAGTTCTGGTATTTATAAATTTTGTATTATATTTTATTTACTTGTTATTTTATTATTTTTCTTATTGATATCTATCAATAGCTTTAAATTAAATAATATTACAAAGTTATGAAGAAAAAAAAAGTACAAAATTAATTTATAATATTGAGGCAGACTACTAACTCAAAGGGGAAGCTAATAATATTTCAGAAAAGAAAATTAGTATTTTTAATTTTATCAAAAACCTCATGGAAAGTCAATATAATTTACCCTTTATGAAATCACTTTCTATTGTCATTACATATTTTCGTAGCAAGTTTTCCATCAGCCATTTGAATCATACTTATAAATTTTTAGATTTGGAAAATTATGGGGCTATTTGAGTGCATGGAAAAAGACTAAGAGATATTCTTAGAGAATTAGACATTGAGTCTTTTTATTATTATTATTATTCAAATTGCATGTAATGTCTAACAGTAATTTGAAGATCCTGGAAAGAAAAGACAGAAAATTGTTTTAAAAAAATGCCATCTCGATCATCAGTCTCTTTGGTTCTCAAAACAAAATCAAGACTCACCAACTCCAATTCCCACCTCTCTCTCTCTCTCTCTCTCTCTCTCTCTCTCTCTTAATTATTTTTAAGAATTCTCGTATATTTAAATCTTTCAGGTATTGTAGAACCTTTATTATTTTTTTCTATGTATTCTCTTTTAAAATTTTAAATTTTTTCTCTTTTTTATTTTTTAAGAATTCAAAAATAATTCTTAATTTCTCTTTTTACTCTATTTCTTAACTATCTATAATACTCTTGCCTTAGGCCCAGCAGAGCCTGACGGGTTGGGGTTCATGGGGCCAAATAGCTTCGAAGTAGAACCAGTAATGGATAAGTACGTCCTGCTAGTGGAACCAAATCCTTGAACAAGGCTCTGCTAAATGAAGGTTTTTCATACTAAATTTTCGTTAAAAAGATTTCTTCTTTGAAGGAGAAGCAGTAATGGCAAGGCTTCTCTCTTTCTGGTTTAATTGACTTGAAGCCACTACTCTGCGTTCCTCACACAGAAACAGTAATGACCACCGGATCCGTGGAGGAAGCAAATCCACAAACAGATCATCTTCCTTATTTTTGCTCTCCAGATCATCTTTCTTAAATTTTTGGGCGAGAGAGGTCGGGGAGATATGAGAAAAAGAGGTGCGGAGAAGAGGATAACGACTGAAGTCTTCCGTTGCAACGAAGCCACTTCGAGGAAATCAAATTTTGCAAGCGTTTTGAGGCTCGCCGAATGTAGCGAGCGAAAAACAAAATCTGCAAAATACCAAGCAAATTACATGATTTTGCATAATTTTGAGCAGTTTACTATACCTGTTGGAGGGGTGCTTCTCCTATTGATGTGATTTCAATAGGAGAGGATAGGCAGTTTAACCAAATAGAGAAGATGGTGCAAATGATCATGCTGATGATTTATCGTCTTCGCTTAGCTCCAGCTAAGGGATTCTAATTCAAGATTTACGAATAGAACCATAAGTAGAGACAGGTTATCCATTTTACCCAACAAGCCTAATTTAGAGAACCTGTTAAAGATGCTCTTATTATCATCTTCCAAAACTTAGTCCCCTACAAAACAAATTTCACCAATCTAAATACAAAATTTGCCCCCTGGCTAATTACCAACTTCGATACATAATAGTGTTAAGAACAAGAAGAAATTGAGAACTATGCCGAGATATTTCACGGTCATGCCCCTAAAATTTCAACCCAGAATGGATCGCCACCACTCCCCCGACAAGATTTTCATATTCAACCTTCTGAAATCCTGAATTTGCAATCATAGAAGCAAACATCTCCTGCAATGACAGATTATAAAACGGGTATGTTTAGACCAAGCGGCATAATAAAAACTGAAAGAAGACAATCTCACGGCGTTCATAATGATTGCTCAAAGTAGATGAATTGTGAAAAAAGCCGAGCTAGATTCTACCAGTGTTACCAGACTGTTACCAAGAGAGTGAGAAAATGGAAAATGAAAGAAATGAAAGAGCTTGTCCAGTCTATTTCTATTAACAGATTCCAATCTTCTCTCAATAGAGGTAGTTCTTGTCAATTACCTTGATAAAGACCTTTTATGATGAAAGCTTTTTAGCTGATAAACCCGATATCAAAAGTAGAAATCCTGCAGTTTCCACCAACTATATAGGGCTTTTACAATGAAAGAAATTTTCTGCTAATAAAGCCACTACCATCAATTGGAATAGACTTGCTCTTGACCAGGTACTCTAGGAAGTAGGAACACATATGGTCAAGTCTAACTAATATAGTGCGAGGGGACATCGACACCCATTCATACTCGGTTTACACGTTGATGAGCATATATAAGAAAACAGACACAAGAAACAAAATAATGTAATCAGGAAGTGAAGAGAATACTGTCCCTCTCTCCATACTCTCAGCTGCCTCAGTATTTCCCAGACATTTTTTAGGTTGCGCATGCCTGGCATCCCAGCAGTCACCATAAGCCTTACCAAAAATCTATCGAGTCAACCATGGGCTTTTCCATCAGTGCATATCCGTGTGAGTTTTTGCGGGTCGTGACTGCTGCAAGATGAGGAGCCCCCTCCCCCCCGCCCCCCCCAAAACAAAACAAAACCACCAAAAGGTAAAACAAAGAAAAGGATGCAAAGACGTAAGGCCACGTGTGTTTTGAAGTATTAGAAGGGATAGCCAGATAAAATTGGACTAAAAACATTTCCGACCTACATTTTCAGAATTTTGTCTCATTGAATTGTTTGTATCGCATTTTGTTCAACAGATTAACCTATTAATCCCCCATACGAGAGATTAGGAATAATCTGAAATACATGGGATTACTAACCCTCCCATTCCCCTAGGCATTATTTATCTCCCTCACCCTTGGATTATCTTCTTCATCCGACAACCAAAATGGCTCTCCAACTCTTATACCATAATGTATCTCACTTTAACTGAACATAATACAAATAATAACACGATATATATAATCCTATTTACTATTCCATGGTATTAAAAAAGTATGGAACATACATATTACTTATCCCTCGTATCCTATCATATCAAAACCAACCCGACAAAAAAAAAAACATGGCCTAAGGCCATGCTTGTTATAGGGATAATAGGACCTAGATTGATTGGCCAACGATCCGACTGCCTAGGGGAGAGCACGGGTCGGATTGGTCGGTTTTGACTTCAAATCGCCATTCACTCCGAACCTTTTTGGGGGGATTAATCTGGCATCCATTTTCAACTGTCAATAATTTCAGAACCGTCCGAAGCAAGAGATCGGGTTGGTGGGCGGATTCGGTCGGGCTAGCAGGTTGGGTGTTAAGTAAAACGAGGGCATGAGGCAGACGAGGGAACGTTAATGGCCTGAAGCAAGCTCGTCATCATCATCTGAGAGAGAAAGCGGAAGAATTAGCCAACTAGAGCTTTTTCTGGAAGAGTGAGAATGGAGGTGCTGACTTGGTGAGATAGTATGAATTGTGTTTGTTGGAAGAAAGCAAAAAAGAAGAGATAAGGGCAATCTCATTACCCACTGAAATGGCGCCACATGGACTGAATCATTTGTTTAGGATGTTTTTGTGGCCGGTCAGCCGGGTTGAACGAATTCCACGAGCTTCACCCGTTTCCGATCAAAACTCAATCTCTATTTGGGAAGCTTAATCCGTTTCCGACTGCATGTCATGCCTAATCCGACGAAGCAATCAAGTTTTCGGATCGGATATGGACAGGTTGAGCGGGTTGTCAATTTTTTGCGCTCCCCTATGACTGCCCAAAAAAGAGAACCGTTGGACAAAAATGCAAATAATTGATAGGCTTATCGGTGCCAACCTAGTTAGAATGTACTTAAACCTATAATGATGCAATTTCTCCACATTTTTTATTAAAAAAAAAAAGTTGTAAACTTGTAATGTAAATAATATTACTTTTCATTAAATAATAATATTTATGTCTTGCACTTAACCACTTGAAGTGTTCTTGTATTTTTTATATATTATTATATACAAGAAAAAACAAACGTACAAAAATTAAATAATAGTAAAAAATAATAATTATCACAGAAAAAACTTATTTATAATCTAAAAGAAATATAAGAAAAACATAGTATATACTATTTTTTATTCTATATGGAAATGATAAAAAAAAATGAAAACAAATATAAGAAAACAAATTATTTTAAAAAATAGAAAAGAATTGATTCAAATTTTTGTGGCATATTTTTTATAATGAAAAAGTACGAAAAGCCCGAGCCCCAAGCCCAGGCCTGAGCCTAGGCTCACAGACCCCTCAGGCTGGGCTTTGACCTCCCCTTCCCAAAAAACCCCAACTCGGCATGAACTTTGACCGCAACCCGGTGAGCTTGGGCCACGCTGGAATTACAACCCTAAATATAATTGTTAGTGATCGAATTCTTAGCTGCTCATTCAGTTGAGTTCGTTTCCTAGTGTAGAAAGAACAATGCCCAATAACTCCAATTTCTCGGATTTGAGAAGAGGATTCGCAAGGTTTCTAAATGTTCTAATTGTTTCAATTCCAAGAAAATAGAGAGAATGCATCTTATCCTTGCAGTAATCACTAAGAAAAGTTACCTTTTTTTGCATTCTTTTACTCGGTTATTAAATATTTTCATTTCGGATCATTACCAATTTGATATTTTAAAAGCATTTTAAATATATCATGATAACAAATTAATGTATCCTGTTACAAACAAGTTCATATAAGGGCATTAATGTAAAAAAAACGTAGTTTATCCATAACAATTTGTTGAACCTAACATGGGATAAAATGAATCCAATTGCTAACCAAGCATAGGATAAGCTTTGAATTTTGTAGTATTAATTCCTTCCTAAGTGCCCTAGTACTATTTATCCTATAGAAATTGTGCAACAAACAAACAGGGCCTAAGGATATTGTTAAGAGAATCCAGGAATTGTAACCTGAGAAGGAAAGCGACGAATACTCTCAACTAAGTATTGATAAGACTCCCGGTCACCTGCAACTAGCTCTCCAAGGGCTGGAATGACTGAGAACGAGTAATAATCATACCTGCAGAAATTCATATAGCAGCCCAAATTTATGGTTTAAAAAGCAAACTAAAGAGAATGAAAAAGATTTGAAAAATAAATGAAAAGGAAGCTCTGCTCCGACAAGGACAAACAAGGAAAGCCTTTACTTAAGAAAAACTTTAGAACCAAAAAAATAAATAATAAGTAAATCTTGGATATGGCACTGATTGAATAAAATTCCAGAAAAAGCTATGGAGTGATCCTGAGATATATGATAAATGTACTTAGGGAACCTGCAGCATGCTTCAAAACAGCAGGACATCATTTGTACAATGATAATGGTATCAGTAGAAAAATACTCCGTTGCTTAAATTTAAAAGGCATATGATCGACAAGCCAAGTGTTGAAGATACTCACAACTGCTTAAAAACTGGAACTTCTACATGGCTCAGTTCGAGGCAAAGAAATCTTCCTCCACGTTTAAGCACCCTAACAAACATGGACCAAAAGCAGTCAATACAGTATTTAACATACACTAAGAAGCACGGATACTTCTTCATAGGAGGTGTGTTGTGCCAGACACTCGATATCCGACATCAACACTCTTTGGAACCTTCTAAAAGCATGTCTGACACTTTTTATACCTGTCTTATTTCAAAGATTCAATTTATAATATTAGACACCTTTTCAACGCTTCTCTCATAGACCCCTTCCACCCCGCCCCCCTTTTTTTTTTCTCCTCCTGTTATATGGAATCCATTTCAAAAGTGAAGCCATAAAATATAGAGATTTCTGTTCCTTTTTGTGATGAAAGCTTTGCGCAAGATAATTTATAGAGGGGGCGGGCGGCTTGTGATAGGCATATCAATGCAATCCGAGCAGGAGTTAGGCAGGGGGAGCAGTCTAGGTGGCCTTGCAGATTTGGGATCTAATCCTCCCTACATTTGGGGTAATTTGGGTCATGTCTAGATCAGTAAATGAGCTTTTTGTTTATTGGGATAGCTATGCCCAAGAAGATATAAGATGAAGGCTTGAAACAGCAATAACCACCTTCCAAGGCTAAATACTCCTGGGTGACCAATATAGAAATAGTACCATGAGGGAAGGATGTCTCGGTGCCTCTTTGCATCATGTGGTGCATTTGAAGAGAGTAATTGCAGATCTTTTGAGGGTGTTGAACACTCCATCCATGGATGATGGCTTGCAAGGAATGATGTTTTTGACTCTACTGTTTTCGGATGCATAGAGATTTTTCCTTTCCTGTGGGCTCTTTCGTAGAACTTTCGGGGGATTTGTGCATCCCGACTGATATAGATGGATTTTTCATTTTAGCATATGTATACACCGGGTGTATATGGTTGCGCCTTTTTGGCCTTTCAATGATATATTTTTACATATCCAAAAAGAAAAAGACTACAGATAAATATCACTTCATGTATTTAAAGAATTCATATTAGTAAGACCATTTTTAGTCTTAAAAAAAAAAAGAAGAAGCATATTGTGCACAAGTTTAGGCCCCACCCCCTTTCCTCTTGAATCCCTTAGTAATAAATGAACCTCATAATTATTCTAATTATAGGACTCAATTTATAGCAATAGAAATAATTAATAAAACAACATGCTTCTTCAAAGTAAAACTTTCTAATGAGTACTCAGTAGCTTTCTAACTAATTCTTAGCAGCATCCTAATAGATTTTTGGGTGCAATTAATGCTTAGTGTATCTAATGTGTGTACTTGTACAAGATTTATTCCCTGGTCTGAGAAAAGAATCTACAGTGAAATTGAAGTCATCTTCTAGTGAGCTCCAATGGGATAGCAATGCATTTCAACCAAAACCACCACAGCAGGGTGACTCTGGAACATAAGAGATTAAGAGTCACTTGGCTGTCCATCATGGCTTAACCCACAGTAGTCAACAACCAATTTTCTTGTTAGGCACATAGGTCTTGTGTACTCATTTATGAATTATTTAGGCAAGGAGGATTTTTCTATGGGGTCATTTGACAAAGATCAAAGAGGATAAGAATTTGGGCCTTGGGAAATTCAGGACATGGGCCAGCACCTAAATTTCCTAAAGAAGTCGCCAGTGGTGCAATTTCATTAATCCAACCAACCAATTAAAACTTTAGGGTTAGCTGCCTTTATACCTTCATATTCCCTATGGAGATTTCTTACCAACTACAATCATAAGGTGCTACTAATGCAGGAACCAGATCAAGAAGGATGACGTTACCGATAAGCTTCAGCAAGAGCCTTTTCTATTTGTGTAACATTCCTAATCCCAAAGGCAATTGTGTAACCATCCATTGAATTATCTTCAAAATTTAGAGCTTCTGCATCTCCTTCGACCCATATGAGCGACCGGTGATCACCAAGACCTAACACATGGAAAAAGACGATCTCATTCTTGAACAAAAATAGGCTATATCATCCAGAAGAAATGGCCAGTGAAACTATGACAGTAATATATTATCTGCTCAATTTCAAGTTCACTTCACATACTTCACCTCTCTCTTGGGCCCTCTTTTTACCAACATTCAACATATTTGGGTTGATATCACAAATGTAAATTTGTGTTTCTTCCTGCAGATCATCTTCGAAAACATCTTGCAATGCTCTACGATCAACACTGTTTATAGTTTCTAGGACCCGGAAAGCAACATCCCCTGTAAAATTAATGAATTTTTACCACAAACTCAAAAAGAATAATATGATGTAAAAAGCAAAATGAAATAGTTTGCACTACAAATTTAAGTTCACATTCTCTTGAGACAACATGTAAAGTATTTACATAGATAAGATTAGTCCCACTATCACATATCATAAATCATCTGATGAAGGACATTATCTCTTTCTCAAAATTTGCAGCTTAACATATCCATAGCTTCCAAGTTGGATAATGCCATAGATTCTCGTACTCATAAAAATGAAGTTTAATTTTACAGTAAACTATTATGTTGCACAAAATTCTTTACATAACTATT
>JAOTRH010000001.1:6571314-6590071 GCA_034768845.1 Heliamphora exappendiculata
GCTACCACCTTCACCGTACACCCGCTACCTCCATTTGTCACCTTCAACTTAAAAATATGTATTTGTCAAATGTATTATTTTTCGTTTCTATGTTTTAGAAAATAAACAAAAATATGTTCGTAGTTTATTGTAAATAAAAAATAAAAATAAAAGCTATAAACGTTATCAAACTAAGATTACAATATTGAATAATATAACTGTAGTGGTTACAAAATTGTAACTTCTATAAAGCATGACAGAATATTCCAATTTTGTGTATGAATATGTATAAATGTCTATCTATATATATAAACCTCAAGCAACATGAATAGCATATATGTGGGAATTTAGATATAAAAATTAAATTAGCATTTACCTACCATATATATTTTTTTCGTTTTATATATATGAAGCATCAAACAAAGGATTAAGAATAGCAACTGTGGATCATATCGAGGAATAGATAAACTCTATAAACCATTGTCGGCTGTCATTTAAAAATATTATGGACAAGAAAACTATAAAGAAAATGCAAGCAGTTACAATTGGTACAATAATATATGTCAACCCATAAGATGTCGTAAGGTATCGAATATCGATCACTAGAAACTGTTAATCGTTATTAGGATTTTGTTTAAACTACCGTAAGTTATAAACTAATCATATATAGTGAATCGACTTGGAAAGTGATGTAAGCTCGGAGTAATTTCTCTTTTTGCTATAATGTGTTTATGGAGGGGGTGTCCTCAAAATTAACTGGGATATCCGCAACTTGACAAAAAAAAAAGAAAAAGAATAGTAACTAAAAAATTCCCTCTTTGTTACCTTTAATTCTAATATTATTATTAATCACCGATTAAAGAAAAATATTATTTTTAATATTCGTTCTTGTATCAATGAATTCAAGTTCATATTCTTGTTTTTCCCTTTGCACGCGTTCCCACTGCATAAATAAAGTGGCGTGCCAAAATGAATTTATAATCTAACTTTTTGTAAAAAAACGAAAAAAAAATCTAAACCGATGACTTGCTATCAAAATCATTGATATATATACTAACTTAAATATTAGGTGATGAAGTTGAAAAGGAGGGATGTGATTCGATGAAGGGTCCTACCATGTTAGGAGAACATGCATGGCGCGGGCTTTGCGGTCCCTTATATATACATCATTATCATAAATTTTGGAAGTACTGATCATTTTCAAGATAATTAACCAAAAAAAAAATTAAATATAATAATTACTTTATATAGTTACATATCCAAAAACATGGAAAATGAGAGATGTGTGCTTGTGGGAACTCAAAAGAGAAAGAACATGCATTTGGCTTTGGGATGTTGTGGGTAGCATTTTTTGTTCATATAGCTTCTCTTGAAAAGAAAATTGAGAGATTGAAAAAGAAGGAAAAAAATGTAAGTACACAAATACCCTTTTGATTATCACTTAGTATCACTTTATCTTACTTAATTTTAAAAATATACATTTAAGTTCGTTAGAGAGGTGAAAGCACAGTTATGAATATTGTACCGTACTACTGGTATGGACTGTTTTGAAGAAAAATTAGTAAGCTCATTACTTAATTTTATATTGTACAAAATGTTGGTCTGTATAGATCGTATCGAATAGGGGTGTTCATGCATGGTTCAATTTGATTCGATTGGGAACTAAAGTAGTAACCAAACTGTTTTTAAATGAATCTAAAATTTTAAAAATTAAAATCAAACAGTAAATTACCATGTATCCAGACCAAACCGAACTAATAAAAACGGTTCGGCTCCGGTTTAAAACCACAATTTTAAAACTAAATATTTATCATGTTGTCATTTATATTTAAAAAGTTATACATTAATTTTGCCTTTTAATATTTATTCTCGGTGTTCATGGTCCGATTTAATTCGATTTGGAGCTAAATTAGTAATCAAACCGTTTTTAAACAATTCCAAAAATCTAGGAACTAAAATCGAACCATGAATTACCACGTAACCAGGACCGAACTAATAAAAACGGTTTGGCTCCGATTTAGAACCACAATTCTAAAATTAAATATTTATCATGTTGCCCTTTATGTTTAAAAAGATATACATTAATTTTTCCTTTTAATATTTATTCTCTCTCTCTCTATTTTTCTTATATTATTTTACTTTATATTT
The DNA here is from genome assembly GCA_034768845.1 of Heliamphora exappendiculata. NCBI lineage: Eukaryota > Viridiplantae > Streptophyta > Magnoliopsida > Ericales > Sarraceniaceae > Heliamphora > Heliamphora exappendiculata. Next base: position 6,573,442 of record JAOTRH010000001.1, read on the forward strand.
TATTTTATTACATATTTTATAAAATTACAAAATGAAATTCTCGTGCCTATAAATTATGCATTATATTTTATTCTCTTAAGTCTTTATTATTTTATTAATTATTAATGGTCTATGAATTATACAATATTACAATGTTATGAAAAGAAAGGAAAACATTAGATATAAAGAAAAAAATAATTAATATTCTAAAAATATTTTTTTATATATAATATATAATATTATATAAATATAACAAAATTAAGGAACAATCCGATTCGATTTTATAAGGTCTCTAGAAATTTAATCTGTGAACCAAATCATAATAAATAATTTTAAAAAATTTGAAATTGAAACTAATCGTCAACGAAAAAAATTGAACCAAACGATAGTTTGAATCGGTTTGGACCAATTTATTGGTTTCACCAATTTTTTTGAGCACCCTTAGTATTGAATGATACCAGCATATACTTAGACAAAACACGGTGGGAATAGGCCCATAGTTATTTTTATATAAAAAAATACTATTTTTTGTTTTTTCTTTTGTTTCTTATTTTTATACTCTATTAGTCTATTTTAAGCTTCAAATATAGTATAAAGTGATATTTCTAAAATTAGTCAATATTAACTTATCATAAAAAATATTAAATATTAAATTTTTATCGCTTTTAAGTTAATTATCTCATATAAATAATAAAATTAAAAGTTAGTTTAGACTAGTTATAAATTAAAATATGCCTTGCATGGGTAAATAAGCAATATTTTGCTTATTTTTGTATTTTTTGAATTTTTTTTAACTTTTGACTTATTTTTTTATTTTTTTAAATCGTCTCGATGACATGAACTCAAAAAGTAAAAAAATTTGATCAAAAGATGAAAAAATTCAACTAAAAACAGAAATAAGTAATATTTAGTTTGAATTATTGGCTTATTTTTACTTATTTTTGTCTTTTTAAACTTTTTTTAAATATTTTGATCAAAAATAAATTTGCTTTTTTGACTCATCTCAATGAGAAAAGTCTACAAAATATAATAGTTTGATTAAATAATGAAAAAAGTTCACTAAAAATGAAAAATTTATGATGAAAAATAAGTCAATAAGCCAATAAGCCACTTTTACTGATTCAGGATCAATTGTGTTAGATAAGTGTTTATGTTGTATAATAAATTATTTATTCTTGAACAATAATTTAAAACAAAAAATATATAATACTTTATAATGATAAATTCAAAAAAATACTCGGTATTTTATCAGTATTGCTACGTACTGTACCAATAACAAAATTGGTACACAAATTTAAGAAAGTGAGTGAAAGTCATGCAAATTAAATAGTTGAAAAATTTAAATATATGATTTTGAAGTTAAGAGGAAAAAGTGATATCCAATAATAATTAAAGAGGACCCTTCACAAAAAACATCTCTATCCTCCTTTCTCTTTTGAGTATTTACAAATATACAAAGACAAGGATATAATGCAAGTTGGCTTTGGGATCAAGTTAGGAAATAGTGGCTTTGATATCAGCAATCAACTGATGGTACCTTCAAATTCAAGATCAATTATATGAACTTTCTCTTGGAGCACATATATTGGTTTTTCAACTTTAAAACAAAAAAAACTTGATGCAGTTTGGTTCATCAGCTCCTTGCAAATCAACTCTGCTCCCCCCCCTTCAGGATCCAAATGTTGTTGGTTAGGGACAAAAGAAAGGACCCTTCACAAGGGATTGTCTGCTAGATAGTCCTATTTATGTCTACTGAGAGAATATGACTCCCCACCCTAATGGTCACCAAACAATTAAGAGGGTCTTGAATGGTTATCAATTTAAAGTCTTATCTTGTTAATTATTTTGTGTGTAATATATATATATATATATATATATACTCTTGAAAATGTATTACATGTTAGTATGTCATTTGTTTAAACGATTGGGATTAATTTTAATTCAAATTTTATGGTCAATATTGATTCTCACAAAAAATGTGCACTATTGTCTCTTTCTATAGCTTAAATATATTTTCACTTAAATCTCACGATTAAAAATTAGTTCTTATAAAAAAAATGCTCTCTCTCCTATCTATCTCTCTCCTCTAACTTTTTGTTTTTCTAAAAAATTTCTCTTGAATTATGTGTGTGACTAATTGTGTTTTAATTATGCACATCATCTCAAATAAAGAATAAACGATTGAGATCATTTTCAATTCTCATTCACTTTTCTTTTCACTCTAGCTCTAACTTCCCTCTTTTGTATGATCATTATTTTTCTGTCATTTTTCTCTATCTTAATTATCAAAACGCATCAATTACCCCTATCGAAAAATTAGTAAATAGTCTAATTTATAAATCGTTTATTATTTTCCATTCAGTATAAAAAAATTTAACAAGGTCGGTCCATCCTCTCAAAAATTTTAACTCGCAAGGTCTTTTTAGAACAAAAATATATTAGAACAGATAAATTTACCTATATCTTTTTTAAACATATATAAAAAATATAGATAAATTTATCTGTCTTTTATTGAAAGCACGTGTAAATAACACAGATAAATTTATCTGTATTATTGAAAACACGTATAAAGAACACAGATAAATTTATATGTGTTTTTTCAAAACATGTATGAACAAAACAAATAAATTTATCTGTCTTTTATTAAAAGTATGTGTAAAGAAAATATATAAATTTATTTTTCTCATTGAAAGTACGTATAAAGAATACATATAAATTTATCTGTGTCTTTTCAAAACATGTATAAAGAACACATATAAATTTATCTGTCTTTTATTTAAAGTACGTGTAAAAAATACATATAAATTTATCTGTCTTATTAAAAATACGTATATATAGCAAACAGATAAAAGACTCTGTTTGTACTATCTATGTTGATATGCAAATAGATAAATTTATATATTTTGCATATTAAACATATGAATATGCTGGGTATTTTTAAAAAAATTATACAATTAAATCTTACGAGTTAAAATTTTTATTTATAAATTTTACACGTTAAAACTTATTTTTTTAATCAAAATGGCTTTAACCCAAATAGTCAACCTCTTCTATTCTACTATTACCAAGACTCCTCTCTGTCATAGTCTCCCTCTCCTCTCCCACTTCATTTCCTTCACCTCTTTTCTCCTCTCTTCCCTAGTTTTCCTTATTCTCTAATCTCTCGCCCTACAAATTTATTTATCACCTCTCCCCTTCTCCTACTGTACGTGCCTCAACTATTTTCTCAATATGTTGTTGTTTTTTTTATTGTTTTTTGCTCTTAATTGTCGTTTAAAATAAATTTTAAAATTAAACTATATTGCAAAGTGCTTTTAATCACGAATCAATTCGTGTCTGTGTATATATATATATATTCCATGTGCATTCCATGGTGGTTTGAGAAAGAAGGGGCCACGCATATCATCATATGGTCCCCGTGATGGGGCGATTTAGGGCGATTTAGGGCCCCTCTCTCATGCTCTGTTGCATGGGGATGAGAAGGTCACTTTTTCTCAATTAATTGCTTGTTTAGCTCATGCTAGACACATCACTTTTTTATTGTTTCGTCGTTTTAAAGGCTTCTGTTCTTCTCAGGTGCACTTGGAAGCGCAAGTCTTGCATTGGGGTAGTTATGCCTAATTCGGGATCCCAAATTACGAATTTTGCTTACTTTTGTCTTTAATTTTTTTTTATAGTTGATCAAATTAATTTTGATTTGCAAAATTAAAACCATAGAAATACAGTTATTTTGGTTTACGAATTGGAACTTGTGGTTTTGGTTTCAAACTGAACCAAACCCTCCCACACACACATATATCTATCTATCTATATATATATATATATTGTTCGAATTTAAATATCAATTTTTAAACGGGAACAGAATTAATCCATGCACAAAAATAGAAAATAATTAACACCGAGAATTTATGTGGTTTGACCCACACCGGCCTACGTTCACGAGCGAGCGAAAAGATTTTTCACTATATCGAATTTGAAAAAGTACAGTACTCGTCTCATTTCTCTTTACCAGTTAATCTCACAATTTTCTGTGTACATACACACAAACCCTAGGACTCCACTAATGTCTTGTTTATAGGTACACACGTGAAAATTCTAAAATTCACAAGCCTATATTATTATAACCCTATATATAATTAATTAATTTCTAGTGGGCTCCTAATCTCACACTAACCCAATTACATATAGATCAAAAAATAATATAATAAAATACGAGTCCAGTAAAATAAAAAACACATAACCCAACAATCTCCACACAGACTTGAATTCTGCAAACCATCTTGAAAATAACTAGCCTCATTATCGATTCTATCGTCATCATCGTCGTCAAACTACCACACCCAAACAACATGGCCCGCACCTCTACACTGAAGTGCCCGCACACCTATTTGGGTGCCTCACAAAGCTTACTACTTTGTAGAAGAATGTGGCCCCATCTCTCCCCTTTTATGCACACAATCAAATAGATCACCGCCACTAATCAAATCATAAGCAAATGAGACTCGCTTCCGTCGAGGTGTACACTGTTCGTCACGTTTGTCGTATTAGTCTTTTTACCCGGAGCTTTCCTGTGAACATCCAACAACTGTTATTCTCGTATTTTTTCAACATCCTGCACACCATCTGATTTGCTTATCTTCACACTTGTACTACCTCGTTGCTTCTGTGTACTACTGCGCCTATTCTGTGTGCTTTTTCGCAATTGTTGTTTACCTTGATCACCCTTACACTTTGTTTGTGTATATTGCCTACCTATACTATTCATCTAATGTCTGGCAGTAGCTCCACCTGTCACAACATTCTTTATAAGCCTGTATAAGTTGTCAATTATCTGTCCCCACAATACATCCTTGTTTCCTTTAGAAACCCAAAGAACTCCATCTTTGGATGAGAATCTACAGCCTCTCGAATCCGACATCTCCAAAAAAATTAAATTCTTTCTTAAATTTGGCACATGTCTAACCCCAATCAAGATCAAAATAGTCTCATCAAGCCTACAAAATCGCAATGTCCCTATACTGACAATTCTGCTCACTGCATTGTTAGCCATCCTAACAGTACCCTCATCGCAAAACTAATACGTATCAAAATACTCTCTGACTGCACACATATAGAATGAACATCCAGAATCTAATGTTCAATCTGATTTTTTCGTTCCTGAAGTAACTGTGAGCACTTCTGATTCTTCATAATTTAAGCCCTTTGTAACCGTTATCTTTGATAATTATTCTTTCCTCTTGTTCATCTTGTGCTTCAGACAATTTCTCTTCAAATGACTTTTTTGGTCATAGTAGTAGTGCTTCCCTTTGTAACCTCTTAACTTGGAAGAACATTTCTTCTTGGACCCTTCCTGCTGCACTATTGCACTGTCTCTTACTCCCCTACTGCGTGATGCAACGATGATACCCTCTCCCTAAGATTTGTCACTCTCCCTCTTCTTTAACATCTCATGAGATATGAAAGCTGCAACAACTTCATCTAAATCGATGGTATCTTTCCCAAACATCAGTGTATTACTCAGATACTCATATGATGAAGGTAAGAAAACTAATAAGATAATTGCTTTATCCTTATTTTTGATCTTTGCACCGATAGAATCTAATTCCTTCAGTATCCTGTTAAACTCATCCAAATACTCCATAAAGTTCGCTTTCTCTGTCATCTGAAGTGCATATAACTGTTTCTTTAAAGACAATCGATTCGTTAATATTTTGGACTTGTACTTACTCTCCAATTTAACCTAGAGTTTCGCCGGATCACTTTCATTGATGATTTCTCAAAGAGTGATATTACCGAGATACAACTTAATCAAGTTGTTCGCTAAGTCCCGCATCTCTTTCCACTCTATTTTCTTCATCATTTTTAATTTTTTTGACTTCTTCCTAAGTGTCTTGATCAGTCATTCGCACGTCAAAATATTTTTTACCCTTTGATGTCATAAGGTGAAGTCGTTGTGACCGTTCAAAAGTTTAATTACGAAACCCAAATTTTTTACCTCTATTAACTTTCTATCTGACAATCTCCACAGTATGAACTCATCGCAATACTAGATTTGTGTAAATCTTGCCTCATGCAATCCAAATCAACTTTGATTGTACCTGATTATACCCAATCAATTCTAATATATACCGATCTATCCAATCCAATTAAACGATGCAAAAATAAAAAACTTTAGTTGTACCAATAAATCCGCAAAGCTAAAAAAATTTTAAGAGACTTTCTTCTTTACTTATTTTATTATATATACGAAATAACATAATAAAATAAATTTGAACCGTTAATTCAAAATTTGCACCAACTCTATAAAAACCTCATCAATCAAATCCAAACCAAAGAATATAAGTCTATGCAGAGATTCAATTCATCAATACCAAGGCAATTCCCCTTCAAAATCAATAACCCAATTCCTAATTAAGAATCCAAAAACCCCTTGGTGATTGAAAACTGTTGGTTGCCGTTTTAAAAAAACTTGATCAAAGAGAACAACGCCGCCGCTTCACTCAATTGAAGTCTCGAATCACGTCCAAATAATTTCTCAAGGTGCAAACAAATTAACACTGTTCTTACGGCGCCGCTGCCTCTTTTTTTCTTTTCTTTTTTTTATACGAATTAAATAATTTTTTAACTTATACAAACCAAAATCAAAAAAATTATACAATGCCACAATTTTTCACTACGGTTTCGAATCGTCTATCGTTGTCTCTGATATTATTTGTTGGAATTTGAATACTAATATCTGAATACGAACGGAAGCAATCCACGCACAAAAAATAAAAAATAATTAACACTGAAAATTTATGTAGTTCGGCCTACATCAGGTTACGTCTACAAGTAAGAGAAAAAATATTTTAATATGTCGAATGTTAAAGAGTATAGTACCCGTCTCCGTTCTCTCTACCAGCAAGTCTTGCAATTTTTTGTTTACGCACACATAAACCCTATAACCTCACTGGTGTTCTATTTATAAACACACACGTGGAAACTCTAAAACCTACGAGCCCACATTATTATAACCCTATATATAATTAATTTTTAGTGAGTTTCTAATCTCACGCCAACCCAATCATATATAAGCCAAAAAAATAATATAATAAAATACGAACTTGATAAAATATAAGACACATAACCCAACATACACACACATATATATATAAAACATTTTTTTACTATACATGCATTGGTTTTATTTGTAGTATGCTGCCAGTTTACAATATGCATTGAAAGTGATAATATTAATATTGATTTTAGCTATAATATGCTTTTTCAACAGTGCAATTTTTTTTTTTAAAGTTTAGTATTTGTTTTGTCCTTTTAAACTGAATCAAACCAAACCATATTTAGCATTCAGATTGGTTTGCTTTTAACATTCTAATCGTATGACTTGATTTTTATATTTTGCGAATTGTAGAAAACGGATTGGTTTAGGGTTTATATTAAAATTGCACCAATTCAAACAGTTAACATCCCTAGTTTTGTTCATCCTTTAATAAAAAAAGAAAAACTTATATTTGTTTAGTCGTCTTGACTTGACTAGAAAAATAAAAAAAAAAAACAAAAAAATTATCAAAAGATTGAAAAAAGGTCAATAAATATGAAAATAAACCAAAAAAATTTATGACTTGTTAGTTTATTTTGTCCTATTTTTATTTTTATTTTTAAAATAAAAATTTTAATCCAAAAAAATTTTTTTTAAAATTATTTTAATGAGAAGAGTCCAAAAAGTATATACAAATTTAACAAAATGATTAAAAAATTATTAAATACAAAATAAAAAAATAAATAAAATAATTGTTGGGTGATAAAATAATTGTGACTGTTCTCTAATTTTAAAAAGGATTGAATGATCGCACTAATTTTAAAAAGGATTGAATGATCGCACTAATAGTTTGAGTTGTTTATTTTGTTATTTTAAATATATAAATTATTTATACAAAATTAAATTTATTGAAAGTAAATTATATTTATTTTTTTAAAAAATAAATAATAAATAAACCGTACCATTTTTTTAATAAATCTTATTTATCTACGACATCCAATAATTAAGAGTTCATTGGGACATAAATGTGATATTTTGGGTCCTAGAGGATCCGGTGCCAATTATAAGTTATCTGGCTATCTCATATGTGATTGGTGCTCATCTCCCAAATCCATCATAGTTTTATTAGGCTGACAGCACTAATATCAAGAGTAATTGTTTGATGCTTCTAGAGCATTACTAGACAATTTTGCCTTGTACTTTCATTTATATAGTAATGATAAATTTTACGGTATTAACATGACTTATTTTTGTAAAATAATTAAAAAATAAATAATAATTCACATAGTATAGAATATAATTTTTTATTTATTAAAAATATCATATAATATGTCGCCAGAATAGTACTTCAGGACGACTTGTGGGTGTTTAGTATTGTTAAAATTAATAACTTATAAATTATAATTTGTAACAAAAGTTATGAATATTTGATAAATATATTAATTTATAACTAAAATAGAATAAAAAATAGTTATAACATATAATAAAATTTGTAAGCATTTTAAAATATATATAATTTATTACTAAAATTAATATCATAAAATTAAAAATTTGTCCCAAAAGCAACACCAATTTCACCTAACATCCCCAATAATCCCCAAAATTTGCCTAATGTCAAGAGTGGGGCTGCAGTTTTGTCAGGAGCGGCCAATGATTTTGGAGGCATTAGGCAAAAATTTTAAATGGAAGCCTCTTTGCCTTTAAATTTATTTTAATATTTTGTTGTTAAATTTTACTTTTTATTTTTTGAGATATAAAATTATTAATTAAATTTTTATAATTAATTGTTTAATATATATTTTTCAATTCATAAGAGTAATGTTCTACTTAATTTTTTTATGATATAATTAATCTAATAAATAAGTCACAAATAAAGAGAAAGAGAGCAATAAATCAGTTGTAAAAGAGAAAAAGAATATAAAGTTAAACTCTTTAATTGTCCGCGATCTAAGAAAATTAAAAGTCACTACTACAATAATGCAATGTGTCTCTGTTAATTTCGTAGAACGAGTATTGAATGAAAATATTATTTTTAGCAATATTTTTTAATTTTAAAAGTCAATTGAAATTTTGTATTTTACCATACTTTTTATTTCAAACGTCACTATGTATGCATTTTTTATTGGACGAAAATAGGCTTAGTCTATTTTGTTTGTCAACCTCATAAAATAAATTATATACTTTGGCTCTGTTTGGGTGATATTGTTTATTTATTTATTAGTTTATAAGCAAAAAAATAAGTCACGTCATTTGGGTAACCAAACAAGTCCAAAATAAAAAAAAATAAGCAAATAAACAAATAAACTAACTTATAAGCAAATAAGTAAATAAATTCGTTTGGGTAATTGGCTTATAAACAAATAAGTAAATAAGCCACAAACCACCCAAACAACATTGCTTAAATGGAATTTGCCTTATTTGTTAATAAGCAAATAAACCGATAAGCAAATAAGCAAGATTCACCCAAACGGGACCTTTGTCGATAATTTTTTAAATATCTATGTATAATAGTATGCATTATAAATGGTCTTATTAAATCTCACAAATAATTTAAAAAATTTAATAGAATTCATATATATATATATATATATATTTGGAAGCCTTATTGAAATTGGGGTTTTAAACTATCGCCTAATTAATCTAATATACAAGTAAATTTTGTTCCATTGACTTCTCTTTTCTGCTTGTTAATTTGATGCCTACCATGCGTGCTATAAATATCTTATGTTTATTATTATTATTTTAAATAACAAAACAGCCGCAACTCCTATATTTTGTATTTAGTAAAGTTTGAATTTCAAACAATCTAAAAAAGTCGTTAGCAGATTTTTTGGGGTTAATTTTGATGAGTTTTTAGTTAGAGTTGAGTTTTGTCAGCTGTTGAGGTTGTGGAGTTCACGTCCAATATTACTTTAATAATTTAAATTATTTATTTATAATTTATGATATACATAAATTATTCAAATAAAAAATTAAATTAATGAAATATTATTAGGTATCTAAACAAAAAAACTGCACCGTTTATTTTTTTTAAGACAAATATTACAATAAATGAACCGCATTGTTTATTTTTTTAAATCAAATATAATTTATTTATGCACTTAATAATATTTTGTCAACTTAATTTTTGCCTTTAGTGATCTACAGATTAAATACACAAAATAAATTATTTAAATTATTAAAATAATTAAATATACAAAATAAATTATTTAAATCATTAAAATACAATCCAACGAAGAGTCACATGGATCGACCTATACCCTATTGTTGAAAAGCCCAACTGTGGGTAAATCATTTCCTTTTAGTAGGATCTGGGTTCTTGTTGGCCGGGCCAATGGTACCATGTTGTTGGCTAAGGCTCACTTCAAATTTTATTTTAATAATTTAAATTATTTATTTTGTAAATCTAGTAATCATCTAGATAAAAGAATAAATCTATCGAATATTATTAGGTGTTTAAAAAAAATAAATTTATTTTTATAAAAAAATATAATTTATTCAGACACTTAATAATATCAGATTAATCTCTTATTTTTGCATAAATAATATGTACACTAAAATTTACAAAATAAAAAATTTGAATCACTAACAATAGCAACTGCAAAGAAGAGCCAACATAAAAAAGGCTAAATCGTTTTATAATAATATGGGAATTAGCTTTTATTACAAAAGGTGTTCGGTTTTGGACCAATTTACGTAAAAAAAATCTTATAATTACTAAAAAATTAATCCCACAGTCTACTAACCTTTTGAAGGGCACCAGCATTTTCAACTTTTGGTTTCCTCACCCCCTCAATAAACAACATATTTAATACAGAAAATTAATTTCATAATAATAATAGTAGTTTACAACCTCAAAGTAAAGGGCAAGAAGGGATGCACCCTAAAGTCAACTAGTTTAGAAAGGTGATTAACAGCAAAGCATAACTGTGGATAAAATGCAGACAAGAACAGACCCAAGGGACCACCAGATGGAGGCGACCACCTCATTTAAGTTCTTGGGAAAAAATCTCATTATTGTATAAATATTTGACCTAAATATCTTAAAATTATATAAGCTCACTCTCTAGATTTTATATATAAAAATATATATTAATATTCGCCTGCAAAAGTCTTATAAAAATCATTCACTCTTTCTGATTAAAATTTTGCGTCCACTGCAGAGAAGACCAGGCTTGAGGACAAGTTGCTGCAGTGTCATAAATACTAATGTTGTTTTCAACCTTTGAGTAAAATTCAAAACAAGCAAGTGTGATCTTTATATTGCAAATAAAAATTGAACACAACACGGTAATTGCCGCAAGTCACTGCCAAACAAACATCGATGAGAGTAGATTAGAACAAATTCAATCCTTTCTAATCCCACATACACGCACACACACAAAAAAGCAAACCAAAGATGAGAGAGAGAGAGAGAGAGAGAGAGAGAGAGAGAGAGAGAGATTAGATAAACTATCATGGTTAAAAAAAATAAAGACAGAAGTTTCAGTTCATTAAATACAAAGCCCCCCTTCTCCAAGAAGTAAGGTTTTAACACTCAAGTGAAGACAATTTTGCATGAAAGATGCAACCTTCCACAGATTCTCACACATACAACATTACAACATCACACAAATGGCTTTTGAATTGAACATGAAAGAGAAATCAGGGATATCATTCTACCCGTCAAAACTAAAGAAAGAACTTAAGATCACAATTAAATTAAAAAATAAATAAATTTGAAAAAAAATGGAGTTTCAGATGCTAAGGTGTCACGGTGTCAGTCTATGAACAATTCAACAGAAGGTGAGGTCAAGGGCAAATCAACATACTTGCATATCAAAATGTGCTGCTGCTTTCACTTGCAGAAATAGAAGGACCTTCGGGTTTCACAAGATGAGAGCCTCGGGAATTGATATCGAGCCCTTGCAAACGACCAAGGGAGTCCTGCTGCAACATATCAGAAAGGGCCTGTGATTGGAACAACTGCTGCATTTGTATCTGGTGGGGGTCACTAGTCCCGTATTGTGGCTGCTGCGAATAGAAGGATGATGGGGCATATGGAAGATGCTGGATTCCAAAATTGTATGCATCGGAAGGGGATGTCATTTCTCCGGTGGCAATTTTGAGCCTATCTACTTCCTGCTTCAGTGCTTCATTCAGCGCTGTGTTTAAGAAACAGTTTCATATAGATGTATTCATTAATAATCTCACATTGTACATATTGGGAAAGGAAGTAAAAAGTACAGATACATATAGCTGAGAAATCTGTACGAGACTGACAAGAAATTTCGTTTTGTCCTCTTGTGTACCCGTTGGGTTGCAAACAATTATCAGTATAATAACATATTTGTCAGCGTTGTCCATCATAAGTTATCGCAAAGAAATAGTATGTGTCTGCTGATACGCTAAACAAATATTTTGATGAAAGATGTATGGAATATTGAATGTAGTGTCGAAATGTACCAAAACCAAATTTGTTTGAAAGGTGAAACATACCATCACGTAACTGGGCTTGTTGTTCCATAGCTTGTAACCGAAGCTTGAGTTCAGTATTTTCATTAGTCAGACCTGTTGTATCTCTCTATAAAAGGAAACAAAATTTAAGCCAATAAATTTTAAAATTGTGGTTATAATAATATAATAGGAAACAAGATTGAAGAAAGGGAAGTGAAATCTAAACTTACATGGAAATTTAACAATAGAAGTTGTAAAAGAATATGAAGCATGTGAAACAAAAGCATGAAACATAGACCTCATATCTGCCTTAACATGTTGGTAATCGAGTTTTACTGTGCTTGAGAGCAAAAGATGGGGGAGGGGGGAGGGGGGAGCCCTAAATGCTCAAAGCTAGAGGAAAGACAGGAAAGGAGTGAAGAGGAAAAGGGTGAATTCTAACCAAAATTAGAGATGGTTAGATAGTCAAAGGTGAGAAGCCTTAATTGGGCATTTAACAGACTGTCAACTTGTTAATAAATCGTCCACCTTTTTTTTCTTGTAATCAGCATAAGGTTTTTTCAACCATTTCTTGTATTCCTGGGAACTGAGCAAGTACTAAAATTAAATGAGAGAGACAGTACTTGAAATACACCATTTTTCTACTAATCAAATAATTAATAAAAGCTTTTGATGGACCTTGAATAGTCTTGAATAGAAACATCCAATGGTCTTATGGGAAATAATTTTGACGAGGCAAATTTGAAAGATTTGATAAAAGGTTGGTTGTTTCCAGCAGGGTCTTGGCAGTAGGAAGCATTAAATCTAAATTTTCGAATAAGGGTAGGTTCTTGTGCAAACCCACATCACAACGCTGTAAGGGAATGGTACTTGTCGCCATGCCAGGTGATGACCTCTAGTAAATCAATCTTGCTTTCAGAATCAAAACTGATAATCAAGAAACAAGGCAATTGGGTTCCAGGAGAGAGAGAGAGAGAGAGAGAGAGAGAGAGTATTGTTCCATATTCTTCAGAAGCAAGTGAACAAACCATAACTACGTCAGAGAGGAAAGCACAAGTTAAACATTACCAGAAAGCATGGCTTCCAGTGACCTGGGAGAGGACACCAAATCAAGCAGCTATGACAAGTGATCCAAATGAAATATCTTATTTTATTTGCATTGAGACCTAATATACGGATTCTACAATTTTGGCATGAAAGAAATAAAAAATATGGAGATATAACTACAGGTAAGTAAAACAAATAAAGTCAACACATTCCTTTGGAACAAGCAAACAATTACAAAAGACTGCAAACTCATAATCACCTGAAACAGGGTGAGTTGTGCAGAAAGGGTGGTTGCTTCCGTTTGAAGGGTCAGAACTTTTCTCTCAAGTTCAGATATATAACGGGCTTTCCTCTCTTTTGAACGAGCAGCAGACTGCCGATTTGCGAGAATTCTGCATACATGTCCAACATGCCAGACAATACAAAGAGAAAAAAGCCAAAAATCAGTAGAGGGTTCTTCGTTTAACGTTAAATATAAAGAGTGATAGACTGGCGACCAATAGAAGGTAGCATATATTAAATTCAAAATTTTATGTCCACGCTGCAATAGTGCAGGAGTATAGCATTATGTCATTACAATTTCACAAGGTTACTCAATGAAATTGAAAGCAAGATAATCTAGAAATCCTTAATTTGCTACTTCAGTAAAATTAACATCAATTACTCATCAAATTTTGTTTACCTGTTATATTCGCATAGATTAAGACAAAATGTTGAAGGACAATAAAATCAACATGCAGTATCAAGGTTTTCAACATCAGTACTTGTTATATAACTAGGTATTGTTCGTTAAAAGACTTATATTATTATGAATAAATCCATATTAGAAAATGCTAAATAAAAAAAAAAGTGCAATACATAGATAATTATTCTAAGTATTCAATTTTAAAAACAGTTAGCCAGCTCCCGTTTTTTTATATAATCTTACGGTTTGACCGTTCACAAAATAACTTGTAATAAAAGCAAACAACACAATATACACAGGTTCAGTCTGAATCCTAACCAAAAAAAAAAATCAACACTTAGTATTGGAGATTTTCAAAATTAATAAAAAGAAAGTCTTGATCGTTGGATTGCTTGGAATGAAAAATAACCGTTGGATCAAAATAGAAAGATTCCACATTAACCATTCTAACTTGTTATATAAATAATAATAATAATAATAATAATAACAATAACAACAACAACAATAATAATAATAATAATAACAATAACAATAACAATAATAATAATAATAATAATAATATAATTCACTATCTAGCGAACTTGAGAACAACCTTATGATGCTTATAATTATTACACTTCTCTTTTCCTTACTTTTGATGCCCAATTGAAATCAGATCAGATCCTCACTTCTGCTAATTAAGGTCTATTATTCAACACTCATATAAGACAAGATAACAAATTAGCAAGGAGTATTCCCAGGTTCAACGGATGTGAAGTTTGAATTCCAATACTCAAACGAACATTAACAAATTTTTTACTTCATTAACTTTTCAAATAGTTCTCTATGGACTCACCAATCAAGAGCATGCTCATGTTATGCATAAGCATGTCATATGTGCAATAGACATGACATAAACGCCTGGCAGTTAATGAGCTTAACAACCTAATCACACCAATTTCATTCACATCTTACATACGATGATACATATGGTTGTTACTACAAATCAATTCAATAATAACCCCATAAGATCATGTGGAAAGATATGGTTAAGGATTCTATTAAATGTCCGGTAAACGTTTCATCATGCTTAAAAGTTTCTTCTGACAAACCTATCTTAATGTACTTATCAAATCGCGTGATATGATGCTTTGAATTTACATGAACCTCCTTCCCGAATAAATTTGGTAGGACACTCGAATGAAAGGATCCAAAAAACGTCTTAACAATGTAGCCACCGTGTATTTCTCTCAAATCAACTAAATGGAAGGGGATTGGTTATTCATCCAGGGAGCAATGAACTTCTAGTCATTGTAGAAAAGTTGCAGGGATTTACTTCTTATGACACAGAAAAACCTCATTGGCAGGTGTTGAGGAAATCCCTCCAACTGAGAATCTACTTGAACTCTAGTGATGCTATCAGAGACAAAAGAAAGAGGAAGTAAAAAAGAAAAGACCCTCAAATATATCTACTACCAAAAGAGAACTTTCAGTATATCATGTGAAGTCAATTGACCTTTACCGTAGATCAAATTCCCACATCAAGCCAGAAATCGATAAAGTATTTATCGGTGGACTACAATTCTACGTTTTGACATGATTAAGCATTGATTCACAACTCTCCATTGACAGAAATTGTTTGAAACTTCACCAAATGTCAAATCCAGTCACATTCCCGAAAATGTAACTCATACAACAAAAAATCATAAGAAATTCACTTAAATCTACAGTCAACGAACTGTTTATAAAGAAGGGAACTCGTAACCATACCTCTTGGCTCGTTTGGGGTCAATGGACCACAATTCGGCAAGCTTATCAGGAGCCATTGCCTTCTTGGCTTCTATAGCATCGCCAAGAAGAATCGAGCCGTCAACCGAATTACTATGCCGATGCCGAGGCCTCACGCTCTTCTCTCCCTCACCGGTCGTCTCCACCGGTACTCCACCTCCACCATTGCAACTGACGGCACCACCACCGGCATTATCGATCCGGCAGTCGCTGCCGTCGGCTGAGTTGGATCCAAGCTTCTCAATGTCCATGTAAGTGCAGAAAAGATCGTCCTCCGATCCGATCTCGTCGAAACTCCCCGGCGGCCCATCGAATGGATCGGAGACGAGATCCAGGTCGTCCGGAAGTCGGAAGTTCGTATCTGAGTGGGCCCGCCGGTGGTGAGCCGCCCTGAACGAGGCGGACGGGTTCCCAAACGGCGTCTTTGACAGCTTCTGAACATTTTGGTTGCCGGAACTAGCGTTTGAATTCGATGGATCTTGCATTTTTCCGGCACAATCTCTCTCTCTCTCTCTCTCTCTCTCTCTCTGTATCGGTGAGCTTGGTCTTCTTGACTTCCTAGGAGTGGGATCGTTTTTCACTCTTGGGTCACATGGAAACGTTAAGAGGAGGAGAGGGAAGGAAAAGTGTGGACTGCCTTTTGAAAGGGTGTTTGTGGAATTTCAAGATGCGTTTAGCCC
>JAOTRH010000001.1:6619069-6650937 GCA_034768845.1 Heliamphora exappendiculata
TTCTCAAGATTCAATTGTCAATTGAATGGCCAATTCAATTGCAATTGAATTCTGCTATTGAATTCTGAAATTCAATGGCCACAGAAATTCCAACATTATGTATAGTTCAATCCACTAATAATTGTGAGAATCGCATTGGGACTAAATAACCATATAAGACACGTTTGATTATACTATTATTATTACAAAGATTAGTTATATTAGGAAATAAAAAAGAATTATGATATAAGATAAAGACAGATAAAAGAAGCAAAGAAAAGATATGATATGATAAGATTATGAATTTGATTGTGAAATAAGTTATATCATAAAATTATTTTTATATTTAATTAGAAGGAGATAATAATTAAATAAAATATAATTATTTTAACAGTTGAATTTAGTAAAAAATAGTTTGAAATCTAACGTCCACACTTTCATCTTCCTCTCGGTATTAGTTATCCATTTTTACTTTCCTATAAGTATAATTCATTCAAATAGAATAATTTAAATACCAAAATTCAGGGTAGCCCATCTTTTAAGCTAATTAGGCGACCTCATCTGCTAGAATAATTTGGCGACCGCATAATACCCCTCACATGGTGACGAGACTCCAAATTTCTAAGATAATTTATGATACATATAATTATATATCAATTTTAAAAATAATCCACATTGATATAGTCTAAAAAAATATTATTTACTAGGTCTAAAAAAGGCCTTTTATAAAATAAACTATTATACATAAACTCTAAATTTTTTTTTTTTTTTTGACAAAGCTCAAACAGCATATTATTTGTTATGCCAAAAAATATATTAATCTAGTTCAACTTAAAATTAATACAAAGATTAATAAATTGCATCTCCAAAGTGGAAAAGAATGAATTAAGAAATAAAATATAAAAAAATAATTTTAAAAG
The DNA here is from genome assembly GCA_034768845.1 of Heliamphora exappendiculata. NCBI lineage: Eukaryota > Viridiplantae > Streptophyta > Magnoliopsida > Ericales > Sarraceniaceae > Heliamphora > Heliamphora exappendiculata. Next base: position 6,619,969 of record JAOTRH010000001.1, read on the forward strand.
CCTAAATTTTAGATCCCAACTAAGACTCCCAAAATGATCGGCCTGCCCTTATTTAAATTGAAGAACCTAATATCGAACTAAAAACACATGTAGGAGCTACGCGTTTTTTAACATAATCTTCCATAAATTTTAGATGAGTCTCGTGTGTCACATAATCCTTATCCTTCGGCTTTTATCCATTACCAAACATGCCGGAATCATAAGCTTCTCACACTGAGCAAATTTCTTATTTTATTTTTTAGTAGAATCTCTTTAAATAATAATAATAATAATAATATTGTTATTATTATTTTCTACCAACTGAGAAAATAAAAATTTTAACTAAAAAATTTCAAAGATTTCCTTTTCTTTTATCCCAGACGGGATTCCCAGCAAGTCCATCCCTTGATCTGCTGCATATCTCAATGGATGTGCCTGGAGAATATGAACAATATTGACTAGATTTTCCAGCCAAAATCGTAGGGATAAGGCAATTGTATCTTCACCTCATTTTTTATAACAAGTCTTCTTAACAAAACAGAAAAAGTCATCAAGGAGCCAAGCGCGAGTTTCGTCCAGAACTTGACCAGGGACTGGTTGAGTGCACAAGAAAAAAACTAAAATAAGAACCAGACCGATCCACTAATCACATTAGTGAAAAGTGCTCTTCATTTTCACTTGATTTAAATGCTTACACAAACTAAATCAGTAGAGAAAAAAAACGAGCAAATGTAATATTCAAGCTTATATCCTATAGACAAAAAAAACTCATTAAAAACATGATAAAAGCATCTCACTTTTTATTGAGAATAAAAGAACACTAAAAAATAAGCCCAAAAAAATACAAATATAATGTGGTGACATATAAATTGTCATCTCTATGTAATCGAATATATAACAAGAAAGAAAATCCTTCTAGAGAGGATTGCAATTTAATGGAGCCTGTTAGTGGTATAAATGTGAAATATCTATTAACAAGAAAGAAAATCTAAAAAATTCAAAAAGAAAAATTAATAGAAGCTAGATATGTTGAACCAATAAATAAAGTTCATCGATTTCCTAAATTGTCCTCGTTGTAATCTCACACTAATTTATTTTTTTCATATTGCCATTGAATCTTTTTGAAATAGAAAAAAATCATTTCACAATTATGAAATCAATTCAAAAATCTTACTTTTTAATTTAATAATAAATTATAATATTTTTTAAACATTCATTCACAGTATCTGTTATAAGTTATAATTATTTTTTTTTTAGTTATAATTTAACATATTTTCTAAACATTAATAATTTTACTATAAATTATAATTTATAAATTATTAATTTTAATAATACCAAACACACATATGTCGTTTTTCAAAATTTGAATGTGGACCATGAAATACACATTATTCATCGTATATTAAATGCTTCTGGTGTGCAGATTCTCCATTGTTATGCAATAATTAAATTCTAAAAAAATCTGGTCACAGTTTAAATTACTGTTTTATTTATTTATTTTCCTTTTGACTAACCATTAAGTCTTTGGGATACAACAACAAAAATTAGTTATTTTAATAAAATTAATTTATATTGTTTAGCATTCTAAAAATCAACTAACATTTTGGTATTTTTCTAATAAAAAACTATATATCTTAAGCAATTTAACTTCTTTTTTGACAAAAAAAAAAAAAAGAGTACCTTAAAAAATTTTACCCAAACACTCTCAGTTTAATTTTTTTTCATTTTTCTAAAAAATTTATTTCTTAAAAACAAAATTTCCTAGACAACCCAAACAAGCTAAATCATAGAATGTCAATTCAAAATGCCTATAAAAAACTAGAAGTCAAATAAAAAACTAATTATATATTGGGTGAATTCCTATGTACACAATATGATTCAAATATCGCCTCAAACACAATCCAAAATAACATAGAAACAATTATTATTTTATAGATATTTTTTTTTCAATTTTCAAAGAAAAGTAATGAAAAAAGAAAAAAGAAGGCGATGGATGAGCTGGAAGAAGATTTCTAGAGAGCAGGGACAGATACTAATGAATCACTGATACTGATATTGATATCATATGCATATACACACATACACACACACACACATATATATATATATATATATATATATAGAGAGAGAGAGAGAGAGAGAGAGAGAGAGATCTCGGATGGAGAGAACCAAAAAGAATCACGAAAGATCTGTGACTATACGTTTTGAATTTATGTGATTCAATATCTGAAACCTTACCTAACACTATAAATACCACCGCCAGAAATCGAATCTGTAGATCTGATCAGTCGGCGTGTTTGATTAATTGTGCGATTTAATTGTTTTCTCTCAAAGTTGAAAAAAACTTTTTTCTTACGGTGAATAAATTTTTCTCGAGGGTCGGCGAAGGGAAGCATCGTCGTGTTTGATTGGTGAGAAACTGATGGATTCTGCATCTTCTTCCTCTTCTTCTTCTTCTTCGGCTTCGTTGTCAAAGGGAATGATGATGGATCGTGGGAACGAAGATGATGAAATTCATGTGCTAGCAGTTGATGACAATCTCATCGATCGCAAGCTTGTAGAGAAGTTACTCAAGAACTCCTCTTGCAAAGGTAGCAATTTCTAACAATTTTTATATATTTTTTAAAATTAAAAAAAAAATTCTATTTTTAAAATTTTTTTGGTTCTATGTTTTTAATTTATCAATTTTTCTTGATAAGAATAATGTAAAATGTATATTAATTAGGTATAATTCGTATCTAAATGCACTATTACTATTTTTTTAAAATTATTCAGTAATTTGTAATGATGACTGAAATTATAAGAGACAAAAAATATAAAACAAAAATAGCAGTCGCGATCAATAAATTGTTCAAATACTCGAATTAAATGATAATAAATTAATTAAAAATATATATAATTATCACATCTTAATTGGTAATTATAATTAAATTAAATAATAACCGATCAAAAAAATAAAAATCTCAATAAATTTCATCCCACCGTTATATTGGTTAAAAAAAATATAAGCCCTTGAATCAAGAACCCTGCTGTGAGGGTTATTTAAGCTTTAAAATAAATTTTATAATTTGATTGAAATTATTATTATTTTTTATTTGATAAATACTTAATATGTGTAAAAAATTAGATTAATAGGACATTGTTATTCATATGATTGAATCATGTTTGTTCTTGAATAAAATAACTAAAGTATAAAATTTTAAAAATAAAATATAAGTTAAATGTGCACCGATCATATGTATAACGATATCATTAACCTAATTTTTTATACAAAATAAATATTTATCAAATATAAAATAATAAATAATTTTAATTAAATTATAAAATTTATGTTAATGGCCAAATGACCCTCACTGCAGGGTTCTGCTGTGTCATGAGGTAGCAGGGACCGTGCACTCTGGAATTAATATATACCTGTCACATTGATTATTATAATTTATTATATAAATTTGTATTATAGATAAAAGAAATTAGTAAAGACGAACAATATAACGCATAGGCTTGAACATACTTTATTTTTTTGTTATGCTTTTTTTGAATTTTTTAACTAATTTTTAATTGTTTTGAAACTCATACTAATAATAATAATCTTAAAAATTTGTTCATCTAAAAAACCTAGTGATTTTTATCAGAGTTTTTTTTAATCTTTTTTCATTTTTTTTATATTTTAGTTTAAAGTTTTTATTTTTTGGGTTCCTTACAACGAGTATTCTATAAAAAAATGCCTGTTGGAACCAAATTTTTTAAAAGTTCACTAAAATGAAAAAATTATAAAAAAAAAATCAGAAAAGCCTACTAGGGCCTGTTTGGACTAGCTTTTCAGCTGATTTTTTGCAAAAAAAAAATAATTTTTAAACTGCACTGTTTGATTTTTAAAAATAATTAACTATTTTTTTAATCTCTTAATCTAAGAAAAAAATTAATACATATTTCAAACACTCTAACTTTTTTGAAAAAAAAAATACAGTTCAAACACAAATATAAATATAAATTAAAGCTAAAAAAAACTGCTAAAAAACAAAACTATAAAAACCTTATCTCAAAGGGAAGCTGAAAACGTGTCTTTTATTTGAAGTCAACATAAGCGCCTACAAAAAAAAAAAAATAGTAAGAGTTTCAATACACTTTTTAAAAAAACTCAACTTCTGTTTGGCTTAATTTTTTTAAAAGCTTTTTATTTAATTTTTTTAAAAAAAGAATCATTTGTTTAGCTTTTTACTATAATTAATTAACTTTTTTTTATATTTAATTATATCTATTTTTTTTTTGAAAAAAAGGCCAAACACATGCATGCATAGTAGGTACTTTTTCAATATTTTTAAATATTTTAGCACGCTAATCGAGATTAATAACAATTCTTATTAAGTAATTTTTCCATACCATATCTTGTACTATTTAAAATAAATTTGGCTATATATTTGTGTGTCTCATCACTTTTTTAACGTAGAGTCATAGTCCAAATTCATTTGGAACAATTTAAAAGTTAATATTTAGACTATTATTAATATTTATCTATTATAATAAAGATAATCATGTAAATTGATGTCTAGTGATAACATAAAGGCACACAGTGATTTTAATTTAAGAGTAGCAAAGGATTTATAGAAAATTTTAAAAGAACAAATTTATATAATTTTGATATATTTAAATCAAATATTACTATGAAAAAAATTCAATTTTTTTGAAATTTAGAAGGTCGCTCAAATGGGCATTAGGGTGCTATGGCTGATTACTTTGTACCGCTGGTTTTGATTGTTTTTATTATTATTGTTCTGCCCTTCATTCATGTTTTAGGTTATGTTTGCTTTAACTGAAAAACAAGACTGCATTCAATATTGAAAATCATTCAAGGAGAGTAGCTCAAACTTATATTTTATAGTTTAGACGTAGATTTGAGGATTAATTTTGAGCATTTTTTCCTTTACCCCATGTTTGGAATATTTAAAAACTTGATTTTTTTTTTAAATAATTTTTTTAGAAAAAAAAGTTAGTGTTCGGGATAGTTTGTTTAGAGTTTCTCTTTTTATTTTTGCTTTTTGTTAAAACGTTTAACTTGTACTTACTTTTTGCTTTAAGTTGTAATGTTTAGGATATTAGCACTGGTCCTCTTATTGTTGAGAGTAGAGTTAGACTTTTTAATTAAGAGTATTATAGTTATTTTTACTTTAAAAAATTAGTGTTCTTGAGATGTGTATATATATTTTTTTCTTTGAAAAATAAATGAAAAAATTAGTCTTCCTTTTAAAGATACCAAATACTATAGCATAAAAACTTCCTTTTTTTTTTTTGAAGGTAAAAAAATCAACTTTTAGAGATCCCAAACAAGGGCATAGTTTCTCAATCTACTCATAATTGCCAACTCTCCAATATTTTAGTGATGTTTAACTTTACATCCCTTCATCTGAAATCCATCCATCCAAACACAGCCGAATTTCTTCAACCCCTAATTAGAAAATTCTAAACATTGATGTCTTGATTAAATGCATATATTGGTTTAGCAATTCACTAATTTGTAAATTGCTGCAGTGACTACTGCAGAAAATGGGTTAAGAGCATTGGAATTTCTAGGCTTGGGAGATGATCAAAACAACAACTTAAAGACCAGTGTAAGTGATGACTCCCTTTATCAACCTCTTTAAATATGTCAACCTGTTCCCTAAAAAAAAAAAAAACCAAAATTAATCCTAGATTAACTCACCCAAATCATAAAAAAAACATTACTTCCCAATCTGTTTGGGTTAATTTGTGAGATTTTTCTATATGATTTTCCCAGGGTTCGAAGGTGAATTTGATAATTACAGATTATTGCATGCCGGGAATGACGGGTTACGACCTACTTAAGAAAATTAAGGTAATTTATAATTAATTAACTAGTTTGTTCATTGTTTTCGATTGCTTACAAAAGTTGTTAATCGGTGAATGGTGCTGAAAACAAGCATGTTGTTTCGCAAGCAGGAATCTAATGTTTTGAAGAAGGTTCCAGTTGTTATAATGTCATCCGAGAACATCCCAATGCGTATTAACAAGTAATTAATTGTTAATCATGTCTGCTTTTTTCGACGAACTTTTCCAATTTTCTTTTTCTTTTTCTTTTTCTTTTCGGTTTCTAATAATCCGGGCGCATCGACAGGTGCTTGGAGGAAGGAGCTCAAATGTTCATGCTCAAGCCTCTCAAACAATCAGATGTAAGGAAGTTGAGATGTCAATTGATGACATAAAATAGAGAAGAAGCTAAAATAACATTGAAAGAGGCAGAGCAGCCTTGGAGGATGTCTGGCTTCACTAGGGGAAGCCACCACAAGCTGAAAGATGAGCCTACTGAAGACTTCAGAACACAGACAATATGCCATCAGATTTTCTTCATCGAGTTTCGTTACAAACACATACGAAATACAGAACCAAATACGTCTCTTCATATGGTGAGTGTTCTGCAATAATGTGTGAAAAGAGTGTATTCGATTCTGTGTTCGGATTTATGCATCTAGCTTTTTTATTCTTGATATTACAATTAATTTGTTTTTTTTAAACCTAATTTAATGAATAATTTCAATCAATTTTGTCATTGGGATTGGGATTTGATTATGTTGAATCCTGTCAATTATGGTTGCAAATGCATGTTGCTAAGGTTCTCCCCTTTCTTTTCTTTTGAGTCAAACACAATTCAATTATTTTGATCTTTTCCATTCTCCAGGTCTCTCGTTTGGTAATCGACTTAATGTTGGCTTTTAATTTTTTTATTTAAAATCTTAAAAAGGTCAACTTCTCCTTTGCATGGTGATTCAATATTACTTCAAAATTAGGTGAGGTTTTTGCTTAGTCACAAAAAACCAATATTTTATCAAATCTCTTTTTTGACTTCTTTGGCTCATTTAGAATAATAGTTTATTTGCTAATTTTTTTTAGTAAGAAAAATTATTATTTAGTTAAACTATTATATTTTTTCAATTCGTCAAATAGGCCGGTTTTGATTAATTGAGGTCCTATGCATACATTTAAAATGAGGTCCTATAAATTTGTACATTTGTAATTTTTATTAAAAAAAATATTATAATAATTTGAAAGAGTACAAATTGTTTTGTTAATTCACATTTCATCAATATCTAATTTACAATTAAAATAGCACCAAACAAAATAAAAAATTATAGTATCAAAATAAATAAAAAAAGATGAACCTATAGTAGCAAATAATCACTTGAACATTCAAATTCTTCAACAAAATTTGCATTATCTATCTTTTTCTTATCACAAAAAAACTTATTAAGAGTTCCCACTTGAAATTGAATTAATTCTTTCACTCTTATTTTTTTACTTTTCTTTTTTCATATTCAGACAAATACTTTTTAGGAGGTATTTTTATAAAATTCTATAAATTAAAAAATATATATAAAAAAATTATTTCGACATGAAAAATTTGAATAGCCACAAGCATGACTCAAATTACATGATAATTGTGCAAATAAAAAAATAACGAACGTTGTAGATACAAATGTAGAAATTAAGTGCATAATACATTGTACATATAAAAATAAAGAAAAATTATAAATTTAGGGGTTCTTTTTAGTTATAATAGGTATTTTACTTATTAATTTTATAAAAAACCTAATAAAAAGTAATACAAATTTGAAGTCCTCTTTTTTACTCAAAAATTGGAGCCCAAAGTCGCCCCATTTTGGGAAAATACATAGGAAATGCCTTATCCTCTAACCTAAACGAGTTGAAGAGTTAATTTTTGAATAAATTATACTAATTTTTTTAAAATATTTTAACAAAAATAGATACACTCTTATAGTTTCTGAAACGACACTAATCTCTTGTGTCAATGTTATAACTCTAACACGATTAATAATAATTACAAGTTTACCAATTTAATCTTATCAAACCTGCCAGGTTGTGCCATAACCAAAAAATGGTGCCTAATGGAAAGGCTTAACTAAGGCACCTGTGGGACAATTTTTTTATATGAATTTTTTTTTAATTTTTCAGTAAAATATTTTTACGTTAATTTAAACGATGATACTTTTAAAAAAATTCTTATAACAAAAAATCAGAAAAGTAAAAATAATGATCAAAAAATTTTAAAAAAATTTATATAAGACGAAAAAAACCACTTTAAGAATTTTATGTGATATTTTTTTCGTTTATAGCAAACTTTTTAAAAAAAATTCAAAACAAGAATATTTTTAAATTTGGTTTATAATGATGAATTGAGAAAGTAAAAGAAAATTAGCTCAAAAAATTTTAAAAGTTCATAAAAATTTAAAAAGAGTTGCTAATTAAATAGTTAAACCAAATAGAGCCTAAGTTCCATTTACAAGTAGTGTTAATGGATATTAACCGTGCATTTAATTTCGTTAATAAATCTTAAGAAATTAAGTGATTATTTTCAAGTCAGGGTAATTCGCACATAGCCACCCACACAATTGAATAAATTAATCCATGACTGGAGAAATTTCAAGTATGCAAAAAATGATTTTATTAGATAGGCTTTTTATTCATATCCTTTATTCATAATTTTATAAATTGATCTTCAAAGATCAACAAATAAATAAGCCCCAAATCACCATTTGTGTGTGTGTGTGTGTGTGTTCGTGTGTGTGTGTGTGTGAGAGAGAGAGAGAGAGATAGAGAGAGAGAGAGAGAGAGAGAGAGAGAGATAAGAATTGAGCTTTAATTGGCCCTCTACATTTTGTTATGTGTAATGGCATTGATCCCAGTATCAGAGAAACTATGGACACAAGTCCTACTGCAAGGCTCCTAGAGCTTCCAAGAACAGCGTACGCAAGAGGAGAAACAAAGTTTTGAATCTAGAGGGAGAGAGAGAGAGAGAGAGAGAGAGTAATGGAAGGGTAGGAAGCATGTTCTCCCATTTTGAGCCGGTAAAGGAGAAGAGACGCTTGATTAGGCGATGTCAAAAACCTCAGCAGAGGAGACAGCGACAAAGGGGGAGAAGAGACCCCAGAGGAGGAGAAACCTGTGAGAAGAGACGCTGCTTCAGATTGTTCTTTTTCTTTTTGATTGATTAATTAATTCATTAAAGAAATTTAGTTTAATTATAAGTATAAAGTAGTAAAATATTATTCAATCACATAGTTACAGGTATCGAATCAACGCAAATTTTTATATAAATAACAAACTCAACGAATTTTATATAATGACGAATTCAATCATAAAAAAATATTAAAAAACTAAATGAAAGGTGCTACCTTTTCCATCTTTGTAGTTGATGGTGGTTTTAATATTTAGATGGAGACAGAAAAAGAGTTTTAGAGAAAAGTAGAAAGTAATGAAAGCATATTATGAAGGAGATGACAAAATAAAAATATTATAAATAAATAAAATAGAATTAATATTTTTTTATTAAGTCAGTAACGAAAATTTGACGATTGAACTAATTTGATATAATAACTAAACTAGAAGGGAGGTCAGTGTCGTTTCAAAAATCACATGATGTATATCTATTTTTGTCAGAAATCTTAAGGGGGTCAGTGTAATTTACTTTTAATTTTTTTAATTAAGATATGAAAAAATATTTTAAAAAATAAAAATCGACTAAAATAAGTCAATGGCTCATATTTTATGGTATTTTTTGTCTTTAGTGTTTGAGTAATGTGATGATCATATTTGGTGATCACGTTTGGGTACCATATGATATGTCACATTATGTGTGGTGTTTATATTATTTTGTAGGCTTGTCATTTATTTTTAAGCACCATATATGAGATGCTACATCATATGATATTTAAATGTAATCACTAAAATATGATCACTATAATATTATTTATTAGTATTTTTTTTAGTTTTTAATAAAAAATTAATTTTTTTGACTTCGATCATCAAAACAATCCGAACAAACAAAATAATTTATTCAAAAGATGAAAACAATTCAAAAAAATAAAAGTAAACAAAAATTCAAAATTTATTTTTGCTAGTTTTTCAAGAATTGACGACACAATCAATCACTCTAACCAAAAAATAAATTGACAAAACTTTAAGGTGGGGAATGATTAAATTTTGGGCTAGGTCCCGTTTAGTCAATTTGTATTTCAATAAGCCTCACTAAGGATTTATATTATATTAAGTCCTACTTTATATTTTTTATACCAAAATTATTCTTATTATAATTTCACTCTCTACCACTGCCAAACACCACTCTCCGACACCATAACCGTTGTCGCTGTCGCCACCGCGCGCACACACACACAAATATCTAAATATCTCATTCTGGTTTTGAATTTTCATTTTAGATCTGAAAAATTTCTCATTGGTATGAATATCTTATTTTGATTATGGATATAAAAATAATACATTGTTATCAAATGCCTCATTTGTTATGAAATACCTCAATACGTTTCTTAAACAATTAATACATTTCATAACAAATGTCTGAAGTAGTCTCATTCTTCAAAATGAGACATTTTATAAAAATGAGATATTTTCAAAAGAATGTGTACGTAAATGTGTAAATCGCTCATTATTTTTCGAACAAATAAGACATTTCAATATACCACAACCACTAACATTAGATAAGACCACCACCACCAACACCACCGAACCACAACTACCACCACCACAACAATGACAACAACAGCAACCACCACCACCACCACCGACACACAAAAACACACACAAACAGGATGTAAAAATTTAAACAAATACAGGGGCACAAAGAAGGAAAAAGTTAACAGGTACATGCATAGATAAAAAACAATAAACAGAATGTAAAAATCTGAGTTATCCAAATTACGATTCCAAGCCTCGTACAAATTCATGAAATGTCTAGAGCAGCTTTAGAACTTGTTCGACTTTTGTAATAAATATTAGCTTCTATCCATGCACCAAAATAAATTCTAGCCCGACAACACTAATATCCGAAACCACAGTTTTCAAATTCCACGTGCTGTGACCATCTTCGAGGGTACGAGAAAATCTCCATTTCATCGTGGCACGTGAAGCTGTGGAAGGAAATGGGAGAATAATTTGGTTGGCGAGCGTTGTAGGCAGCCCAAATTTGACCCTGCCTAATCTTAGGAGAATTTGATGATGAAAACAGTTGGAATGGTGCATCGGTACGATCATCGAGAAATGATCTAAGTTCGGTATTTGAACCCAAAGCCTTCAAACGAATGAAATTACGTTGAACCACCAATAACTTTCTATGCAAGCCATTCTCAATGTGGCGACCGCAATGTTCATTGTGGCGATCGCTAATAGAACCTCTTGAAAACCTTAGCCAAAAGTGGCGATCGCCACCTTCAACTGGCGATCGCCACCTTCAACTTGGCGACCGCCAACTCATAATGTGCAACCGCCAATAGAACCTTTTGGAAGCTTATTTGAATATGGCGACCACCACCTCCAACTTGGCGACCACCAACTCCAAATGTCCTGGCATGTCCCAAAACGTGGCAGCATCTCATTAGTTGAAGAATTCTATAAATACCGTATCCCAACGTAGGTTTTTAGGACAGAATTTTAGAGAGAGATTTAGTGAGAGAAGCTTTGCCGAGTCAACGAGCAATTCCAAACCCCGATGCTGAAGCCCTTTGTAGACACCCTAATTTGATCCCGCCTAATCTTAGGCGAATCCGATGATGAAAACAGGTAGAATAGTGCCTTAGTACGATCCTTGGGATGTGATCTAAGCTCAGTATTTGAACGCAGTCATTAAAAACCTTCAAAATCAATGAAATTGTACCGAACCATCGATAACTTGTTGCCCAAGTCATTGCCAGAAGTGGCGACCGCAATGTTCATTGTGGCGGCCGTCAATAAATCTCTTGAAAACCTTAGCCAAAAGTGGTGACCGCCAACTCCAACATGGCGACCGCCAACTAACATTATGGCGGCCGCCAATAGAATCTTGTGGAACCTTTTCCAACTTACCGGCCACCAACTTGCATTGTGGCGGCCGCCAACTCCAAATGGCCCGTCGTGTCCCAAAACGTGGCAACACCTCATTGGTTGAAGAATGCTATAAATACTATACCCCATTGTACGTTTTCCGTTCGAATTTTGAGTGAGAGAAACTCTGCCGATATACCGAGCGATTTCAATCCCCAATGCCGAATCCCTGCCGAAATACTGAGATCCGAGCCTCCGACAGTCCCAAACCCTAACTTGGATCATCGCCTGAAGATCAAATTGCTCACCCTCATTCCTCAACTTGAGAATTCCTAAGCCATTCAGGTATTTTGCTTGGATCCCCGCTACCCATTTGGAGTTGTCGGGTTTAATTTGGTCAACTCATTTTAATTACGTTCCCGCATTATTTATTTAGTTGTTATATTCTTACATTGCTTTAAATTCTAGTTTTAGCTTATTTAGTTTACTTGTTTTATTTAGTTACCTTCATTTTTAAACTTATTACAAATTGTTATATTACTAAGTAGTGCTAATATTTTTCTTGGCAATTACAACTTATCAATGTTACTAATTGTTATGATCTAAGCACTGACACAACAAATGGTTGTAATAGTCAATATTACACCCATTTAATTCAAACGTTTCATTTCTTTTCATTCATTTTCTTTTTATGCTAAGTTGATATTTTAGCATTATTTACTTTTTTTTTTAATTAGTCTAATTTTCTTTTACTAGCATTTTATTTTATTTTATTTTATTTCTTGTATCATTAATTTAATACTCCGTTTTAATTCTTAGTTTTCATTTAATAGCAACGTAATTTTCTTTCTTAACATTTACTTTCTCTTGTAATGCAGTTTTAAAAAGTCTTATTTCTTTTTCTTTTAACTTAAGTTAATTTATTTCTTAATGTAACATTTATTTTTTATTTCTTTACTTATAATATAGTTTAGGTGTTCCTTTATTTTCTTAGTTTTGTTCTAATATTCTAATATTTATTTATTTATTTTTTTTTTAGTTTAATGTTCATTTTTCTTTTAAGCATTAGTTTAATGTCTTACCTTTCATTTCATTTATTTTTTTTTCTTTTCTTTTTAATGCAATTCATTCTTTTTTTTCTTCTAGCATTTTCTTTTTTGTCGATGTAGCATTTTATTTTTTTTATCATCAACTTTATTTTTTCTCATAATACTCTATCTCTTTTCCTTTAAGTATTCTACTATTTTTTCTTTAAAAGATAATACTTCTTTTTATTTTTTTTAATTAATATTTATTTTCTAGCTTATACTTTCTATTTTCTTTTCTAGTATTTTATTTTCTTATTAGCTTTAATAAAGTTCAATTTAGCATTTCTTTTCTTATAATATTAGTGTTCTTTTTTCTTATAGAAATTCATTTTTTATTTTCTTTTTCTATACTTTTATTTTCTTTTTATGGCACTTTTTTTTATTTTGTTAAAATCAAAAATCATAAAAAAACTTTTAAGTTAATTTTCATCTTTAAGTATTCATAATTTTCTCTTTTAAAAACACTCCATTATTATTTCATTTTCTTCTTTTTTTTTTCTTCTCTTTTATTCTCTTTTAAAAATATAAAATGTGAATAATTAAATTTTCTTTTCAAAACCTTCCTTTATAAGCTTAACTTTTCTTTTATAATATATATATTTTTTTATTAAAACTTAAAAATCACAAAAAACCTCATAAACTAGCTTTCATCTTTTAAATATTATCTTCTTTTAATTTCTTTTGATTTTTTTTTTGTCTCTTTTAAAATGCATAAAACGTAAATAGTTATTTTTTTTAATCTATATATAGTATTTTCTAACCTTTTTTTTTTTTTTGCATCTTTCCCTTTTACACACTCTTTCTTTATTTTTTTTTCTTTCAAACCTCTCTTTAAGTATAAAATCCTTCTTTTGTATAATTTTCTTATGCATTTATCTCATTTACCTAGTTTATTTTTTTACCTAGTTTTATTTCTTACCTAGTTTGTTTTGGTATTATACATGTTTTGGTCATTTCTTTTAAAATTATGTCTAAAATAGATTAGTTTATTTTTATTTGTAATTCATATTTAGATAATTTTAACAACTTTAGCATATTTTTATTCTTTTAACCAAATCATACTACTTTAAGTTGTTTAAACAATGTTGCATGTGGGTATGTGTACCATACATCATTTAATTAGAAATTGCATGCCATAGGACTTAGAATTTTACCAATTTATTTGCTTTGATTTGGAGTATTGTGTACATATTTTATGTATTTTCTATACTTGATTTTGAATGTTCTCTTTTCATTCCCATTTTTTTTATTTGCATGCATTTAAGAAATCATTTTAAAAGAATCAATGATGATTAGAAAAGGCCAACCTTACGGTTGGGCAAACGGGGTGCTTAACACCTTTCCTGATTCGTACCTTAACTCCCGAACCCTCTTTCTCTGGTTAACGTTTTAAGGATCAGTAGCCAATTTTGTTTTTTTTTAGTTTTTCTTAAAAATTAAGTGGCGACTCTATTTTCAACAAAAGTTTTTTTCAAAAGTTGGTTTTCATGGTGTTAAAGTATTTTTTAAAATATCTTTGAATTCTCTCATTTTTAACCCCAAAGTCACACTCTTTCGAAATACCGAAATTCGAACCTCCGACGCCTACATTAAAATCCTAGCTTGGATCATCATCCGAGGATTGGACTGTTGAAGCGCATTCCCCGACTTGAGGATTCCTTAGTGATCCAGGTACTTTGCTTGGATCACCGGTTCTTCTAGTTCCATTTTCTATTCATTTGGAGTGATCGAGTTAATTTGATTGTTTCATCATTATTATATTTTTGCATTACTTATAGTTACTTCCTTTATGTATGAATTCAAATTTTAACTTATTTAGTTTACTTGTTTTGATTATTTGCTTACTTACATCTAAGCTTATTAAATCATCATTAAATAGTACTAATATAATTTAGCAATATTACTAACGATATCGTTATTATTATAATCCAAGCACTTACACGAAAATAGTTGTAATTATCAATATTATACCCATTTAATTCTAATATTTTATTTCATTTCATCTATTTTCTTTTCTTTTTATGTTAATTTAATGTTCTAACATTTATTTTATTTTTTTTTCTTTTAGTTAGTCTAATTTTTCTTTTACTAGTATCCTACTTCATTTTCTTTTCCTTTCTTGTAACATTAATTTAATACTTCATGTTATTTTCTTTTTAACTTGATATTTCTTTTTTAGTTTTTATTTTTCATTTATTTTCTTTTTATTTCAATATTTGTGTAATTTTTTTTTCTAATATTTTTTTTTCTTAACTTTATTTTTCTTTTAATGTTCCATTCTATTTTCTTTTCTTTCCTTTTAATGTTAGCTTAAAAATCTCTTAAATAGCATTGTTTTTTACTAGCATTTATTTTATTTTTTTCTCACAATATTAGTGTAATTTCTCTTTTAGCACTAATTTTATTTTTATTTTTATTTTATTTCATTAAACTAAAAAATCATAAAAAGATTCTTAAGTTTTATTTTTAAAAGTGTAACTTCATTCTCCTTTCTTTTCTTTTCTTTTCATTTTCTTTTATCCTTTCTTTTCTTTTCTTTTCATTTTCTTTTATATTTTTTAAAATATAAAAGTGAATAGCTAGTTTCCTTTTTTATTAGTTTAATAGCATTTTCTAAACTTTTTATCTTTAACCCAAATTTTTTTTGTACACTTTTTATTAATATGTCCAGTTTTTTCAGCATATTTAATGTTAGCAAATTCTTTTTAGTAATTTTTTATTTGAAATCGTGCTAGTTTAGGTAGTTTAAATAATATTGCATGTGAGTGTGTTCTATATATAATTTAGCTATAAATTGCATGCCGTATGACTTACGAATTTTCTTTTGATACTTGTTTTATTTGGCATTCTATATACATATGTTATGTATTTTTTGTATTTGATTTTGGATGTTCTCTCTTTGCCTCTATTTTTTTTATTTGCATGCATTTGAAAAATTATATTAAAGAACCAATGATGATTAGTAGAAGCCAAACTTACGGTTGGGCGAACGGGGTACCTAACACCTTCCCCGATTCATACCTTAACCCCCGGACTCTCTTTCTCTGGTTAAACGTTTTAAAGAACAGTAGCCATTTTTATTTTTTTTAGTTTTTCTCAAAAATTAAGTGGCGACTCTATTTTCAACAAAAAAAGAGTTTTCAAAATTTGACTTTCAATGTGTTAAAATATTTTTTTTCAAATATCTTTGAATTCTCTTGTTTTTAAATATTTTTCAAAAAATCTTAAAATTTTAGCGCCACAGTATTTTCTGGCAACTTCACCGGGGACTGGTTTATAAAATTAAATAAGAGGGTTAGACTTAAAGACATCATTAGTTCTTAGTATGTATTTCTTATTTGTATTTTCGCATGCATATGCATTGTTCTTCAAACCCCCTACCTGGTCGACCCAATGCCCTGAACGTTCATTCGTTTCGAGGATTGCTGGGAAGACGGGCAACCCTTACTGATTGTACGCTATCATAGGTGTAGTAAAAGAGTTCGGACGTACTGTTTGACCATGTCCTGCATGGGAGGTATATACCTGGTTCTATGCAGAAGGTACCCTGTTCAATTGACCAAAATTGGCCTTTTATATATAGTGGCTTAGAACCCCCAATTAGGTGCTGCTAACCTTAGTAGGATTATGTGTTTTCTTAATTATATATTTTGATTGCGTATTATTAGGATTGCTTGTTCGGGCTTAAGCTAGTTTCTTTTTCAGGTTCGCCCCGAGTTTTCTGGTATCCTTTGATTAGGTTAGCCTTTCGTCTCCGGGTTCTTATTCGGGTTTTGTTCTTTACCTTGTTTTATTTTTTGCGCCGTAGTCTTCTTCTCAAGGTCATATCCATGCATTGCTTTGAAGCCTCTAGGATAGTTTCTCTCTCTTTCAGATTCTTCTCGATTATTAGTTTCTCCCCCGTTTTCGTTTAGACTTGCTTCCATTGAACCTTTGTTATACTTGGGAGCTAGTCTTGCTTTCTTACCAAAGTGTTTCCCATGTTCCTTTAGAATCTTAGATGGAACCGGTCTCTTGAGGGTTAAAACTATCTTCCTACCGGAGTGCTGTCCATTTTTTTGTTTAGATAAACCTTTTCTCTAGAATTTAGTTGATCCCCTTTAGTTATCATTCTAGTTTTTGGGTCATCCTATTGCTATGGTACCAGTATGGACCCGGCAGGAGCATTGTGTCAATTTTCATGATTATCTGCTTGTAATTTACTATTTTGGGTATCTAGGATGTTTGCAATCTGTCGTTAGAATTTTGTTCAGAAAAGTATCTAATACAGGTCATTCTGCTTTTGGGATCCAAGTTTTCTTCGGGTCTAGATCATTGGGCCAGAAAGATCACAATTGACACGTGCCTGGGCAAGATTAGGGTCAGACAGACTCTACAGAATATCTGAACAGCCAACTGAGCCATCAAAAATGGCAGAGAATGAAATTAACTTGACAGCTTTGATGAGAGCTATTACTGAGATATAGAGAGCTTAAGCAGACCCAAGCTCAAAATCAATGTCAGGCGCAGATCCAAGGGATTCAGGCCCGTATGCCTGGTGTGAATGGACAGCCGGAGGATACAAATGAGAATAGCAAAGATTTTTGGGATGATAATCAAGGACAGGATGCACCACAAGTTGCTGTGCCACCTCGAGTTCCCCGCCCGGTGGCAGTGGAAAAAGAGAACACTGCCCGGTCTAGGGAATCCGCACTGGCGAAGAAGATCGATCGAATGGAGAAGGTACTGAGAAAGGAAAAAGGAGTAAAAAAATACATGTTGGATGTAGGCGGTTTGTGTTTATTCCCTGATGCTAAACTGCCCGAAAAATTCAAAATGCTGGAGATAGAGAAGTTTGATGGCACTGGAGATCCTCGAATTCATCTGAGGATGTATATTGAACTCTCTCCCCCATGGGGATTGATGATCAGCTCAAGGCCTAATTGTTCCACCGATCACTTTCTAGGGCAACGCAAAGGTGGTTCCTCGCTTTGGAGGTGGCTAAGACTAGGACTTGGAAAGATGTAGCTACTGCATTCATCAGTCAGTATAGCTACAATGTCCAATTGGATGTAATCACCTGAGAGCTAGAAATAACTCGTCAGGAGAATCGGGAATCGTTTGTCAATTTCCTGACCCGATAGAGGGGTAAAGCTGCCAAGATGACAAATCGTCCCATTGAGAATGAACAAGTGAGGATCGTGATTAAGAATCTGCAGTCCTCACTGAAGCATTACCTTATCACACATCCGTTTTCTACCTTTGAACAACGATTTGATGCTGGGGAACAGATTGAAGACGCTATACAATCTGAGGATATCGAAAAAATTAAACATAGCCTGAAACTTAAAAGAGCCTTCCCTACAAACAATCAGAATCAGTCCACTGCCACAAACCTCGTGTCTCGTTCAAACGAGGTAAACCTGTTGAACCCGTCTTCTTCTGCCCAATAATCCAACAATACCCAATAATCAGACAACGGTCAACAGCAACAAAGGCCGAGGAGGATCTTTTCTCATCTCAACATTTCATTATCCACAGCCCAGAATTGACTTGTTGAGAAAGGGCTTATCAAGCCATTGGACCCCATGCCCATACCTGACCCCCTACCACTACGGTTTAATGCTTCTCAGTACTACGCCTTCTACCAGGGTTACAGGCATTTGATTGATAAGTGTATGAGGCTGCGTTATGAGATCTAAAATCTCATCGACAACAAAGTGATCCCACCATCATTTGCTACTCTGAAGCTGAATGTCACGACTAGCCCACTTCCAAATCATACCAAGAAGTCCGGGCTAAACTGCATGACTTTGGGACAGTCAGAAGATTCGAGTCAGTATATCTGTTCAATGTATCTGCCACGCCGTCATGTTTCAGCTATCGAAGAGCAGATACCTGTTCACTGATTATGGAAGGAAATGACTGGAATATAATGAAGGAATGGAATGGCAATGCCTGGGCAATCCAAGTCAACCAACAAGAGGAAGAGGAACGCAATGAAGAAGGCGACTGGCCGTTGGATTATCCGGCACGACCTTATGGGTTTTGCCACGTACTTAATGGCATTACTCTTCCCTGACTTTTTGAGGAGGATGTATATGTCGATAAAATGCAATCCTATTAGTTAGTAAGGGTTGTGCTGAAATTAGATGGGGCTGAGTGGACTGACTTTTGGGTTACTCGAGATCAACACATGGAGTACATCGGAGAAGACATATGGGAAGAAGTTGACAATACGTGGGCTATTGATGATGATGAGGAAAGAAAAGAAAGAGCAGTGGTCGACGGGTTAGACAATTTGTGGGCATTTGAAAGCCCTATGTGCATAGACGAAGTAAGACATGCGAAATGTACAATACCGGGACTGTGGGATCCCGAGGACGGTGTGGAATATCTAACCAGGAGTGGATGACATTTCAAGCCGACTTAGTTGGAGAAAGGATAGTAAAGCGGGAAAGGAAAAGAGAAAGAACAAGAAGAAGAGGATGACGCTGTGCTGAAGCAGCTTAAAAAGACACAGGCCAATGTCAGCATTTGGACCTTATCGATGGCCTCACATAAATATAGACAAGATGTGCTGAAGGTCCTGAACAAAGCCAGTGTTTCGATAGATGCAACCCCAGAGCAACTCGTTGGACTCATTCTGCCAGCTGTAGAACCAAAAGTCATCTTCTTTTCTGATAAGGATCTGCCATCAAAAGGAAAGAATTATAACAAACCCTTGCACATAACCGTTAAATGCCTAGAAACGTGGGTCCCAGTGACTTTCATTGATAATAGGTCTGCATTAAATGTTTGTCCGCTTAGAACAACAGTTTTCTTGGGACTAAAGTCGGAACATTTCACACCTAGTAATCAAGGGATACGGGCCTACGATAACACGAGGAGAGACGTGCTGGGCATTGTATCATTCGCGTTATTGGTAGGGTCTTTGAAAACATCGATTGAGTTCCACGTACTGGATGTACCGGCCTATTTCAACCCGTTGCTAGGCAGGCCATGGCTGCATGACCTGAACGTCCAAGCAGTGCCATCGACTCTTCACCAAAAGTTAAAACTGATAAAGAATGCGGCAGTTCTGACTATCCATAGAGAAGACAACATCCAACCCCCAAGAGGAGAAGGCTCAACTCTATTAGAGGTCCAACATGGCAAAGGGGATGTGTTGCTAAGTGGCTTCCGATTCGATGAAGCGCAGGCTATGCAAATGCTACTGAATGAAGAAGAGATGTACATTAACCTGAGAGCAATTACAATGATAAGACAAATGTCCTACTTCCCAGGCATAGGGCTAGGGCATAAGCAGCAAGGAATTTCCAAACCTGTCTAAGTATTGCTGGCTTCTTGCCGTTTCTATCTTGAATACAAATCGACGAAAAAAGATCTGGAAGGGCCTAAAAGGGGACGGAAGGCCACCTATTCAGGAACATTCAATGGGTATTTTGTCAAAGAAGGAGAAGACTTCCCGTACTGTGGCTTTCTAGAGCCATGGATCGACGAAGAAATCGATTAGAAGTTGCCATGGCTAGAGATCTTCCTCGGCCATCAACTATCCGACACAGAAGAGGATGAAATAGTGAAGGGGGAAGAGGAAGGAAAGAAGATCTAAGAGGAAGATTGGGTGGACAAGCTTGATGGAATCGACATGGGGGTGTTGTTCAATAAAAAGATCACACAGCTACACGTAACTGACCCAGACTATTTCATGATGGGCTTCAGCACACCAATTGACTGCACCAAGCTTATTGTGGATGCGACTATAAAGGAAGTGAAGAACTGGACCTTAGAGTCCTGTGATGTGCAGGTTGTCTGTCCTAAGTTTGAGTTCGAGTTAGAGTTAGTCCTACTGGCTGGTAAGAATTGTGTTGAAATCAGATGGGGCAGAGTGGACTGATTTATGGCTCATTCGGGGATAGCAAGAGAACTTTATCGAAGAGGACATATGGGAAGAAATTGATAATACATGGGCTATTGAAGATGACGAGAAAAGAAGGGAAAGGGCAACCGCTAGCGACTTAAATGATTTATGGGCGTTTGAAATCCCTCTGCACATAGACGAAGTAAGACAGACTGATAATGTGATGCTAGGATTATGGGATCCCGAAGATGGTGTGGAACACCTAACTAGAAGTGGACGACATTTTAAGTCAGCCTAGCTAGAGAAAGGACAACCAAGTGGAAAAGGGAAAGAGACAGACAAATAGGAGGAGGAGGATGCTGTATTGACACAGTTGAAAAAGACGCAGGCCAACATCAGTATCTGGGGCTTATTGATGGTTTTGTATAAGCACAGGCAAGCTATTTTGAGGGTGTTGAACAAGACTAGTGTCCCGATATATGCAACCCCCGAGCAACTTATTGGGCTTATTCTGCCAGCCGCCTAACCAAAAGTCATTTCCTTTTTGATAAGGATTTGTCCGTTGAAGGAAAAAGTTACAATAAGATGCTGCACATCACCGTCAAATGCCTAGAAAAGTAGGTCTCGGTAACCCTCATTGACAATGGGGCTGCCTTGAACGTTTGCCCATTGAGAACGACCGTATGCTTAGGGATGAGGTCATACCAGTTTACTCCGTGCAATCAAGGGGTGCGAGCCTCTGACAACACAAGAAGGGAGGTACTAGGACTGGTGTCATTCGTCGTTTCAGTAGGACCTCTGGAGACATCAGTTGAATTTCACGTACTACACGTACCGGCGTCTTTCAACTTGTTGTTGGGAAGACCTTGGTTGCACAACCCAAATGTCCAGGCGGTACTATCTACCCTTCACCAAAAACTAAAATTGATAAAGAATGGGGCAGTTCTGACCATTTATGAAGAGGACAACATTCACCCCCCGAGAGGAGGAGAGGGTACAACTTTGTTGGAAGTGCAGCATAGTGAAGATGCTGTGTTGCTCAGTGGTTTTCGATTTGATGAAGCACAGGCCATTCATATGTTGATGAATGAAGAAGAAAGGTATATCAACCCGCGAGCTGTAATAATGATGAGGAAAATGTCCTTCTCCCCTAGCATGGGATTAGGACGTAAGCAGCAGGGAATCTCGGAACCCATTCAGGTATTACCGACTTTGTACCATTTTAGTCTTAGATATAAACCAACGGAAAAAGATCTGAAAGGGTCTAGAAGGGGACGAAAAGCCAATTATTTTGGGACACTCAATGGATACTTCGTCAAGGAAGGGGAAGATTTTCCGTATTGTGGCTTTCCAGAGCCGTGGATTGACGAAGTGACCAATCAAAAACTACTAGGGTTGGAGATCTTTTTTGTCCATTAGTTGTCTGACACAGAAGAGGAAGAGACGGTAGAAGGGAAAGAAGAAGGAAAGAAGCCCCAAGAGGAAGATTGGGCCGACAGACTCGAAGGTACTAACCTGGGAATGTTGTTCAATGAGAAGATGGCCCAGCTGCATATAACTGATCAGGATTGCTACATGATGGGTTTTAGTGCACCAGCCGACTACACCAAGCTCATCATCGACGCGACTGCAAAAGAAGTGAAAAATTGGACCCTCGAGTCTTGTAACACGCAAGTTGTCTATCTTGAGTCCAAGTTTGAGTTAGAATCTGTAGTCGAGGGCACGTTTGTTGGTGCTCCTCTCCATGCTTTTACCATTGAGTTTGTAATCCCCTCTGTTTTTAATGAAATGAACAAGATTGTCGATTACTCTACTTTGTTTGATTTATTTCATACGCTTTCTGATGATTTTAAATTCGACGAGAATATCCCTGAAAAAAAAAAACTTTTAATAAAAAGAAAAGAAGAAATGCGTGCCCAACCAATAATTGAAGAAACTTTGTCAATAAATCTAGGTAATGAAACTAACCCGCAAAATGTTCAAATAGGTTCTTCTTTATCCATAGTTAAATAAGAACAATTAAAAACTTTGTTAAAAGAATTGAAGGACGTAATTGCGTGGTCTTACGAAGATATTTCTAGAATTGATCTTGATATTGTCTAGCACCATATCCCCTTACACCCTGATGCTAAACCGGTCAAACAAAAATTAAGACGGATCCGGCTGGAATGGGCTCTATAAATTAAAGAAGAAGTTACCAAATAGATCAACGCTAGATTCTTGATGGTAACCGAGTATCCAAAATGGGTAGCCAACATTGTACCAATTTTAAAGAAGGACGGCTGTATCCGAGTCTGCGTGGATTTTTGGGATCTCAACAAGACTAGCCCAAAAGATGATTTTCTGCTGCCGCACATCGACGTCTTCATAGACAGTACAACGGGACATGCTTTGTTATCATTCATGGATGGCTTCTTCGGATACAACCAGATTCTGATGGATCCCGAAGACAGAGAAAAGACGTCATTCACCATGCCTTGGGGCACCTATTGTTATCGTGTGATGTCATTCGGTCTAAAGAATGCAGGGGCAACCTATCAAAGGGCTGGCACTACTCTACTGCATGACATGATACATAAGGAGGTCGAGGTGAACGTGGATGATATGATAGTCAAATCATAGGATCGGGATGGCCACGTTACAGCACTGTAAAAGTTCTTTGAAAGGATTCGAAAGTACAAGATGCAGCTTAACCTGTAGAAGTGTGCATTTAGAGTCATTGCCAGAAAAATTCTTAGATTCATGACCACTCAACGAGGCTTCGACCCTTCAAAGATCAAAGAAATTTTGGAAATGCCTCCTCTGAAGACCGAGCGGGAAGTTAGGGGCTTTCTGGAAAAAATTCAGTTCATCAGTCAAGTCATCGCAAAGTTGACAACTAGCTGTGAGCTGCTCTTTCGTTTGTTGAAGAAAGGAGTCAAATTCGAATGAGATTAGAAATGCCAAGACGCCTTTGATGCCGTACGATAGTACCTACAAAATCCACCTGTTCTAGCTCCTCCTAAACCTGATAGGCCACTGATCCTCTACCTATCAGTGACTGATTAAGCTATGGAATGTATGCTGGCATAATAAGGCAAAATTGGGATTGAAAAGGCTGTCTACTACTTAAGCAAGAAGATGAATGGGTCAAAAATACGGTACACACCGCTGGAAAAGATATGTTGGGCCTTGGTGTGGGCTTCCCAAAAACTGAGACATTACATGTTGTCTTTCACAGTAAATATCATCCATTGAAATACATGTTTGAAAAGCCAACACTGATCGGAAGGTTGGCTCGATGGTTGCTGTTGTTATCAGAATTTGATCTTTAGTATATCACCCGAAAGTCAATCAAGGGCAGAGTAGTGGCAGAATTCCTGGCCGATCAATCAGTGGAGTCGGGGATGACAACTGAACTCTATATTTCGACGGCGCATCCAATCAATTTGGCTATGGAATAGGAGTCCTTCTTGTCATTCCTGACGAGTCACACGTTCCCTTGTCATTGAAGCTCAATTTCGAAGTGACCAACAATCAGGCCGAGTATGAAGCATGATTGGCTGGAATGGAAGCAGCCCTGGAACTAGGGGCAAGAAAACTGGAAGTTATCAGAGATTCAGCACTGGTTGTTTCACAAGCGCGAGGAGAATGAAAGGTTAAGGACTTAACCTTGATTCTCTACCATCAGGAGCTAGAGAAGCTAATATCGTGTTTTGAATCAGTGATCTTCACCCATGTACCAAGACTTCAGAACAAGTTCGTCGATGCGCTGGCTACCCTAGCATCCATGATTGACATACCACCCGGAGTCCGGATGAGGCCTCTAATAATTGAGCAGAAGAGAAAGTCGGCATATGAGATGACAGCCGCTATTAAAGAAAATACAGATGGCCTTCCATGGTACTTTGACATTTAAAACTTCATAGAGAAAGGAGAATATCCCAAGTTTGCCAGCAACAGGGATAAAAGGGCAATACGACGACTATCTGTACAGTTTGTCATGTGTCGTGGTAGACTGTACAAACGAGGACATTTTGTGGTCAATAAGTTGTGTGTAAACATGGAAGAGGGCCAAGAACTGATGAAAGAAATACACGCAGGAGTCTGTGAGCCACACATGAGTGAAAATATGTTAGCCAAGAAGATCCTACGACAATGATACTTTTGGATGACAATGGAGACATATTGTATCTAGTTTGTAAGGAGGTGTCATAAGTGTCAGATTCACGCAAATCTTATGCATGTTTTCCCGTCTTAGCTGTACAACCAGACGTCACCATGGCCGTTCTCAGTATGGGGCATTGATGTAATTGATAGAGTAACACCAAAGGCATCCAATAGATATGAGTTTATCTTTATGACCATTGATTATTTCACCAAGTGGGTAGAAGCAGCATCCTACTCGGTATTGAAGGTCTCCCATGTTGCTAAGTTTATCAAGAAAAACATCATTTGCCGATACAAGGTCCCACATGAAATTATCTCAGACAATGGTTCACATTTTCAAGGAGAGGTCCTGAATCTTTTTGAAGAATACCGAATAGTGATTGACAAATCTTCACCATATCGGCCGCAAACCAAAGGAGCAGTCGAGGCAGCAAAGTAGAATATTAAGAAAATCCTGCAAAAGACAATCAATTCACACAAAGATTGGCCGGAGCATCTACCATTTTTACTTTGGGGATATAGGACATCGATCAGAACTTCAACTGGAACTACACCATAATCTTTAGTGTACGGGATGTAAGCTGTTCTTCCCATTGAGGTAGAAATCTCTTCACTAAGAGTAGTGGCCGAGGCCAATATCTCAGAAGCAGAATGGCAAAGGAACTGGATGGAAGAGTTGCTCTTGTTTGATGAAAAAAGACTGCAAGCCCTATTTCATGTACAAGGTTATCAAAAGAGGATAGCTTGGGCATTCAATAAAAAGGTCAAAACTCAAAATATCAGAGAAGGGGATTTGGTCCTTAAAGAGATCAGAGCTCCTATTTTTGACCCAAGAGGTAAGTTCAAGCCAAATTAGTCTGAACCGTTTCTCATTAAAACCATCATGACCGGTGGTACAGTCGTTGTTATGGACTTGGATGGCAATGCGTTCTCCACTCCAGTTAACCTCGATCAACTCAAAAATACTATCCTTGAGGTAAAGATAAAAATAAAATAAAAAACTCGCTGAGTTAAAAACAGAAAAGGCAACTGATGCAGAAGTTAGAGTAGCCCGTAAGGTCAAAAATTCGAAAGGGCGACCTTGGCAAAAGTTAGGGTACTACAAAAGGATAGCGTCAATACCCGAGCAAAAATCGAGCTTGAACTACGTTATGGCCTGATTCTATGGCAGCTTCTTTTAAGAAGTCCGACCGCACTCTTTGTTTTTAACAATATTTGAATCTAAGTAAAACCAATGCAAACTAATTTTTTTTGAAATTTTGAAAACTTTGGATAAATTTAAACCATCTCAAACATAAAGTAGGAGTTTTTCATTACGTTATTTGGAACTACAAAGTTTTGAAATAAAAGGGAGGGCACGCGAGTCCCAAACTCTACAAAACAGAAAGCAATGAAAATTTCAAAATAAAGCAGAGATTCTCAAATTCTTCTCCTTTTCGCTGCCTGTTTCTCCTCTTCCTTATCCTTCTTCTCCCTGTTTTGTGTTAGCCATATCTTGTATTCAGCAGAAAGCTCAGGACTTTGCAACTCCTGCATATCCATTAATGAGCGGGATGGCCAAGCATCCTAATACAGTGCCAGAAATGGGCCCGTAGTACCAACGAAACTGCCGCATGATCCGACAGAAGTAGTAGAAAGTAGTCCGACGAAGGCCGACCAGCAAAACACCAGGATGATCCATAATGGTCAGAGTCATGGCTAAAATTCTCCACCAAGACCACTACCAGGTAATGTCTGGGCCAGTCAGAGAAGAAAGATACTGTCGCCAAGATGTCTCGGTGTCACATATCTGATAACACGGGCAGTAAAGGAAATAAGCGGCATTTTGCCTGTCAATAGGAGATTTTTGTATAAGATTTAACTTCTCCATCAGCCAGATCTATAGCAAGAAACAATAAAAGAAAAGCTTTGCGGTATGGCAGAGAGCTTGATAAAGAGGAAGACGTTAAGCTTACCTGAAGAAGTAAAGGGCTGCCAGCAAATGTGGTAGTCTCACCACAATGAAAAGTGTCTAGACCCAGCAGTGTCTCAGCCAAAACAAGGGGCACAAAGTTCTACCCCATCCACATCTGACCAGCAATGTCAATCAGGGCACAACTAACTCCCTCGTCAGAGGAAATGAGGAGATATTAGGCAAGAAGACAAAAGCAAAGAGCATAACATTGTCGTAGATGAAAGTTGAGATCACTGAGGTCACCAGTAGGATGAAACCTCTCAATGAGCCAAGGAATGTCAAGGCAGTCACCCGTGGACAAAAGAGAAGCCTCCATCTTAGATAGACCGCAGAGTTACATCACCTGCTGTCGAAATGAGAGAAAGAAAGTCAAAACCACAACAGCGCTCCGTAGGGCCAAGTCCAAAATGGTAGCAAATTCCTCTACAGTGGGGCAAAGTTCCTCAAGGCCAAACCAAAAGACATAAGACTGCGGATCCCACAGTTGAGCAGCAGCTGACAATAAGGGACTGTTAACCTCCACGGTCCTCAGTGAGAAAAGAGCATTCAGGCCAAATGGGGAGACATTCAAAACGTCCAATGTGGGAAAATGCTTCAATCCATAGAGAAAGAGGAGAAGCAATCTGAGCCGAAGTAACAGAAAATGGAGCCTCCAAGTCAATATTTATAAGGCTAAAAAATGGAAAAAAATCAAAATTTTAACAGAAGGCCCATTCAAAGTGGCGACCACTGTCTTGGAATTGGCGACTGCCAACTCCAAAAAGCATAGTACAGTAACATCATTTCTTTGACCAGGCGACCGCCAGGTAAATATTTTGGGAAAGTAGCGACCGCCATGTTCGATCATGGTGGGTGTGGGTCAGTTTTCAGTTTGTGTGATCTATATTAGTTGTTGCATCTGAATTATGCATCCAAGACAGTATGAGTAGCAAATAAAGGAAAGTCATGTAACATGTGAAGTGATAAATGGCACAAAATGTATCAGAAAGTGACAAAATATATCAAAATAAAAGCTGGGGCACCTAAGCCCAACAAATAGCAAAATTAGGGCACACAGGATTGTAAATCAAGTAAATGTATGTAAACATGTCAAAGTGGGGCACGCAGGCCCATCAAAACAAATGTATCTAAAAGTAAAAAAGGGGACGAGAAGCTCTCCCTCTCTCAGGCGTGCCTCGAAACGGACTCGATGGGAGGATGGACCGGCCTCCTCTGAGCTATCATCCTCAAAAACTCTGTCGAACTCATCACCGTCGTCACTGTTGGAGGAGGAGGAGACAACTCTAGAGCGACTCTGGGCGGAAGAGGCATATCCTTGAGAACAGGCTCGGGAAGAAGAACGAGACCCGCAACCTCGTGCCAGAACGAAAACATGAGGCTGAGCAGGGGTCGATGGCGGTACCGCGCTAGTGGCAGCTACTGGTGCCTGAAAAAGAGAAGCAAGAATAAGAATAAAGTACATAATATAATAACAAGGCACAAGAAGAGATACTCACTGGCAAGGGAATGAATGGAACCCCAACTGTGCGTGAGGCTGCATACTGCTGGCAGATAAAGGTTCGCAGGTCTCTCACCACCAGCATGGGATGATCTAGCTAAATCTAATCCGTCTGTCAAGAAATAAAACAAAACTGAGCAGTCTACGAATAAAGAAAGACTAAAAGGAAATAGTGAGAAAAGAGTTAAACCTGGGTATGCTCTGGCTAGAACTCCGAGGCTGGAGGAACCAGGACCAGGATATCAAAGGGATACCCAGCAATGAAGGACGACACCGTCCAAGGTACCTCAATAGCCCCAGCCCCAACTCCACTAGTAGCTCCAGCAGCACCAATAGCTCCAGCAGCGGCACCAGCAGCACCAATATCAACAGCCTCTGGTGCCTACCTCGGCTCCTGCCAACTTGGGCAACCAGACCGGGCCCTAATGGACCGAGTAGATGGGCCAGGGCCCAGGTAGTGTAGTCTCCCTTTCCACCAGCAGCTCGATAGTAGGAGTCCCCACCAGCTCGAGGAGAAGATCAACCTGGCTTAGTTGCTCAGTCCAGCGCATACAGGCCGGAGGGACCACTAGGATCCGAAAGTGTTCCAGGCCAAGCGACGAGCGAACCACTCACTCACCTAGATAGTACTCTCGTCCAAATGGACCCTCCAGCAAGATTTACCTAGGAGTGATATCCCGACTGCGCATCAAATCTGTGCCGGCCCGATCCTCTACCCCTCTCTAGACATCCCAGTGGGCCTGCGGCAGTTCAAAGTACAATACAATGCAAGGAACAACAAGACATACAGTATGATGAGAAGTGTGCAGTAATCAATGCCCAGTGCAGTGCAGTGCATCGAACAACAGTGCGGTGCAGTACAGTGAACAGCGCAGTAAGCAGTATAATACAGAAAGCAGTGTATAGAATGGAAAGGAAAGATACCCGGTCAGGGGTCAGCCGGTCTAAAGACACCCAGAATCGGTCAAGGTCCATCCCTCCGGCCTTCTTCCCCTTAAGCCCTCGGGACCACCGGACTGCACGGAGAATAACCAAAGGGTCTGTCACAGAGTTCGCCGAGACGTGAAGCCTGAGGAACTCATAGGTTCATAACTGCAAAGAAGAAGATGTTTGCAAGAAAAAATAACATATAACAGAAATAGATGAAGAACTGTAGAAACTAAATCATACCTCATAGACCCTCTAGTATCCCCCAATGCTGAGCTCTTGAGGGAACCGAGTCAGTGTCCTCATGAAACTATAAAGAGTAGCCAGAGCAGCGCTGCCCCAATCGTACGATGCGACCCGGTCAAGATGAGCTAAGCCACCCAAGTAATGCAAATGAACGATTTTCTCCTTGTTCGAAAATAAGGAGGTATCGAACATGTACATCAAGAAGCCTCAGGCTACCCACTCGTAGTAGCGAGGCTCGGTGCACTGAAAGTGTCAAAATCGCTCGAAGAACCAGGTGTATCTGACTCTGTCACGGTCCATCTGAGTAGGAACGGCCCCGAGGAAGTACAACAATGCGTCGGTCGACTGGGATATTGTGGCGTTGAGATTTAGGAATTTTTGGAAAATAGTCAAAAATAAGGAATTTCAAAGATGTTTAGAAAATATTTTAACACCTTAAAATCCAAATTTTGAAAACTCCTTTTTGTTGAAAATAGAGTCCCCACTTAGTTTTTGAGAAAAACTAAAAAAAATAAAAATAGTTACTGATCTTGAAAACGCTAACCAGATAAAAGAGTTCGGGGCTAAGGTACGAATCCGAAAATGTGTTAGGCACCCCGTTTGCCCAACTATAAGGTTGGCCTCTTCTAATCATCATTGATTTTTTAATATGATTTCTCAAATGCATACAAATAAAGAGAATGGGGGTGAAGAGAGAACATTTAAAATCAAGTATAGAAAATACATAAAATATGTACATAACACTCCAAATCAAAACAAATAAGAAAACAAAATCCTAAATCATATGGCATGCAATTTCTATCTAAAAGATACATGAAATATACCCATATGCAATATTGTTTAAGCAACCTAAACTAATATGATTTGGTTAAAAGAGAAAATATGTTAAGTTGCTAAAATTATCTAAATATGAATTGTACAAAAATGAACTACACAATATGTACAATATGTATATTATTACCTAAAAGTTATAAGAAGCATGCAAAAAGTCTTATGTTAAAAACTAGCCCAAATAATAAAATCTAATAACAAACATTTTGTATTAACAAGCAATTATTTGAAGTTTTAATTTGAAGAGAAAATGTGTAAAAAGAAAAGTTTACAAAAGATTGATTAAGCCAAAATAAGAAGGTTTAGAAAATTCTTCTTAATAAAAGAAGATCTAACTTATTCACATTTTATATTTACAAAAGAAAATAAAAGCAAAGAAAAAGAAAATGGAAGAAAATGAAATGAATAAAAGAGTTTTAATTTTATTGAAAGTGAAAATTAGCTTGAAAGTCTTTTGTGATTTTTGAGTTTAAGAAAAGAAAAATAAAATAGGTGCTATGAAAAGAAAATGTAATCATAGAAAATGAAAAAGAAAATGAAGTTTTATAAGAAAAATAAACACTACTATTAAAAGAAAAGAAAAATAAATGCTTAGAAAAAGAAATTACACTAATAT
>JAOTRH010000001.1:6651037-6668086 GCA_034768845.1 Heliamphora exappendiculata
TATATATATATATTATTTATAACATATAAAAATCACTTAAATATCATTTATATTTATAACATATAAACTGTCACGTTCACTTCGCGCCATTCAAGCTTCTACAATTTTTTAAACTAATAAGATATTACTGCTAACTCTAAAAAAATTTATTTGACATTTTGATTTAGCGATTGCCGCGTTCACAATTACGTGTGCTGTGATAGATAATTACAGCTTTTTATGCTACTATTTAGAATTATTAAAAAAATATTTTTATTGAGTATTAATGTAATTTTTACTTAGATTTTAGTACTTTATATTGGAGTATTATATAATAATAAAACCGTAATTTAGAATCGAAACTGAACCGTTAATAATATGTTTGGTTTGATTTGATTTTAGAAATTACACGATTTGATTTGGTACTAAAATTATTAAAATTGTAAAAATTAATTTAATTTTTAATTTTATTCAAAATGAATCCAAACTTAACCGTACACACGTCACATTTTGTGGTTAAGTCAATGAACATGGAAAAACTTGGTCTAAAGGTAGTGTATGAATTTCACGCTGGCGCTGTGTGCTGAATGTTGATGATTATGCATGACGTGAGCTGTTACCGAACTAATTTGTAGGGATGATAATTTTTCTCATCTGGTCCTGTCTCAATTTTGTCCTGTCCCGTTCTTGTTTCATTTTATATAATTTTTTTAACCCCGATAACAAACCAAATGGAAATGATATTTGCTCTTCTTGCTATATTTTTTCCGTTTTGTTCTCGATTACATAAAATAAATATTTTTTAAATATTAATATATATATAAAATATATATTTTACAAATATAATAAGTCTAAAATATTAAAATATTATATTTATCTCTATTTTTTATTTTTTCTTTTTTATATTTTGTATATTTAGTTATATTAATTCATAAACTATTATTTTTTATTTATTATATTATTTATAATTTTTATTAATATTATTCTTTTAAATCTTAAAAATCATACCTAAAATATTTTCGTACCCATCGTATTCTTGTTACTTTTTTGATATTTTTTTTTGTTCCCGCCTCGATCAAATAAGAGATAGGGATAGAAATGGGGAATTAATCCCTGCCCGTCCCCCGTTGCCATTCTTACTAATTTTTCAAAAGCGAGGAAATAAAGAGCAAAAATCTTAATCACCGCCATGTTTATTTTGCCACCGAAGATTGAACTCGATTAAAAAAATATATATTCCTATTTTTAGAATTTGTCTTGCCATATTGTTACCGTTCTGTTTAATTCACTAAATTATATTATTAATCCCGCATAAATTAAATTAAATATTTATTATAATCAATTGAAATTAGTTACATAAATCATTTTATACTATTTTGTTTTGTTAAGGGTCATATATTCAGTTAAGTTTAATAAATTCATATTTTTTATTACTACGGCATCTTATGCTAATTTAGGCATACTCCTTCCTCTAGTATTTTTATTATTCATAATTTTGTCATTTTTCTTTATTACTGTATCGACTGGTCTATGTGTATACGTCCAAGCCATCTTAATTTATTTTCTCTCAATTTGTCATCATTTGGTATGATTCCTACCAATCTACGAATATTTTTATTTATAATTTTTATCTTTTCTAATTTTATTCCACATCCAACTTAATATTTTCATTCAACAACATTCATTTTATTTATGTATTTTTTTAACGGGCCAATATTTTGTCTCATATCAGATTATTTTCAGGTCTAGTGCTGAAGCAGAATACAAGGCACTCACCCTTACTACCTCTGAACTATTATGGGTTTCTTACTTGTTACGTAAGATCGTTAGTCTAATAGTCGTTCTATTTTTTATTTTTTTTATTTTATAGGTATCTAACGATCACATAAAACGTCAGACGCACTCCTCTACTTGAGCCAATTAATTTTGATTTTATAGGTTGTATCATTTACAATCTCCTATCTTTATTAATAATTGAATCTAAATAACCAAAATATTAACTCTTAGCTATTACTTAATTTTGAATTTTTATTTTTTCATTATTAATACTCCTATTACTGGTAAAATTATAATTTTAAATATCTTATTTATTTTTATATATAAGTACTATATATAGATGTTCTTTTTTTCCTCTTTATTATATAATCTAATATTAAAATCATTATAAACTTTTAATTTAACATTTTTAACGGTTCTTTTAATATCTTTACAAACTTGTTTATAACTATTAAAATCATTCTTATTTCTATCATTTTGTCACTTTTTAAAATATTCTTTCTTTACTTTTACTATAACTTTAGATCTTATCATTCCACTACCATATCTCTAGTTATAAAATATTTTTCCTTCAACTCTTTAAAAATTTCTTTCAACATCCTTATAATATATTCTGCCATTAATAGTCCAAGTATTTATAAGATAAGTAATCTCACCTTCCCTTGGAATTATTTTTCCCTACCTTCGAATTATCCTTTTTTTTTAATTTAACAGCCAAAAACAATTATCCAACAACTTTATTCTCCTTTAATCAAACAGGATACAAATAATACCATAACTTGTATAGTTTCATTCACTATTTCATAATATTAAAATAGAGAGAAGAACCTGCGTATTTCTTCTCCCTCCTATCATATTTGATCTTGTTCGACAAACCAACGCGCGCATTGAGAGAGAGAGAGAGAGAGAGAGAGAGAGAGAGAGAGTCCCACTAGAAGTGTCAGTGAGGACACATTTCCTTCGTTTGTAGAGTATTAAATTGCAACATTTTTGTCTCGCCAAGGTAATTACAGTTGGTGTTTGTTGCAGCTAATTCATAATAATACATTCGCACTTTTTACAGTACTTGACAAAAGAAATATCTATTTGAATTTCTTTCCTGCTTCAATCGAATCAACTCAATGCAGATATAGTTATTGAATAATACAAAATAAATAAATATTCTGACGTAGGAGTAGCATGAGATACGAAAAAGTGAATAACATTTTGGAAGGAAAGAATAATAATGTTTAGGAAAAAGAATAATATTACAAATAAATTGTTGCATGTAGGAGAAAGTGCAAATACAAGACCAGATGCGCTAATTAAGAGTTTTGTATTTGATATATGAACACTGAATCCAACATGACAAAAATGTACAGAACTCACCTTAATCAGTTCTCCTTTTCTTTCTTTGTTACTTGCTTTCCTTTATTGTTTCCCTGTATTTTACATCCCAGTTGATGATGTCCGGTTTATCCTTTGAGCACCCAATTTTGAAGCAGCAGGTTTAGCGCCTCGTCCTCGCCCAGCTGACAATGGCTTGGCCCTTGTGGTAGGTGGAGGGGCAGCGATGGAAGCCCATGGGTCGTCATCGTTGACTGTGCCACTTGTTTTCAAGTTCAAAGGTTTCGATGCCAATTTTGGAGGAGGTGCAGCTATCGATCCGCACAAATCTTCATCCTCGTCTTTGGCTGTCCTCACTGTGGCTTTGGGTCGCGAATTTGTAACTGAGCAAACAGAGAATCTCGTGTGAGATAGACTTCCTCGATCACGTAATCAAAAATGACAATAACTCAAGACAAAGGTCTGACATTTAAAGAATTCTTCAACAAGAACAAAAAAATAAATAATTTTAAAAAATAGAAAAAGAATCTGCGGGAATAATAGATATAAAATTCAAATGCAAAGATGATTTTGTGGAATGAGAAAAAGAAAAAAAAAATTTAATAATCCAAGTAGCCCAACGATTTTTATCGATTCTGAGCTGCATGATACCTGGTAAACATTATAGGTGTTCTTCCTTTTGCTGGAGGAGAAGTTAGAAGCAAAAGAAACATCATTTCTCTCTTGTATGGTTGGTTGAGGAAGAAAAAAAGAAACTGGTGTCAATCAATATTACAATTGCACCCTCCTATATTAATGTAAGGGTGTCTTCTGCCCAGCAATGATATAAGTAATAAGAGGTTTTCTTCTTTACTTCTGCCTTTTTGTTCATTTTGGGTGGATGAGTCTGGAAGGATTTGCATCCATTTCTTATTTCCTTACCCATTCTTTCCCACAAAACAGAAGGAAAGAAACAGTTTACATTCTGCATCGTCTCCTATCAGACAGACTAATATAAGCACACTAATTCACGACATGTTTATGAACGTGTAAAAACGTTTCAACCATGGAGCCGTCAATTTAGGTTTGTGGATTACATCGGTAAAAAAGATTTAGGTTCGTGTATTATAGCTGCTACTTTTGGGACAAATCTGCATTTAAGGATACGACAAAATCCACTCTGTATACCTATAAATGCTTGAAACAAGTTAATTCATCTAAATTCAGTGAACTAATGATTAACAAATAAATATCTTTGTGCTCTGTGTTTGTTGTTATGAATTTAATTCCAGTACTTCTTTGGTTTGGACCTCCATTTGGACCATGTGGTCAAAGTACAGAGGCTTGAACTAAGAGTCATTTGTCTGATTAAAGTGTCAGTTTGCAAACCTAAGCTACCAACAAGAAGTCAATAGATATTACCTTGTGGTTTTGGCTGTGAGACAGGTCGCTTTTGAGCTGCTTGGATGTTTGAAAGAGCTGCAGATGGCTTTGGCTCCTCAAGTGGCTCGACATCATCCCACCCATCTTTGTCACTTTCGTTCCCTTCATGAAGTCCATTTTCAAGTTCTCCCCAGCCATCAGTTGATGTAGGGGACACAGGAATAGGTTGATCAGCTATATCTGCACTGGAACTGACACGGACTGGCATTGGACCAGAACCATCTGTCACTGCAGCCGTCACAAGAAATTAATATCAAATATTGACATTACATAAAGGTATGCCGATAGGAATAGAGATCGGAGAAGCTTATCAGAGAAAGCAGAAGTAAAATAACTGCATCATCCAAAAGGTTGCAGGCAGAAATATAGAGCTAGAAACCAAGAGAAGATAGGGTTGTATGCTTGCTGCATGGCTATGTCTTTCCATTTCTGACCACAGAGTCTGTGAGACTACCTTTATTTGCTAATTGGGCTAGTTGTATATCCAATCTTCCAGCACCCAGTCCCCAAATACACTGAGAAATAGGGAGAGGAGAAGAAAGAAATATGCTTGTGGGGCCCCAATTGTGGGGAGGGGGCGATTAATTAGAAAGACTATTGAACACTCAAAATTTCCAAGTATGTCTCCATTTTTTTTTAACTAAATCAATGAGCTATAAACCAATCTAGTACGCCCATGATTCCCAAGCAATCCCTTGCACTCTGATTGTGATTGGTTCTTGGATTTATTAAAGGAAAAGGTTACAGGAAGGAAAAGGGAGAAGCTAAGTTCCTACATTTTGTTTAGCAGAGTTGTG
This sequence comes from Heliamphora exappendiculata, assembly GCA_034768845.1. NCBI lineage: Eukaryota > Viridiplantae > Streptophyta > Magnoliopsida > Ericales > Sarraceniaceae > Heliamphora > Heliamphora exappendiculata. The sequence continues at coordinate 6,656,338 of JAOTRH010000001.1, forward strand.
AAAATGAAAAGTTAAATAGACATTTATTAGAAAATCCTTTATTTGTTCGGTCCACCCACAGGCATGATTAATTTCATTCTCCTTTTATTCTTCTTTCCCCCAAAGAATTTGACAGTCAAATGCAGCATTAATATCCAACACAATGAATGTTTCTCAAATTCTAGGTTTCACAGTATGTGGACTAACTGTATAATGGTGGATCCCATTTCCATATTTCATATTATTCATGGCTTTCACTAGCAATGCCATCATAAATACCTACAAAAATGTTCCTGAAACCTTTGCAAAGCAAATTATAGTCAGGTTGAAAAATTCCAAAGTAATGAATTTAAATCATATCCTGGAAAGAGGCAAAAATTGCATAGTCAATTGAATCGAACTGTTTCAGTATTCTACGGCAGAGCTTTAATCTCTTCATTTCCACATAAAATCATTTGTAATAAAGTGAAGGTTGCCTTGAGGCACGCCTTCTCTTTATGCTTGAATAAAGGAATGGTAGATACCAGTTTTAATCTCAAGATCAGGAAATGTGAAATCTACCAGGAAAGCACACTTGGTGCAGTATCATCATCAACAGGGGAAAAACAAAACATAAAGAGGACCGAGATGACAAAAGAATTTACAACCAATAAATAAAGACCATCTTTATTAAAACTGTCAGGTGTGCATCTTTATTAAAATTGTAGGGTTAAGGACCTTTTCCAAATAAAAAACAAGGGTACGTCTCATTTAATAATTTACAATATGATGCCCCTTTATCATGATTTTCATACATAGACTCATTACTTATGTCAAATCCATACAATAACAGACAACCCCTTGCCATGAGGACATGCAAGGAAAAATGATCCCTCGACAAAGCAAACAAACTTTTACTTGTATTTGGCCACAATGAGGAAAACCAGTTAGGTAAGCAAGAGAAATACCAGAGCTGGCATTGGAGATCACAGACGTAAGAGGTGCACTCGTATTTGCTGAAGCAAGTGGTGTTTGCTCAGAAGGTTTGCCTTTGAGTGTCAAGGAACTCATTGCCCATCTGCATTGCAATTCTTGCATTCAGTTTCAAAAGGGAACTTTTATTTTTAAAACTAGTGTGGTAAACATTCTTCATAAACGATAACTGTTATGATATTGCAAGTTGAGAACTGCGTATCATGCTATAGAATAAAAATAAAGACAGTATGTTCTGGAACTGCCACAGATTAGTATCATAGAAATTAACTTACCCAAGTAAAGCATTTCCCTGTATTGATGGAATTGCTCCGCTTGTTGCCCCAGTGGTATCCCCTGCATTTATCTATCCAAAGGACACCAAAGATAGAACAAAAGTGTTATTAAATCATAGAGAACAGAGAAGGATTCAATCGCCACCATAGCAACCTGTTCTCCTAAATTACAGTAACTTGAAATTTAGTCTTTTCCTTCCCATAAAATATAGGAATCCTAGATGGAAAAGGAGGCAAATGGATACTCAATTCAAAGAGAGTAAACATAATTTCGTGCATGATCTCAAACTGCTGCTCAAATTAAAGCTATGAAACAAGTAGCCAGTGAGTTAAAGCCTTTGAACCATTTGCTTCTGATGTTGATAAAGCTACTCAGAATCATTTTTTAAAGAAAGAGATTAAGTGCTCCTATGGCAAGTCAGCTTAAAGCCGGCTTTTTGGGCTTTTTAGCTTTTTAGCTTAAAGCCCAAAAAGTCAAAAAGTCAAAAAGTCTCATTTTCTAACCCCCAACTTTTACCCTATTGGCTTTTTGGCTTTTCTAATAACAATTTCCAATTTTATCCTTTGGCTTTTTGGCTTTTTGGTTTAGCAAAATCTCATTTAGGCTGAAGGGCAATATTGAAATTTCACATCTGACTTTTTTGGTAGCTTAAAAGTCACTAATTTTCCAACCAAACAAACTTTTGGATTCTTGGCTTAAAGTAACTTAAAGCCAAAAAGCCAACTTAAAGCCAAAAAGCCAAACGAACATTAAATGGGTATGGAAAAATATTTTAAGTGACCAGAAATTCGATTATAAACCATGTTTTCTTTTAAAGCCGAAGTAGCAATTGTGTAATTTACCATTTTATGAAAAGAGCTCCTTGTTAAGGAGGAAGGTTTTTGACTCCCTACAGAAAACGATAGCTGCAATAGGGAGATAAGGTATGGGTACGATATGAAATGTTGGGAGTGACGGAGTGTAGCAGTAATCTTGTAAGTCAAAGGGGTAACGACAAGTATGCCTAGCAAAATTTTACCCTTTGACTTGAGATAGTCTATATGAAAAAACACTACAGTGAATTGGTTCAGAATATCTTCATGGTAAGCACAAGGTGACATTTTAGCTACTCTGTGTGCTTCATAATGCCCACATCTGAAATATCTCAAAGCAAATATTCTCCAGAAGAATAATGAAGAAGATTCTATACCGAAAGCAACAAGGATCCAGGAACAAACCTTCTCATGGTACTGCTTCACTATTTGCAAAAATTGGTCAACAGCTTGGAATGCCTTTGATCGAACATCACTGCTCCAGAAAGAGGAGGAGAGTCAAAATCCTGTATAACTCCCCAAAAAAATGTGGAGAACATGCTTTTGCATTTCGACTTCAACCAGTTATGACAACAGAGAACAAAACAAAGAACAAGGAAGCAACAACTAACAAAATGCAATGGGCACGTAGGCACGGGGGAACATAAAATAAGCAATGAAGATTTAGGAATCCTTTTCTTTTCCTTAATGGCACCATGGTTTTAAATACCACTGATACCGTTACGTGTCGGTTATTACATAACGGTATCTCAGGCATACGATTCGAATACACACTTTGGTATCGGAGATATAGAAAATCCCTGAAGTATCAACTAATACGGCCGATACATATCGCATATCAGTGCCGTATCGGCCGATACTTCCAATACGTGACTGGAGACAACTCAACAATTCGGCTTAAAACTCTATTTTCGTCTTCAAAACTAGGGTGAGGGAATTTAATATGGCATGAAAAAACTTTGATTTGGAAGGAAAAGTTTCAATCTGGCATCAAAGAGCTTCAGTTTGGGTTGTTGAATCTTCGATTAGGTTGAACTAGTTTCGATTATTGCGGATTTGGGTCTTCCATTTTGGTCGATATGGATATTCGATCTTGGGTATTTAATTGAAATCGATCTTGAGAAATCGATTTGGAAATTGATTCTGGGTTGCGAAATTGATTTCATGGTTTGCAATGATCTTCGATTTAGAATTAATATTTATCCTATTGCGAAGCGTGAACTACAATTTCAGATGGGCTAATTCTTGTGCAATTTGGTGTAGTGCCAAAGCTTGTATTTTTAATTTTGATTCAAAATACGAGAGCTTCTACATAGACATGAATTACTGATGAAACCACTCACTTGTATAAGTTTACGCATGATATACATGTTTGTTAATGAATTCAATGGATGTACCTAACATAAATGTTTATGTATTTGGAGGTTCCCTTAAAATATGAATCACTAGAGAGCATAATTCCAAGCACCAAAAGAGCTCAATTCAAACAGTACATTTAATTTTAGTTAAATAATATTAATTATTTAACTTTATGGGAATAACTATAAGTACTTATATGTTAAGTAACTATTATTTAGTTATAATTATTTAATATTTATAATTAATATTAATTAATATTTAATATTTATATATTAATTATTTAACTTTATGAAATTTGCTCTAAGTAATTATATGTTAAGTAATATTAACTAAAAGCATATTTTAGGCCTCAAAAAATGTTTAAAACAATTATAAACATTCAATTTGTAGTAAATAAGACTAGGATATACTTATCAATGAGTTTTTGTTATTTACTAGTATTTGAGAAAAATGCATGAATGCAGTTGCCTAATGCGACCGTTACGCCGACCGATACCGCAACATAAAATCCTGAATGGCACTCAACCTCTAATTCATAAGATGACTAAAAATAATTTTAGATACCTTCCTAAAATGTCATACCAAGTGAAGTAAGATCTTTTGATCGCAAGCATGCTTTGACATAAAAGATTTCAGCTTTGAGGATCATTTATCTGTGGGCAAAGCCATTGTAAGCCCATCTAATGTCCAACTAATAAACCATGGATTTATGATTATGCCGGTTTGCCATTTTTTTCATTAATAACCGATTGTTAGTTAGAACCCTAGACTATGGCGAAAGGTATTAAGAAATGGAATCAGGTCATTGACGGTCCAGTATTAGGTAGCCAGTGTATGGACTCACAGGCAATGCTATAAGTTCAATAGAAGTCTAATTTAATCAGATTTCATCTACTACGGACCAAGAAGCTCTTGGAGAAGCTACCATGAAATGAGATGACAGAAAAAATTAGGTACGAAAAAAGAAGACACATACGAGCACAACTGCCTTGGCAACATGAGCAACTAGTAACATTAGTTTTTCTTTGGGAAATTGTAGAAGGGGACTTTTATAACCCAACAAAATAGCCACCAGCTACATAACACTTACAGCACGTTTGGATCGCCGGATTAGGAAGGGGCCGGATTGGATTAGGAAACATGAAGAGCCCACAAATCAGATTTTGTTTCATCGGATTAGTTATCCTGCGTTTGTATCGCGGGATTAGAACTAATAATCGGACAAATGTTGGATTAGTAATACCTCATTCATGGTATTAATAATAGTAGGCCCTCCTTGATATTATTAGTACCAAACTCTAGATTATCTTTCCTCTTTATCTAACGGCAAAAAATAACTCTACAACTCTTATCTCTTTTCTTATCCCACACTAACCAAACATTAACCAAATTTCTCACTATATAAAATAATCCCATTCTATAATCTCTTGATATTAAAAAAACGCATAGAACCCACAATATTACTTATACCTCCTATCTTAACCAATTCCAGCATACCAAATGAGCCCTTAGTAATTAGTAGTTAGGAAAGTGATTTAAACTAAAGGGTTAGACTATGGTACACAACACCCAAAAAGGTGTGCCATAAGCACCTGTAATCAAGACCACACTGGGTTGTAATAAGGCCAAAATAGCCTTGTAAGCACAGCACTTAGGCTTTGCTTGGTAAGTGGCCTTCCAACCTTTTATGTTTTTTGGCTTAAAAATGCAAAAAAGGCAAAAAGTTGGTTTGGCTAGACTAAGAAAAGCAAAAGGGCAGCCTTTTAGCTTTTTCTGTGTAGATCCCAATACTGGCATAAAAGAAAAGGTGTCATTCTTAAATAATGCAAGCCAATTGCAATGCCTATTAATAAAGCATTAAAGAGCAATGTTGTCATTTTAAAAGAATTAAAAAGTTTCTTAGCATTGCCAAACAAGATTTTTGGGTGTGTACCACCATAGAATTGTTCTAAACCAAAGAGTTCACAAATGACAAGAGGAGAAACCCCAAATGGAAAAAAAAATTGAATTGTTTGGTCTTTTGGAGACCTTTTTTATTTTTTTTTTCACTTTTTCCACACCCACCACCAAACAGCAGTGGGGCAACTTCAATAATAGAACTTAAGTTACGGTGAATTTCAATTTGAAAGAGATAAGTGTGCTTCTATATAATTAGTAAACAAATATATAACACAAACATGTATAACCAGATCTCTTTTCTTAACACAGAGTTACAAATGCAGCATGCATAATAATAGTCATTAATTGTTCCAGGAACAATGAGCAGTTTTATGTCCATCAAAAAATGTTAATACTTATTATTTTGAATTAACTGCCAAAATATAGGCCTATGCCTATGCCTATGCTCAATCTTAGGATGTGATTATTGCCATTTTTCTATGCTTCACTAACTGAGTCCAGATATGTGATATAACTGCCCAGAAATTCAAAGGGTAGATGATGCACTATACCAGGGAAGGGGAGATCATAATTTTCATTTTATCCTTCAATGTTTTTCATCGATGTTCCTTTTTCAATAGTTTCTATATTCTGATACAATTGGGAAAAATCTTTTAGGATCTTGATCTGATGCATTACGTTCCTGGAGGAAGCAAAATAAATTATCAAAAGAAAAGATAACCTGTCAGGATCAATGGTAAGTACAACAATATTTGGCAGAATCCGAGTCGCTATCTCGGTGACATCATAATAAGAACTGGTGGCACACAAAGCCATAACACCTGCCACAATATAAATCTAGTCAATCAATGCCAATATATGCATAATACACGAATATTGTGAAATTAACAAAGGCTAGCCAGAAAACCCTCGCAGAAACCAGGATGCATGGTGCTTACCTGCTCCTCGGGCAGGAGAGAATGTATCACGCAAAGCGCGAACAGTGAATGCATTTATCAAAACTCTTTTCCGTGTCTGCAATGTAGTATCAGAACCATTGGTAACCATTGGTTACCATTAATAAATAAACGACACTTCATATCATAAGATATTTATAATATGATCACTAGTTGTTGAATGCCACTAACTCATATAAAACATTGAGCACGGCACCAAAAATTTAGCATCTCAAACAAAATTACACTCTAAGCTAAGATGCACGAACAAGCAACATGACATGTTTCAAAAAATACAAGACACGAGACGCCAGGGATATGCTTAAACATATAATTTTATATTTTTATTATATGACATATTTGAATATTTCATTTAGAGATAATGTAAAAAATGCAATCACTTGTCAAAATTGAAAAATCATATATTCTATAGCTAAAATAAAACATCAACATATTATTGACATATAAGTTGTACTCCAATGGCCTCATTCCATTTAAGGTTCGAAAGTGATTAAACAATTACAACTTACAAAACATATATCATTTTTTTTATAAAAAAAGTTCCATCAACTCATGCATTACATAATAGATCAAAATGTTGAGCCCCCAAAGCTTTAACTAAACAAAAGTCTTTGAAGAAAAAGTTCTTTGTTATCGCATACTTCACAAATAGTAAACTTCCTGAAAGCTTTAACTAGACGGAACTTCTCTGTCTTCACCGCCATCATATTTTTCTTTCTAAGTGTCCTAAATGTGTCCCTAGCGTGTCAGAAACGTGTCCCTATCGTGTAGGAAACATGTCCATAGAGTGTCCTAAATGTATCCAAAGCATGTCCGATCAGGGAAAAAATCCAGAGAGACACAATTTGCGTGCCAGACACGTGTCCCCGGCATGTCCCGCGCATGTGAGCTGTCCGTGCTTCATAGACTATAAGTCAGGAAACCATTTAATGAAAAGCGAATACAAACTAGCTGTTACTAACCCCTTCATTAAGATAGCTGGCAATATTCCCAAGTAATATAGTCGTATTTGTTCTAATAGCTGGTTCTTCGTCAACCTGCAGGACTTGAGAGTATGAAAGAGACAAGCTACAAAGAACGATGAATTCAGAAGTAAAGGATAAGAAACCATAACTGCATCAAGTGAGTTATTACAAAAAAAAAAGAAAAGAAAAAAATGTAACATTACTTTGGAAGAGAGATCCAGTAAGTGTAAATTAAAAACCAGTCCAAATGCCTCACAGTTGAAATGACCTAATACCTGTAGCTTAGAAAGATACTTCAACAGAGATCCTGAGATAGTGCGTTGAGACAGCTGCAAATTACAAGTTGGAGGGAAAAAAAAACAAATTTTAGAAATGACTTGGAAACCCCAAGTTATCATTTGATATAGCAGAAAAGCAGGACCCAAGGAAATGGAAGCAAGAAACACTACCAAAAATATGTTGGAAACAAGAAGCAGGGAACAATTAAGAGAATACTGTAACAACTGGTGATACCCTCCACTAAAGGCCATACCCTCATCATTCAGGTAATGCCACCTTTACCTTCAAACAAATGATTTATTTCTTATTTCATATTTTCTTGAACTCTCAGTTTCACTAATGTTATTTAAGAAGGTGTTCCTGGACTAACTTTAATTCATCACAGAGCCTAACCAGCTCTATAGCCAACTACTTAAAACTTCCAATTTCAACTTGCTTAATAACGAGAATCACAAGAAGCTCCAAAGCATTTCATTCAAACTGCTATAGACGCAACCATAATGCTTTGAAACCTCGCCCTCCTCAAGGGAAAATCAATGCATGATCGTGAATGAACGGCGGAAAATCCAACAGTGACTTTTTGGTATGAACTGCTTAAGGGCTTGAATTGTCTATCTTTTATCATAGGAACTGTTCACCTTCAAGAATTGTCGAAAACTTTAGTTGCAATTATTTTGCTCCTTCGTTTCAATTTTATAGTTATGTTTACTTTATTTGTTTTGATTGATCCCGTGGCCAAGAACTAGGCCAGCCCCAGCACCAGCCCCTATGATATGTAAGATGGGTATACACGCATACATATGCACTACCATAAGCATTTAAGGTCAGATTTTATCAACATAAGATTTCAGTCGTTCATAGTTTCTTCCTGTTTTTTCTCTTCCATTTTCTTCTCTTTTTCTCCTTCGTTTTACAAACTCAAGTTCCATTGATAATCCTTCTTCCCTTAAATAAACTAAGGCTTAGCTTTGCACCATTTATCTCATGGATTTCAAGATTTTTAACCGGATATTGCAAACCCCTTATTCAAAATTACAGTTGGATGTTCTCGCCAGAAGTGGATCCTTTATCTTTCTGCAATGGTTTGGTGAACCTATCTGGTAAAATAAGGAAAGGTCCCAACACATGCAGCCCGAATATCAATGTTCATTGATAAAAAAGAGTAAGGGTTAAATCTAATCTAACTTGGAACTTTAGAAAGATGCTTCGCATGAAGCAAGTGGCAGCAGTAATAATAGTGGCAGCAGTTCATTAAATATTCCCTATGATTGCTGCAGTTCTACTAGACAATTTAAAAAGCAATACCTCAGAAAAGATTGTGAAACCGTTCAGAAAAGAAAAATGACCATGTAATTCAACAAAGGGATAAGCAAGGAAACAAAATCATGTCATAATTAACAAAAAATTAATACACCATTAGTTGCCTCTGATGGCAAATTTTAGCTATGAGATATGAATATGAAGTTTTAACATGGTTTCAGCCATAGGAATTTTAAGAAAAACCTACAATTAACGCTAGCCAATATCATGTTAACTCTCAACACATAGAAGATTGTTTAATCAATATATATTTTGCAAAATACCATGAAAGAAATTCCTGCTACTGCTAATAAAAGACTAAGATATACGGACCTTAGGACCAAGAACAAGCATGGATTTAAGTGTCAGTTCCCGCAGAAAAGCAGATGAGTCGGAGAACCCAGTAACAACATGAGGGTAAACCTAGTAAAGAGTCACCATACAATTTATAATGTCAAAGTCTTTAATGAAAACATAAAAAGTCATAAAAGGTTATGTCCAAAAGAAAACTAAACAAAATAGTTTTGATTCTTTCGAAGATAGTATAATCGTTTAGTCCTGACTGCATACTTGCTCATCAATGATTTGTGCTGCCAATGATTCCCCGTATTGATCAATATGCTGCAAGAGACCAACTCGGATAGCCCGGTCATTGGAGGCAAAGAGTTTAACAATTGTTGGTAATACCTACAAGAAAAGCAAGACATTTTAAACAGAGTGAATCGAAGTAAGAAAAGTTGCATTTTACACAGATCAAATAATAGAGAAAATGGTAATTACAAAAAAAAAAACATCAACAAATTCAAAGAGAAACCCAATTACAGTAATTAATTAGAAAGGTCAACATAATAATAATAATAAAAAAAAAAGATCAACATAAGATACTGAAAGAATATGACCTTAGCGCTAAATTCTTCTGATGAAAGCCATGGACCCATTTTCAAAAGTGCAGTTAAAGCAGGGGCAGCAGCTGAACCAAACTCTAGGGAAGAAGCTACTAAAGGAAGTAACTGCACAGACAAGCCAGCAAACTATGAATTTGCACAGGCAACCACTAATGATGAACTGAAGTTGACTGTCTCATATTAGAAATCTCAGGGATACCTTTTTCAGCACAATTTGGCGGGGAAGCTGTTCTGCTAGATTTGGGAGCTTGCGGAAGAATGTATCCTTCTCAACGCTGTCCTTCAAATTCAAGATTTCCATAAAATGTATGGTATCCACCAACTTATTTTGGAAATATTCTGCCAATAAATTAATTGTTTCTTTTAGTGAAGACTCGGGGCAATGTATCGGATAAAACAGACACATTGAAACATGTTACAAATAATAAAGAAAAAAACAAAAACCAAGAAGAGAGAGAGAGAGAGAGAGAGAAGCACTTAACCAGGAAAACAACAATGAGGTATAAAAACTGAAGGAACAAGTCTTAAACACTGAACCCAGGCAAGACCCAGCAAAAAGACTGAATCATGAAGTATATACTCCCAAACATGAAAATAAGCAACATCGTTTTATCAAGTTCGCACTCCTCGGTGAAATGACAATGAAACCATATATGCCACCAAAGTTCAAAGAAAACAAAATATGTCCCAGTTGACGAGCATAAAGTTGATTGGTTATAGACGTTTCTTAACAGTAAGATCAGCCTTTTACTTTGGGGTAAAAGGAAAAAGAAATAAATTGCAAATGATATTCTTATTTCAGAGACACTATACCAGGAAAACAATTAACTGCTGTGGTAGGCTTTCAAATGAAGGCAAATTATGCATTAAAAAGTGAACTGCTAATTAAATTCCTAAGAAGAGAAATTTTGTTAGGCATATTTACTTAATAGTAAAAAGTTAGGAAAACTCACCACAATTTTCTACAAGCTTTGATGAGTTCAACCTGCGAGAAGGCATGGAACTCAAAAGCCGCTGATAATCTGGAAGTAGAGACTGTGAGACAAGAAAATAGACAGATGCAAATGAAGATGAATCTTCCAAATGACTGGAAAGTTAAAGTAACTGAACACAAACAAAAGCTTGTTAGCAACAGGCAAATGCACACACACGCGCGCATGCACCCAGACACATTTACTTGCGCAAACAATCATATAAGTTAGAGGGATAAAAGGAAATGAAACTGAATAAAGAAGAATACATTTGAGGTGCCAATACCTTGGGTATAGAAGCAGTGTTACGCAGTTCCTCTGTTTTGCTTAACTTCATACCAGAAAAAAGCTCATATATGAGACAGCCTAACATATAAAGAAATTAATTCTGTGAACTAGAATCTTTATAGGTATACTCATAAATTAAGCAACAAAATGAGGTGAAATACTCAACAGTCGACAAAGCCAGAGATAATCAAACATCATAAATCAGATTGATTGCCTTCCCATGTAAAAAAATAATTACTATTAGATTCAGTTCCCTGGAAATGGCTGCCAGCCCTAACTGCTAAGAAGTAACAGTTAGAATTATTGCAGAGAGTGGGAAAGAAAAGAAAAAAAAAAGAGAATAAAAACAACAATAAATGAGAGTACACAAAACTAGGGTTTTCACCCTATTACTTGTTATTTATAATAAGACCAAAAAATACTAAAAATACCATAATACCCCTAACTTAACACTCCCCCTCAAGTTGATGCATATATATTTTTCATGCCCAACTTACATACAATGGGTTGAAACATTTTACTACTAAACCATTTAGTAAAAATATCTGCTAATTGATCTGCAGATTTCACATAGGGCATACATATTAATCCCTGACCTAATTTCTCCTTGATGAAATGTCGATCAATCTCTATATGTTTCGTTCTGTTATGCTGGACAGGGTTATGAGCAATATTAATGGCAGTCTTGTTATCACAGTACAACTTCATAGACTTGTCGCACTCAATACCCAAATCTTGTAATAGAACTTTGAGCCACATGAGTTCGCAGATGCCATGTGCCATAGCCCT
>JAOTRH010000001.1:6668186-6684523 GCA_034768845.1 Heliamphora exappendiculata
AAAAGAGGAAGAAGGATTGCTAAGAAATTTACATAGGATCATGCTCTGATACCATGTTAGAATTATTGCAGAGAGTGAAAAAGAAAACAAGGAAGAGAGAGAATGAAAATAACAATGAATGAGAGCACACAAAACTAGGGTGTTCACCCTATCACTTGTTATTTATAATAAGACCAAGAAGTACTAAAAATACAATAATACCCCTAACTTAACAGTAACCCATTGTACAGTGCTCTGGGTCTTAATGGAAAGCAACAGTGAAGCACAATGCATAAAAATGACAGCTGGCAGTCAGAGAAAGTTTGAGAACGGGAATGTTCTCTAATAGGTTAAACCTCCCATTTAATTTTTTTCACATAGGGAACTGAATCCAATTTGCGGTAAGACATGGAAAAACCTCCAACATTATCTTAAATACAAACAGATGCAGATGTGATATCCAGATAAGATTCATGGAAATACTCGGAAAGGACAATGCCTAAATAAAATACATTCTCATGAATACATAGGCATTCAAGACCATGTGTCCTAAAATCTAGAAGCCTAGGAAAAAAAAACTATTGTTTTTAGCACCCAAGCAATATGAAGAGATCTCTTACTAATTCACTTTATGGTCAAAGTGAACTAGTAATGTTCAATAGCTGAGGAACAGGCAGTAATACACTTACCCAAGCCCCAAGAGTCAATGGCCCAAGGTGGAGATTTTCTTATTGTTGCCCAGTCAGACTTCAACAACTCCATTGGTTTGTATTGTGAACCGACAAGCCATTCATATTGCTGCAAGAAATAAATATCTACGTGTGAGTGTGAGTATAACTATTGGAAAGGTGGTTATCCAGATTCCAGACAAGATTTTCAACATGAATCACCAAGGCTTGAGAAATCAGTGAATGCAAATCCTAATCAATCTCTTAGTACCAAGACAGAAACTATTGTGGAGGAAATTAAGTATACATTTTCCAAGAAATATATCGACAATATTACTGCAGAAGGGTTTAGTGAAACACTTATCATCATTGTAAGTGAAAATCTACATAAAATGAGAAAAAATTTACTTAGAAGGATAAAAGTGGGAATGTTTCAACTGGCCGGGAGTAAGGATTTACACACAGTGACCTGAAAAACCTTTCCAAATCGACTTCTAGAATTTGTTTCAATTACAATGGCTGATAGGGCACAGGAGTTGCTAAGATAAAGAAAACATTAGTCAACACCACAGGGTCATTGCAACCAAATGGAGAGCATCCCGAAAAATACCAGCATTGGTCCCGCAGAAGCTTCATTATTTCCATCAAACTCAGATAGAACATCAAAAGCATGCAGCTTCCAGTCTAAAGTTTGAGTAACAACAACACTGGCCAAGCAAACACTACCATGAACCTGCAAATCCAACACCAACCACAAATCACGACATTTAGAGAGAGATTATTCTCAATTATTTTAGGCGGAAGAGTACCCAAAAAAAATAGAATTCATTGGACCTCATAAGTCATGTTGTTTACATGGGTAGAAAAAAAAAAAGAAACCCACAATTTATTTCATAAAAAACATAAATAAAAGATTTTATCCCAACTTCGTCAGTACTCCCTCCCATGGAACAACCCAACTTAAACAAGAACCAGGCATGTGTCAATCAATATGGTAAAAGAAAAAGGGAAAGGACATACCCCAGTGCGCAAAGCTCACATCCACAAAATTAATCAGTATTGTTATTTCCTCTAACAAACAGATAAGATATAAATAGAGTGCATGCTAACATATAAATTTAATTGGAACAGGTTTGAAACTTCTGTTCAGTTGTGAAGCCTAATTTAAAACATCTCATTCATCCGCAACCAGAATTGTGCACTTCAATTGAAAATACTTACCAGTTTACAATCATTATTTAAGAAGCTCACGGCTTTAGCTATTCGGTGCAATCCCCATGCATAATACTCATCCCTTTCATCGAAAGAAGATATAAGATTTCAGTGGGAACCAAATCCACAAATCCATACACAAGGATATGAAATGTTCAAAAGGCCAAGAAAAATATATGACTAATTACAAAGAGAGGTCAATAGAATTACACACCTTTGACTACCTTCTAATCCTAATTCCTTGATTTTTTCTGACAACGGCATGACAGGCTCGGTGACAATATAGATGGTAACCTTTGTAGAAGAACCATCAAAAGTTTCAGCCTCGGTACTATGAAGGAATGATAAAATATTTGGATGTCTGACCTGGAAGGAGCAAACGGAGTTTATGGTAGGAGATGTCAAATCATGAAATCTCAAAAGACAAAGGAAAAATTCTTCAGATCACTTTGCATTGCTTAATCCATGGATTTGGAAAGACAGTGAACCATATTCTTGAATGTACATTTCTAAATGTAAATTGCTAGGGTATTAGCATATCCTGATAACACTAGTCCAAATACTACCAAAGTGCAACAAAACTCTTCAGCACATGAGAGAAATGAATGCAAACAAGTCGCAAAATATCAAGAGCAAACCTCTATGTTTGAAATGCCAAGAAAAAACTATTAATAGGTATCATATTGTTTCACTTTCATAGCCATTGATAGCTTACAGTGCGAAGACGCTTGACGCCATTACGACCAGCAGCTAAATGTCCATCATTGGCATTACTTCCTGAAAGAGAAAATATCGACACTGGAGACCCATCATCCTGAACAAACCAATCAATAGTCCAAAGTCAATTGATTTCCATTGAAATGATAGAGCAGAAAAGGAAGAGCAAAATTATGCGGTGTATTTACAAGCTTAAGAAATTCGATGGGTCAATTATGATTGTTGATTGAAATTCCACCAATGGTGGCATTAAGTTCCCTTTTCTTTTTGGATAAAAGAGGGATTTCATTTTCAGGGGAACAAACCAACTACTTACAGAAAATACATACTGTGGTTTATGTCTCTATTTAAGAATCTCATAGAATTACTAAGATGTTGAAAATGCAGACGGCCTCTTTGGAGATTCAGGGATATATTTTATCTTGTTGATAGAATATTGCTTATGTTGATAATTAGGGAACGATTCGGTACAATATGGATCTATAGGGTGACTGCATTGTTGTGCCCTTTACTGGGACAGGTTTGGGGAGGGTTCCAACCGTCAATGGGTAGGGATGGGATTGGGGAGAAAGATTCATACCAAACTTGGGCTCGGGTTCTAGATGGGTTACAGCACCATTCTGCGCAATGGTGCTGTAAAATGCCTTCTATATAGCCGCAGGGGAAGGGAGTGGAATATTTGAGTGGCTCTCACAACTCCTTCTCCCTCTCCCTCTCCCTTACTAAGCTGAAACTGACCTCTCCCGTTACTAAGCTGAAACTGATTACCCTCAATGCATCACATCAGTGATCATCTCTCATGGAGCTTCACTTCCTTAATTGCTACAAAGGTGTTCACCAACTGTAATCAAGTTCATCTCCTTTTAGAAAATATGTTTACCTTTTCATTTCTTGGTATCTTTCTTCTTTCGATAATTTTTAGTTACCATGTTATTTCTTGGTTGTTTTTTGTTTTTTTTTTGTTTTTCCTTCATTTTTCGTGAGGTTACATTTGATTGCGACAAATTTTTTCAGAAACAAAAGAAAGGCAATGGAAACTTCTACTTTGCAGAACAGGGCGGGAACGAGTTCTAGAAGTACAAGTCCGGGACTAAGGGTTGGGGATGATAGAAATATAGAGAACTCAACTTGGGTATGGGGCAAAAAAAAAAACATGGGGTAGAGCATTTATTGGCATGGCATGGTAAGAATAAGGGGGCCCATGACTTGTACCACCCCACTGCTATCATTACAGTTCACATATACAAACAAAGCTGGTTTGAATACGAGCATATTTATCTTTTATACATAATTTAATATTCAAGTTTATCATCACAAGTGGGCTATTATACAGAATGGCAGCAATCCTCCCAGATGAAAATGACGATTAAGACCACAGCAACTGAAGAACAGTGCTACTGTATCAAAAATTGATGGGATAAGAACATTCTTCTTCAACACCCATTATAAATGATGCCTTCTTAGTTAAAGCCACCATGCAACAACATGGCAGTAACATTTATTTCCAAGGGCATCAAAAAGACCAGAAGTGGTTATGGAGATGTTTTGAGGAAAAACAATTCACCAAAGCAGCCGACACTTGTGGTTTTGTGATATGCTTGCCCGACAATGCTACCGCCAGGAAAGTTAAGATGTGTGTGTTTGAGTACGATTATGAGCAGGATTGTTTGTAGGAATGCTTCTCTTACACCTCTACATTGCATCAAAGTTTTGTCATGTAAAAACCCACAAGTAAAAGATGATGCCATCCAGTACTTACAAAAAAAAATAATAAAACAAAAAACATTGGGGGGCCAAAAAAGTAATCTTTGAAAAAAGCTTCAGAAGTAGGGGAAAATTACCATAACGCACGTTAAAAAAGGCCCCCTAAAATTCACATGAAATATTTTGGAGACAGATTGAGAGTCTAAAAAGCCCACAGAGTATGAATCCTCCTAATTATCAGTTTCAAAAACGATATGTTTCACCTTTTCAGTTGTGCAAACAAAATTTGTTCATCACCAAAATGCGTTTGTTATTTATTTAAGTCCAAATCTAGAAATCAAGCAAAGATCCTTGTCTTCATAACTTCACTTTTTCCAACCGTAACTAGATCTCGTAGCTCATCAACAAAAACAAGCAGCTGAAATTCCATATCTATGAGTAACTGTAAACTCAGCTTCCAATGCAGCGCTAAAGCAAACCAAATCCACGCATCAACCGACACACACTTTCAATTCAATTCTTTCAGTTGCCCGACAGAATCAAGTTACATCTCAACAATCACCAACGTAATAGCACAAGGCATAGCCATCAATGAGACAATAACATGTTAATCGAATCACACGCATTGATTCTAAAATTGGCAATTGAACTAAAGAATTGGCGCCTTAGATACAAAATTAACGTGCAAGTAGCGCTTGAAGTCCCTTGATTGTGCGAAGTTAAAAGAGATCAACCCTACCTGCAGAAGAATCAGGTGAAGGCGCAAAAACTAACGCCGAATAGATTAGAGAAGGTGGAATTCACCTTGGAGGTGCCGCGAGAGTGAGTCCAAGATCCCCAAGCAGAGGAGTAAGGCTCTCCGATGTTGTAGGGTAGGTTATTGGGTCCAGAACCAGATCCGGCGACGACGCCCTTCAAGAATTTGAACATCCTGTGTCAAGAACCAGTGCGAATCTCTCTTGAGCTCCGAGAGACGGAGAGAGGAGGTAGCGTTTTTTCGATCTGTGGAGTCTGGGGCGCGATGACGGTGCGAATGTCCGATGCGGGCAGCAGGGCGGAAAAGGCACGGAAAGAAACCGGGAGCAAGAGGAATAATTCTGTACTTCGCGGAGTACGTAAATAATTGAGCGTAGTTTGGGGGGTTCTTTCTTCACCGTTAATCTGTACTGGAGTGATAACGTATTTGCGGGGCGGGCCACGGTCCGCTGTGTTCTCTACTGGACGGGTCTTATGAGAATGCCAATGGGTCGGGTCATGAATCTAGCCCTCTGCTCTTCTTTGGGATATTTAAAAAGTTCAGATTTCAAAGGAGTTTTAGTTTTTGAAGAAAATTAAAAAAAAAAAAAAAAAAAGTTAGATTGTTTGAGATGATTTATATAGTATTTTTTTTAATTGAAATATTTAATATGTTCTTGTTTTTTCTTTTAAGTTGTAGTACCGGGATAATTGCATGATTTTTTTTTTAGTTTTTTATAATAGAATTAACTTATTAATTAAAAATATTATAATTATTTTATTTAGAAAAAATTACAATATTTAGTATTTTTGTAGGTTTCTTTTCTTAAAAAGAAATAAAAATAGTAAGCTTTCTAGATATAACAAATGGGTATAACTTAAAAAAGCTGAGCTTTTTGTAAAAAAGTTGGCCTTTTAAATGCCCAAATAGAGGCGCAGTGTGGACTTTATTTGTTATTTGATTGGACAATATCAATATGAAGAGAGAAAGACATGGAGGGGACGAGAGTGAAAATATATTGAAAATAGTATGTAAATTTTAATATGATAATACTATAGAGAATAAAAGATAATATAAAAAATAAAAAAATAATTATTAATGATGATTAAAGTTAAATGTATGAAAAATAAAAAACACCAACGAGAAATAAGAAATATATATAATATTTTATGTTTTAATTTTAGTATATTTTTAAAAAAAACTGTGTGTTAACATATATATAGATGTATTTATTTTAAATGATATCATTGGCAGGTAAATAAATTTGGTACGTAAATATCGCTCTTATCTAACATGTTATAAGGGGTTTTAAAAAAATCATAAATAATAAAACGGGAACATGCGGGAGCTGGCTAAAATAGAAAAATATAAATATAAAAACAAAACGGCTAAATGATAACTAGTTCAATTGTCGAATTAACAAGAATATATTGGTAAGTTCAACTTTTAGAGGGTTTTTGTTTGTTAATGAACCAAATCAATTACGGGAAATGAGAGTAGTGAAATGGTATAACTATAAGATTATGTCCCTTGAAATTTTAAAATAAAGTGGGTTGTAAACATGAACTTTTGATTTACAATTTGGGTAAGAAAATTCATGTACTTTTAAATTTGAGAAATACTAAATGAGTATAGGTGTTACTTTTCCAAATATGAGTTGAGGAATTCAAATCTTATCAAGTGCAAGATGTGAACGAGAGTGTATATGTGTTGATTAAGAAATTAATAAACGTTCTTTTTTAATATAACAGTGATTTTGTATACTCAGTTAGACAATAAAAGATTAAAAAAATTGATGCTAAAAAACTTACTATAAAAAAATCGTATAAAAAAGTTTGGGATGTTTTTGTCAAAAATTTCATGTGCAATTTTAGCTTTGTTAAAAATGGTATAGGATCAAGATAAGAATTTGCTATTCCCGTCCGAGCTGGTTGAATGATTTATGGTGGATTCCATGGTCTCTGCACAAGAAATGGGTGAGATGTCCACCGGTGATTTTTATCGGTGAACCTTCCGATAATCAAGTTATGCATGAGTTTAAAGAGAGAGAAGGTTGAGAGAACAAACTAACAGAATTTCTCCCAGTGAATTAGAGTGCATACTTTTGCCTTCGAGAGTCTTGGCTATTTATAGTAAAAAATATATTTGACCTGCTCTTAGAGTCCGACTCAATCCGAGCAGGTCGAGTTGTACTTTCTCTCTCTGATCAATGCATAGCTGTCAATTCGATGGTGACTTATCATTGTCATCATTATATCTTTCTGTAAGTTTCATTTGTTATGCCAACATGTCAATCAGTACTCATACTTGGTTTAAGCGAAGTCAACCCTCTTCGACACTCTATCCTCAAAGTTAGTTCAATTGCTACTAACCTCTTATCTTGAATGCCACATTCTGATACGCGTATCACGAGCACTGATTATCATGTATCAAGTCACAAGCTTGATTTTTGAAGTCATACAACACGCCCTACTCAGATGTGGGCACTGAACACTTTTCTTTATGGTGCTAAGCACCTCTCCTCATGGTGCTGAGCACTTTTATTCGGGACCATGGCTGAGTCTCTCCCCTAAGCTCAGGACCATGGCTATGGCACTCAGGCCCATGGTCGTTCCACGACTTCACCTGTTTTGAGATCCTAAAAGCTCGAAAGTACTGTCCATGTATGCTCGGCCCACTTCCTGAGCTAGGAGGGATATACCGGAGTATAATATCGTGGGCATGTGACTGCTGTGCTGTACGGCATTCTACGTATGTAACACGCGGCCCTGATCGGAATTTGTCATCTCTCAAAAATAATGTGTCAGCTTGTGTGTCATAATTTATACTTGTGTCTATGAACAAAAATTAACTTAAAAGGTAAAAAAAACTAATTTTAAGAAATGCCTTTTTAGTGCTTTTAATTTTTGTTTCTTCAATAATTAATTTATAACATATGTTTAGCTTCAACAAACAACCATTAAATAATTTTTCCTTTTTCTTAATTTAACCCTCTCATTTTCAACTCTACATGGAGATACTAAACTTAAACGCTTTTTATTATGCTAAACCAACTCTACACATTGAATATTCATATACGATGCAAAAATATTTATGTATGATGCAAAAATATATAAAGCGAATAGGCCATAAATCCCACATTATAAGAATTTAATTAATAAACACAAGGCTTATTATTTTCTCCAAGTCCTCAACCAAATTAAGAAAGGAGATTATATACAAATGACCCCAATAGTAACATACGGCGGAACATGCATTTAAAATTGAATTTATAACTCCGTACTTTAAAATGTCGTAATTTTTATTTTATAAATCAATTTTACATAAATAGCTATTTTGAGTTTTTTTTTGGTTAAGATTTATCAAACAAAATTTGTGATTAATACTAAAATTATTATAAAAATAGATAATTTTAATGTAGTGAAATTTCATTCC
Source organism: Heliamphora exappendiculata (assembly GCA_034768845.1). Classification (NCBI taxonomy): domain Eukaryota; kingdom Viridiplantae; phylum Streptophyta; class Magnoliopsida; order Ericales; family Sarraceniaceae; genus Heliamphora; species Heliamphora exappendiculata. The sequence continues at coordinate 6,676,638 of JAOTRH010000001.1, forward strand.
AATTAAATTTCACTTTCCATAGAATATCAGTGATAGATAAATTTCACCGTCCTCGAAATTACAACTATTGTTTTTTTCTAAATTAATCATCAAATAAGAGTTCTTTTTAAAAAATTAGTGCATAATTTTTTTAATTGCATAATCTTCTCAAAAAATTAGTGTGAAATGAACAAAATTTTACTGTCAATGAAAATTCATTATTGTCAATAGAATATCACTGAAGTTTTTAAAAATAACAATTATTTTTTTTCAAAATTAGTTCAACCAATACATAAATCTCAAAAGATTCCATAAAATAAAAAAGAGTGAAAACTAACAAAATGCACCGAAAATTTACTCATAGATAAATTTTATTATTAATTTAATTTTACTGATAGATAAATTTTATTATCATTATAGTTCACGAATGTGCATGCCTTCTTAAACTACATCATGCTCATTTTTTGCAGTTTTAATTCTCGAATACCATTAGATCGATTGATTGTATCATTCCCTTACAAAATTTGCTTCAAGTTGTGAAACTAATGACAAGTTATTAGGTACTCTCGAAATATCAGCCAATTATATGTGGTATTTTTAATAAATAAATAATTATATCTTATATAATATGGATTATTATTTATCTCTTAACTACCTAATAAAAGTGAGTCATTATGTTTTTATCGTAAAATTTGGCGCATCTATATTATTATAAGTATCACGTAAATTTGTCATATGATACACTGAGAACATCAAATAATTACTCGAAATTAACAATTGATATTGTGCTCTACATACTATTACAATTAATGACTTATCAATGGCAACAATAACACGAGAAATGAACAGAAATAGCGCTAAAGCAAAGAGAAAGATTAAAAAAAAAACCCTAAAGGAAAGTATAATTTCTTCACACAACAAAAGAAAGAAAATGATGAGAAATGTCATTTTTATGACAAATTTAGTTTCAATTCTCACGTATACTAATACTTATAGATGTAGTTAATAAAAATTTTATGCATTTAAAAGCTTTCAACTTAACATAAGCCAATAAAAAAAGATTCTAAATACATATTTACTTAGGACACTCATTGGTACAAGTTCTATACTTTGGGTACAAATTCAACGTTTATATATTGGGTGTTTGAAAATACTACTACTAGTAACTAGCTTATAGATGATAGCTTGTAGTAGAAATTATGAGTGTTTCGTAAAAAAATATAATTTACAATTGAAATAGAAAAAAAAATAGTTAAAAATTGTAACAGACGTAGTTAGTGTTTGAAAAAAGTTATAACTAGTAGTCAAAATCAATAGCATGAATTTAAAATCTAGTAACAAAAGCTTGGCCAAACACCCCCATTAAGCCCTTGTTTGGCTTTTCAAAAAAATTGACTCTTTTACAAAACAAGTTAATTTTTAAGCTGCACTGTTTGACAAACTAAAAAAATTACTATTTTTTTTTACTTTTTTTTTTCTAGAAAAAAGATCTATACATATAAAATATCCCAAACAGTCCAACGCTTTTGGAGGGTAAATGACTATAATACATTCAATTAAAAAATTCAACTCTACTTATAAAAACAAAAAATCTGTGTCAATATCCCAAGCATGATAACTTAAAAGTAAAAAGTAAATGCACTTTAGACATTTTAATAAAAAGTAAAAAGTTACTACAAAATATTATTCCAAACAATCTAATTTTTTTTCTTTCTCTTTTAAAACAATAACTAAATTTCTTAAAAGGTAAGATTTTTAGACATCACAAACAATAACTAATAAGTACCCAAAAAATGTGTGCATTTAGGCGATTGAGAATTTTGGCTTCTTAATTTTTTTTTTTGGCTAAAAACACCAAATTAGTTTTTTAGTTTTTTTTGGTTAAAAACACTAAAAAGTCAAGGTTGTACGTTTAGAAAAAAAATTTTAAAAACTAAAAAGTTAAATCAAAACACAAACTCCAAATATTATATTCAAACTCCCATCACTTTTAAAATACAATAATATCTTTTATTTATAACTTATTTAATGATACCATCAACTACATATAATTATTATATATAATTGTTAATATCAAATATATAAAAGTGTAAAATTATCCACTTTAAATAAAAATTAAAAAATTTTATTTTTAATTCAAACAACTAATTTAAAAAAAATTAATTTAAAAATTAAATTACTAAATAATTTACTTTAAACTTAATTTAATTTTTTTGACAAAAAAAAAAACTAACTAACAAACTCTTAAGCTCATTGACGGTCGGGACCCGTAAGATCCTAAAACATCAACAGCTAATTTACAAAATTCACCTCATTCCTCCAATCAAATGACTACCCCTTCCTACACGTCGTGACTCATGGGGACCCACAGAATCTGACCGGGACTTTTTCCATCCCCGGAACTGGGAGGTAGCGGTCGTGAGGTAATTAGTGGTCAAGGTGAGAAGTTATTCGGTACGTACTCAGTAAACGTCACGTTAATACCTTATTAAGGTGAGAAGTTAGTTATTCGGTACTCGGTAAACGTTATAAGTTAAAATGTTAATGCGATTTGCTTAATTAATATATATATATATATTAAATATTTATAATTTTAAAATTTAACTCCATATTATATGAAAGCATGTTGTAACATATTAGTATCATCCTATATTAAAAAAAATATATCGATAGCATTTGAAATTATTAAAATTAATAATTTATAAATTATAATTTATAATAAAAATTGTGAGTACTTTGTCTTTTAAGTCGACGGCCAAACAAGGCCAAGTATTGCGATGCGGTTCACAATTTAAGCAAATTTAAAGTAAAAAATAAAACATCCCTAACTAGTACCATTGTAAATATTCTTGTAGTTGTTCTTAATTACCTAAAATTTTGAATGAGTAAATTCTCATAACATATAGAGAGGGTGACAGACATTTTATATCTTCAAACTTTTGGCATTCCAAAGGTTGATTTCAATGGGGGCTAGGTCTTCTTGTAGACTTCAAGGAAAAAAAAGGTAAAAATTGGAAAAAAGCTAGGAGACCCTGACCAGGTCATATATTCCAACCTTCTTCCTTGTACCGTGTTTGAGACATCCAAATACTTTGAATAATTTCTATTCTTTCCTTTTTCTCATGAAGAAAGCACCAACCTATAGGCTATAAGCCAATTCAAAACATCTTTTCACCCATCAAATCCATTCCCATATGAATACATACATATATATATATATATATGTTTGTATATTTTTTAAGTAGTTCAAATCTGAGGAAGCCAAACAAGCCCTGAAAAAGAAACTTAATCAAGAACCTTGTTGATGGAGGAGATCAATTCTTTGATCTTCCATGGGTGCAAGTTAGCTAGAGACCTCGAATCAAACCTTCATAATAACTTGGAAAACCAGCTAAACACTGTCTTAAGATCATGCGACGAGATAGTGAGGATCTTCAGTGCCGCCAGAGACCGGTTGAGCAGTTCGACCTCCTACGGCCAAACTCGAGGGCCGCAAGTAATGGATTTGCTTCAGGCGCATATTTTGGCCGAAAAAGGGGGCTACGGCCTGCCGGAAAGTAGGGTGGAGGTTCCCGGCCGGGACTTGGGTGAAGGAGGTAGGGAAGTTTCGGCGCCAGTTAGCGGCGGCGGAGGGACGATTCAACCCAAGGATGTGGCGGTTTCCGTCGGAGCTCCCACCTCGCTAAGGCCGCGAAGAAGGTTAGAAGCTTCCTTCAGTTTGTTTTTTATGTTCTTAAGCAGTAATGTGAAGGATTCGCACTTCTCATAGCTAAGTCCGTCTTTGACGTTTCTAAAATGTTCGTATTTTAAAATTTTAAAAAATTAGTTTTTAAGCTAAATTGTTTGTCTTCTTTAAAAGTTCATTAACTTATTTAATATGTTTTTTTTAAAAAGAACCTATACACATTTTAAATACATTATTTTTTATAATAAAATAACTATAATATATTAAAAAGTCAATTTTACTTCCACAAATAAAAAATCATGCCATTATCCAAAATACTATAATTTAAAAAAATAAAAATATATTAAATATTTTGACAAAATTTTTAAAAATTTATCTTAAAAAATTTATCCCAAATAATATAATTTTTTCTTTTCATGCTTTCTGCACAAAAGCTAAACATCTAAAGAAACAAACTTTTCAAACATCAAGGGTTAAAGCCAGTATGATACAGAAAGAAAGGGAACGCTTATTCTTAGCTTTCGTTTGTAATAACTTTTTTATAAGATTTTTTTTATTAAAAAAATTAATGTAAATACTTTTTAAATTATTGTCACTTTAAATAATTTTAAAAGTTCGATCAAATAATACGCCACCGCCACCGCCACCACCGTCGTCCTCTACCTTCACCGTCGACCCCTACGTCGCACGTCACTGCCGCCACCGTCGTCCCTCTTTCTCTGCTCTCTCTGCCGCCACCGTCGTCCCTCTTTCTCTGCTCTCTCTCTGTGCCCTCTCTCTCTCTCTCTCTCCCTCTACTCTCTCACTCTCTCTCCTCTCTCCGCGGTGGTTTTTGGTGGCGGTGGGGGCGGTGTGCGGTGATTTTGGATGGCAGTGGGAGCAGGGCGGTGGTTTGGGGAACATTGGATTTGGGGTGGTTTTAGTGGTTTTGAGGTAATTTTAGTCGTTTTAGGGGTGATTTTTGTGAAGTGTAACGGAGATTTTAAAAGTTAAACTAATTTGATGCAAAAATTAAATTTGAATGGAAGTTAATGATATTTTTAAAACCAAATGAGAAGTTTCTGTTTTTGTCAAAAACCTCAGGAGAGGTTACTATAATTTACCAAAAAAATAAAATTCGATTTTAGTGTAGAATCGCAATTTTAAAGAGTAAATACTTATTGGCTACCTTGAAAAAAATATACATTTATTTGCTCTTTTGTTTTCTATTACAAAGATTTTCTTATCTTTATATTATTTTGCTTGGCATTATTACAACAAAATTTTTTGTATTTACAAGCTATGTATTATATTTTATTATTTGTTATGTTATTATTTTTTACCATTGATTTATGAAAAATATAATATTATGATTCCGTTAATTGAACCATATAAATAATTCTTAATTATAGATCCAAAACCAAATCATTTAAAAAAAATTAAATTAAATTGTACAATTTAAATGTGCTTAATGCTAAATGTAGGAAGGATGACGTGGACAAACGGAGGGAGATCATGCCCGCACCTCGGATGGGCAACACTGAGATTCCACCGGAAGACGGTTATACTTGGAGAAAATACGGTCAAAAAGAGATTCTCGGTTCAAGATTCCCAAGGTATATATTTATAGGAAAATGCTAATCACCGAGTGATGGATAATAGATTTATAATGTATAAATATTTATACAAAATTTATTGATATCTGTAAAAGTGGTAAGTCACACTTTTAAAAATATATTGATATTAAAATTTTTTTATCCTTATTATCCTATTAATTACCGTCCAATGGGTGGTGGTTAGCGAGACCTATATTTATATTTAGACTATTTTAAAAGTTAACTTTAAAAAAAAAAAATCAGTTTTTAAAATCATTTGGTTTTCTTTAAAAGCCTTATTAAAAAAAAATTATTAATTTTTTCAAAAAAAAAATTTATATACATTTTAAAGACACTAACATCTTCTATGAATAAAATAACTATAATACTCTTAATTAAAAATTCAACTCGATCTACTCTTAATAATAAAGTTGCAGTGCAATATATTTCAAATGATATAACTTAAATGTAAAAAATAAATACATATTAGATATTGTAATAAAAACCAAAAAGAAGTTACTGTAAAAAAATTATTCCAAATACTTATTTTTCCCCTTCATTTTTAAAAATGTAAAACTTCTAAAAAGTTAACTTTTTTAAACATTTCAAACATGCCATACTCAAATTCGTAGGTGTTTGGAGTAGCTGGAATTAATAGTTTATATAGTTTGTAGTTGAAAACCATCTCAACTCTTCTCATTTTTCTTTTCTGACCATGAACTTACTTGTTTGAAGTTTTTAATATCTTGTTCTCAATGACCTGTCAATCTTCTAAGTGAGACCGAGTAATTAGGAAGACTTTTTTTAAGAAAAAAAAAGTTTTTAAAATAATAATAGTGACAATGACCGATCACAAAAATTGAATTTAAACTATTTATTTACATTAGAATTTGTTATACTTATCAATTTTAATATAAACAAATAGCTATTATTAACTTTTTGTGATTTCTGTGATTAATTATATGTATGCAAAGTATTTTTTTCCTTTAAATTAGACATATATAAATTCAAAAATTTGATAACTGGAGACCGAAACAAAAGTCTATTATTGTGGAGACCAAATATAAATATTCTTTTGTCTATTAATTTAAATTATTATTTTTAATTAGAGAATAAATAAAGACTTCTATTTATACGAGTTTCTATTTTATGATTTTGTGAGTATTACAACAATTACATTGTCCTAATTAAAATATAAATAAAAAATCTCTTTCACGATACTCTTATTCATCGTCTATTTCACAGTGATTAGCATTTTTTTTAATTAAAAATACAATATTAGTTATACAACTATCACAACTAATATTTACATCTTTCATAATAAGAAATTAAAGCTTCGCTTAATTGGCAACAGAAAAAAAAAAACAAGAGAAAAATAACTAATTTATTTTCTTTCTTCAATTGTCACAAAAAATATGAGCTTATCATATATATCAACTTTTTCACAAAAATGATTTTTTACAAAATAAATCTAATAAAAAATATAAAATTACTCATGTCAAGAAAAATTGTAAATTAGTTTTTCTACTAACTTTCTTCCTAACTATACAGTAAATTTCTTCTTCTTCTTCTTCTTCTTCTTCTTCTTCTTGTGGTGATGTTCCATCAGAAGTTACTACAGATGCACCCACCAGAAACTTTACAACTGCCTGGCGAAGAAACAAGTCCAGCGGCTCGATAACGACCCCTACACATTCGAAGTAATATACCGGAGCGACCACATTTGCCACATGTCTACCACGGCGCCGTCGACGGCGCCTCCAATATCGGCCGAAAACTTCCCACCGCCGATTACTCCAGGAGCCACAACCACCCAGTCTCCGCCGCCTCCGCCTCCGCCGCCGCCCACTTCAGTCTCTCTCTCCGTACATAGATGGCTCTCAATGGATATCAATTCCGGTGAGGGCCCCAACGCCGGCTTCTCCGATCATATGCACAGGGACTTTAGGTGGGGTTCCGGTGCAGCGACGAGCAGTGGAAGCAGCAGCAGCATGGTGGGCAGTGGGAGTGCGGGTCCGTCGACCGTCCGATACGGGAGAGACGTTGATTATCAACTTCCGGTGGCGGATTTGGCCGATGCCATGTTTAATTCGGGAAGTTCCAGCAGCAATAGTATGGACCTCATCTTCTCTTCCATTGAAGATAAATGGGAGCTAGGAGACCAGAAAAATTGACAATATCTAAAAAAAAAAGAAAATTGGGTTTTAAAAATTTAACTTTTCTTTTTAAAAAATTAAGAATAAAAAGTTAAACTATTTAAAATAATTTTTTTATTGTAATTTATTCGCTTTTTTGTTTCTTTATCAAAATGTTTAATATTCTTTTAGTTTTAATTTTAAGTTATCGTATTTGTAATATTAATATTATTTTTTTTTAAAATTTTGTGAGAAAAGTTGACTTTTTTAATCGAAGATATTATAGTTATTTATGTTGGGAGAATTTTCAACGCCAACATAAAATACATGCTCAGGGATCCAGAAAATACATCTTTATTAAACTTTCAACAATTTACAATAATCTGAAATTACAGAGAATGAAATAATAGGAATAATAAAATGGAATTTACAAACTGAGTCCTGTAATCGCAGTTTCCTTAAGAATGATTCGCCGCCTACCGAGGGTGTTGTAGGGATTTCACCGGCGTCACT
>JAOTRH010000001.1:6684623-6694891 GCA_034768845.1 Heliamphora exappendiculata
AAAAGGCGTTACAAAATTTTTGTGACCAATAGCATGGATTAGTGACTTTAAAATATTTTTACAATTTATTTTTAAAAAATTATATTTAACACATCAAGCAAAAGACAAACTAAAAATGATAATAGTCATTCAATAATAATAACATAATTAAATATATTTCACAATAATATTTACATTGCATACTTATTAAAAAAAACTATTCACAACATATAAAATAATAATTAAAATCATAAATATTTTAATTGATTATGTATAATTTTTTTTATACAAATGTAAATATATATATAAAATTAAGATTCATGTAAAAATATGATAACTAATATATATTATAAGCGAGTTGAGTTAAGTTAATGACGAATTATAAAAATATAATTCGTAATTAATTTGTGCTATTTATTTATTTTATTTAATTCACCTAATTCAATTTACTCACTCACAAAAATTATACAAATTGAGTTAGATTGGGTTGACAAGTTTAAAATCGTACAAATTGAGTTAGATTGAGTTGACAAGTTTAAGTAGATTGACGAATTATTTATACATTTCTAATTTAAGTAAAATGGTGACGGCAGCTGTGGCGGCACAATGAATGAGGAAACTTCAGTTGCTAATGGAAAAGATAAGTGATTGGAAGGTGGATAAGAGAGGAGTGATGGTTGTGCTCTAATATACACTTATACAGTATTGTATTTTGTGACTTAAATAATTTAATTTTTATGTATATAAAAATATTTGGGTTAGTTCATTACGTAGAGATTGTCAAGTTTTTATTTATGTAAAAAATAAAGTTGATCTAATATCTATATCTAAGTGATTAGAAAAATATTTATTTACACAAATGAATGATAAGTATATATATATATATATATTTTTAAAAAGTTAAAACAGATTTTATCATGTAGTTATATATATTCTTTTAACTTTATTTTTATATAAATAATAAACTTGGTAACTTTTACACAATAAATTAATCCAATTGTAAAATTATATTTAAAAATTAAATTAATTTAAAAAAAATTGTGTTAGTTACTGCCTAATAATCGGTAAATAATGAATAAAAAATATATTAATATTTGTAAAAATAAAAAAAATTTGCTTTCATAATTGTATCGATATTTTAAATTGTCCATGTTATCTTATTATCTATCACCCAATAGGTAGTAATTAGCATAACCATTTTAAAAATAGATCTTAACAAAATTTAAAATTTGGTTGATTTCCATTTTTAATGAATTTTGATTTTAATTTTTAAAAATTAAAACTTGCGCTTAGTTATTATGAAAATCAAATCCTCAAATTGAGAAATTATTCAATGGGTTGAGAATACCACAACAACATATTAATGCAGCTTATTCATCTAGTACATGTATAGATATAATAATGCAAAATAACCAATACCCTCTTATGTAAGGTTATTTTGTAAATAGTAAGTAAGGTTATTTTGTAAATAGTAAGTTTACGCACAATGCATAATGCAATGTAGTAAGAACTGCATTGCATAATATAAACTAATAAACTAGGTGGGTCTATGATTGCTAATTTATATATCAATAGTCATGTTGTATATAATATATTATACAATACACTGTAGCTAAAAAGATTCTTCTATATATATATATATATATTAATTGGGCATAATTTCTCAGCATGCCTGTTTCCTACTCATTATAAATTCTCAAATTTTTGGCAATTGGTGTGAACCAAGGGACCACAAAATCTAATCCAAGAAAATAACAATATGACAGAGTTATCATTGCATGAAAAATTATTAAATACTCTTAGAATACCATATACACAATATTATATGCTACTGTTGGTTAAATTCAAGTTGACAAAAGATGGCATCAAATAAAAATGTAGAAATTATGTTACAATTGAAGATCATAGATATTATTTCAAATGGTTTGTTGTTTGTCAAATTCAGGTTTAGTTTGTGCTAAAATGAAAATACTTAATTTATTTTTGTCTTATTTTTTTATTTATTTTTAATTTATCTTTTTGTTTTGTCTCAATGAAAAAAAAAATAAAAAAGATAAAATCTTATGACCAAAATATGAAAGGAGTTTAAAAAAAAACAAAAGTAAGAAAAAAATTTGACTTATTCATTTATTTAGCTTTTTTTCCCTTAACTTTTTTTAAAAATATTTTGTTCAAAAGTTTATACTTTTTTGTTTCGACAAGAGAATTTCAAAAAATAAAAAATTTAATCAAACAATAAAAGAGTTAACTAAAGACAAAAGTAAACAAAATAAAATAAGATAACAAATTAATAACCCAAATCAGGCCTCAAATTATAACTAGATATCAACCAAAAAAAAAAAAAAAAAAGCTGAAACATTTATTAAAAAAACATTATTGCCGATTTTGACACAAAAAAGTTTGACAATGTTTATTTATTTCATTTCGTCATCAATGATATATAGATCAACGGTTATTGAAAATAAAAAATAACTTTTGTACCAAAATAGTATGCCATTTTAGACATTTCGTCACTGTAAGTAAGTCAAAAACGTTACTTTGGCATATCATTTTGGTCCTAACAAATGAAGTTGCTCTTATTAGTTTAAAAAAAAAAGAAAAGAAATTCGGAGCGAGATGAACTAAAAATAATAAAGAATTTAAAACCAAAAAAATAAAAAAAATAAAAAAATAAAAACCAAATCACGATAAATTATCCCAAATTAAGCCACAATACCCAAATTCCAGACCCGAATGTGAGCCCTGCCATACATTGGAGTACGTATAAGCAAACCAACACGAGTCCACTCAAAGGTATAGGTAAAATTTTGAACAGTCATTTCAATTTTCTTTTTCCAAAAAAGAGAAATCCTGAAAAAGGTTATCAAGAAGAAACGAAAATAGGAAAAAGCATGGAAAATAATTGGGGATAGAGTAAAATCTTACATGTTCCAGGAGAGTTTAAATTACCAAACAAAGACAAAGACAGAGACAACCAGATAAAGATGAAGAAAGATGTTCTTTCTCTTGTTTCTTTCTTCATCCCAAGCAAAACTACACGCAGACAGAAAAGTTGAAGAAGAATTCTGCTACATACACAGATGCGTATCATAGAATCTGACATGCCCCTTTCATAAAGGGTGGGTCCCATTATACGGTGAGATCCACCTTTTATAAGAAATGTGTGCTCGATTATGTGATGTTATCCGTGCTCGAAGCATTTTTCCATTGAAGAATAACCAATGTACATAACCAAGTAGTTAATCAACTACATTAGTTCCATCATGCCCATTAGCACGTGTACTGCAACCCATAAACAGAGATAGCAGATCCATATGCAACACAATAAAAAATTTGTTTGTCAAGATGCCTAAAAATGAACTAACTAAGCATTAAGATTATTCCCAACCGTGCAGATGCATTTAAGCTGCTTGTTCAATTTCATTGAGCTCTGCTTCTGATAATTATGTCGCCGATTCTGGCTCCTTTTGACCAAACTCCTCCGCCGAAAGGAAAAACAAAAACTGCATATTTGAGGATCTGTGAGCATCTTCTTGACAACAATAGCAGCAGAGATGGAGGTTCCAAATGCACAAGGATCAGCTTGGCTTTTCAGTGGACTCCATTAGTCTCCGGTCAGCGGCTATAACCGCAGCTACGGAAGGTGGCAAATGCATTAAGCTGCTGCTTCCACTTGGCTTTTCTTCATTTTCTGGCATGGTCGTTGGGGGCGAGGCCGTGAATAAGGACTCTACATCTTTAAGCGTCAAAATAGGTTGATCCTGATTCTTCGTGTTCCCACTGATGAATAATGAACTTGTACTCCTTCTTTTGTTCAGTTTGTATATGCTTTCTTCAACTGTGTTTTTCACCTATCATCCAAATATATAGAACCAAGGTAAATTATAAAGAGGATTTCAGCCAATAGTCCAAAAAATAAGTTTTAACGCACAAAATCCATCAATAAAAATTTTAACGTGCAAGATTCAATTGTGTAATTTCTCTCGAAAATACCATGCAAACAAATAAATTTATCTGTTTGCATATTAAACAGATGCATATATAAATTTATCTGTTTGCATTATCTGTGTTGATATGCAAACAGATAAATTTATCTGTTAGGCATAATATCAACACAAATAATGTAAACAAATAAGTTTATCTATGTTATTTATACATGTTTTGAAAAGACACAGATAAATTTATATGTGTTTTTTATATATGCTTTCAATAAGACAGATAAATTTATATGTGTTCTTTACACATATTTTCAATAAAAGACAGATAAATTTATATGTGTTTTTTATATATGCTTTCAATAAGATAGATAAATTTATATGTATTCTTTACACATATTTTCAATAAAAGACAGATAAATTTATATGTATTCTTTATACATGTTTTGAAAAAACACAGATAAATTTATCTGTTCTAGGATATTTTTATCTCAAAAGGACCTTACGCATTAAAATATTTATGAGGATAGATCTTGCTCGTTAAAAAATCATATACTGAATGAAAAATAGTAAACGGCTAATAAATTGGATTGTTTACCAATTTTTCGAATTATAAATACTAGAAGTTCAGGAGGACTTCAAATGCTCCTTTGAAAAATGGATAAACCAAAATCTAGTTGATCTACTTGTTAGTAGACAGATTAGGCAGGGTTTAATCTAATGCAATATCTTCTACCCAAAAAAAGAGGGTAAATTACACCTACACACTTATATTTACAGGTAATTACACCAGCATCCTCTTTACTCTTTGAAATACCACTGCACTCCCTTACTTTATTATTTTATGTAACAGTTTAATCCATTCGTAAGTTGACTGGTAGCTGACCAAACAAAAAAGGATGACAAGACAATAAATTTTCAGTCAATGGACAACTTTGTCCATCTTATTGTTGCACGCAGGTTTATAACCCTGAGCCAAATGACCAAAACATCCATTAAAAGATAATCGGGTATATTAGGCTTCATTCCCACAGAATGCTACAACCAAAAGTGAAGCAGTAAAGGAAGCCGAAGCCAATAACACACAAGTATGGAAGCTAACAACATTAAATTTCATAGCAAGTGTTTGATTAGAAGATTTCATTTCATTCCCCATCTAAATGAAAAGGCTAAAATCTCTTTATTTTGTGTGTATTTAAGCCTTTAAGAATCATGAATATTATATGTGCATACTAAATGTTTAATAAAATGGCTCATGTAGGGATTACAATGTCAATGGCTTCTTCCAATGGTGCAATCATGATTTTGGCATTTTTCAAAATAGAAGATGCAAGTGAGAGAAAAAAGCAGCCATAGGGATATCTAAATCAAAGAAAGATCCAGAAAGGCTTTACTTTAAGAGCAGCGAGGGTGGCTGCAATTACTTTACTTGGTAGGTGCCTCCTAATGCAACTCCTACAATTAAAAGGAATGAAAGTGATGAGAAAACCGAGGATATGTCTAGGAGGAAGGAAGCTAAGAAAACTGATGGAAACATTGAGTGGGAATCTACAATTGCCCTTACAAAGAGAATGGAACATAGTGTTAGAGCAAGGGGTTATGAAATTTCCGTTGATTGGAAACATTGTGTTCGTTGGACTCCTCATGTTGCTCATGTTACATGTTGTGATGCTGAAATGAGTGGGTGTATACCACTACCCTTAGTTTGTCATGGTGCTCATGTTGGTTGCTCTTAAATGATCCTAATAATTTGTAAAAGATGCTATGTTTTTAATGGCATTATATATTTTGGCTATCTCACATTTCATCTATATTGAACATTGTCATAAAAAAATATTGAACATTTGTTAGCAAAAGCATTCCATTAACACTGAACATTGTCACCAAAACATAACAAATGGGTTGTATAAATGATCAAAAAGGCATTTTCACTTTCTCACTGCACATATATACTACCTATGCAAAATGCTCACTTCTACAAAAACCATAATGGACAAACATGCTGGACCAGTCTACAAAAAACCAGCAATGCCCAACTAACATTAAAGTAAAACAAAATTTTTAAACTAAAACACAGTCATCCTACAAAACACCAATCTAACAAGTAGAACGATGCCCAATCTCCTTCTGTTGATGGACCTTTCCTTTCACTTGTTGCAGCTGCAATGCCACTTGATGTTTCTTCCCCATAGGTTGACCCCCTGTTCATACTAGTTTGAGTTTCAGTTGTTTGTGTTGCTGGGCAGCGACTTCTTCTTTGGCGTAGGTGCATACCTCCCTCTTCTTGCTCTTGTTGGCGCATACCTCTCATGAGGTTGTGGGATGTGCATGGTTTTCATTAGTCACACAAACCATGCACATCCCTCAAATTGCTTTTGAAACCATTCATTAGATTCCTCCTCATAGAGTCTACAAGTGTTAAAAGGGGTTTTCCCCTTAAATCACCTACCCAATTATTGGACTCAGTGAAATTATTTATGACCTGAATTCTCCACTTACAATCCTGGGCACCACAATGATCAATAATCCTTGTTCTCTCATTCTTGTCCCTTACTAGCTGAAAGCCTCCTTGAATGACTTAGTCCTTCAATGCTTCTATGAACATACTGATATTGGGAAACAATAATTCAACCTCAAACTCAATTTTACTACCATTTGCCTCAAATAATTTTCCTTTCATTAACCTATCAATTGTTCTTATATGACTATTTCCTCACCAGATGACGGATCTCCACCGCTATTATCAGATTGAAAATTTGATAGTATTCCTTCACTCTCAAAACATTCATCACTAATATCATCACTTGTACTGTGGCTGGAAACCTCGCTACTACTCTGTTTGTTAGTGTCAAAATTCAAATCTTCATCATCTGAATTTTCAAACACTTCATCATCACTTAAAATTCATGTCCTCCCAGCTTGCATCAAGCTCCTGCCCACTATCTGATTCATCAGCGGCTCTTGTATCCTCAATTCTTGCATTAGAAGCTCTATTATCATCAACTCTTGCATCAGTTCTTGCATTAGCAGCTCCATGTTCCTCACAAGTCCTTGATGGTACCCCACAACTTGCACCAAGACATTGTTCAATCTCCACACATAATGCTATCTCATGAATACTACCACTATAATAATTAAAAATATCCAAATTTTTTTTATCACTTTTAATTTCCAACCTATCAACTAATCCTAGGGGAACATGGAATATCCTAATCACAAAGCTAATGAAGAAGGAATGGCACTTAACGCACATTCAAAAACATCATATAATAATTCAATATGGCTACAGTAATCAGGATCTACATTGCATATTTTGACAACCATACTTTCATAATGAACAAATAGATCATATCTCAAATCCATTAAAACTTATAGGCCATAAAAACCCTAATTTCAAAAAGTGAAAAAATAAAAAAATTGAAGAAAACACTTCAACAAATTATACAAATCAAAACCCTCAATTTTTTAAAAGAACCCATACTAAAACCCCCAGTTTTAACAAAGCAAACCCTAGTTTCATTCAACTTCAAACACTCAACGAAGGAAGGAGATGAAAACAAACCTTTGTAAAACTTGCAAATGTTTGAAAAGATTCTTCATCGCTTTCGTGTCTGTTTATACTAAATTTTACCAAATTAACTCGACAAGGAATAAATGACCCGTCGAGCAAGGAGACTAAGATTTCGTGCTCCTAAAGGTCAGAGCCAGGAACTGGATGCCCGGTCGAGTAAAGAGAATCAAGGGTTACCACTCATAAAAGTCAAGAGCATATCGAATAACCAGCAGCCCATTCTCCTTTCGATTCCATTCAAAAGGCTACGATGAGACACGTGGCAATCCAACAATAGAAGTGACAGATGTCACGTGCATAAGGATGTCAGTTATTCACAAGCATTCATAATCATGTCCAATCGAATTCCATCGTGGGAAACAGTTAGAGTAGTTGCATTGGAGGTAGTTACTAGCATTTAAAGAGGAAAATTCCAACCACCCACGATTTAGAGACACGAAGAATTGTGTTGGAAGCAGTTAAAGGCAGATTTACACATCATCATCTATAAAAGGCCAACTTGCAAAATTGGACGGATCCGGACACAACTTGGCAAACTACGTATCTTTTTGTTTTATCTTTTATTTACTTTCAGTGTAATTTTCCTTTTCAGTTGTTTCAGTAGGAGTAGTTTGTAATTTCTGTAACTAGTTCTCTATCGAAGTAATAAAATTCAAGTTTTATTGCTTTTCACTGTTGTTTTTCTAGCGAAATCCTGAAACAAGGCAAAACACCCCAATACAATTGTTTGATACATGAATTCCTGTCGAACTCGACGAAAGATTGTTTGTTTTGGTTAACAGTGTCGTAGAAACCCTAAATATTTTGATTCTTCGTTTGTTTCGTCGGAGTCAAACAACACAACAATGTGGAGATAGAAGTACATGAATTCTTCAAACCAAGAGTTAGATGGACCTATTAAACAAGAAAGGAGGAAGAACAAATGGACGAGGACGAGCTATGGTGACAGCAAAACCACAACAAAGGGCTTGTGAGAGAAACAAGAATACCCCCAAGGACATGCTATGGGAGTCATTTGTTTGAGAATACCCCTTTAGGCATTTCAGCCATTTCATGTGACCATCGTTTCTCAAGCATAAAAACATTATAACCCTAATGCTATTGACGTAAAAAACCACTAACACTTAACACCGCCCTTTGACAGGGGTTGGTAGTGGTATTTTAGAAAGTAAAAGGGGTGCCAATGTGATTACCGATAAATACAAGGGGTGTAGATGTAATTTACCCAAAAAAACTAAAATAATAGCTTTCAAAGGATACTTCTATCACCTTACAAGTATAAAATGGAAAGAAAAAAAAAAAGAATTCCTGCATACACAGCTATAGGAAACCCTGTCCATGTTGCACATTGGCAGAAGGTAAGGTGTCACAGCGAAAATTATTTGCTGCCCAAAGGGCAGGGACATGTGGTGCACCCAAGCCACATGATTTATACGGCCCCCTGTATTTAGGGGTGACCCCACAGGATTGTCCCAACAGTTTGAAATGCTATGTGGCCATGCCCTTGGGGCAGCCAATAACTGCTCGTGTTACAGTAACTATGAGTTATACTGTATATTACCAAATCAATTCTGTCCACC
Source organism: Heliamphora exappendiculata (assembly GCA_034768845.1). Classification (NCBI taxonomy): domain Eukaryota; kingdom Viridiplantae; phylum Streptophyta; class Magnoliopsida; order Ericales; family Sarraceniaceae; genus Heliamphora; species Heliamphora exappendiculata. The sequence goes on from JAOTRH010000001.1 coordinate 6,693,689, forward strand.
ATAATGTCGTGAGCTCACACTCCTAGCTAGAATAATGAGGTGAAAACATCATTATCCATGCAAAATTGTCATGTATTATTAGGAACCAGCCTTTCTAGGCATTTTCCCCATAATTATTTGCATTTTTTTCAATTAACATCACTTTTTCCCTTCAATTTTTAGCTACTATTAGTTTAAAAAAGTCCCTAAACCACCTAGAAAAAAACAACTAAAAAACAGATTCCAGACACAGCCATATCCATTTTAAGTGGCATCCTCATCTAATAACACAAAAAATGATTTACGTACTATGAAACGATGAACAAGTGTCATATTCTCCTGTCCAATTCGGTGCACCCGACCAATGGCTTGAGCTTCTGCTGCTGGGTTGAGAAGTGGCTCCACAAGAATAACATGCTGAGCTTCTAAAAGATTGAGACCATTGGCTCCATGTTGAATTAAAAGAAGTAACACTTGAATAGATTTGTTTTTTTGTTGCACGTCATGAATCTCACCCCTTCCTTTCGCACTGCTTTTCAGTCCTTTGAAGTGGCTGATGGCAACATGGGCTTTCCTGTTGTTTTGATACCACAGGATTTAGCAACATGATTTTCAGAAGTTGAAGTCCAGTAATCAGCATAATTTCTAAGTTCCAATAAAGTAGAAGTCTTCAATCCACAATGTTAGTATCTATCAGATTAATTCAACTGGGTAGACCAACATAGGCAAGTAGATCAAATAAGAGTACAAAGCATCTTATTTGATGCTTTCTTATAGAAATTTTGATCATAAAAAAAGCATGTGCCAATATCAGATTTGCATTTATGTTGTACAGGAAATATGAAATAGAGCACCACACAAAAGTGATTGAAATGGAATCCCTGAACAACCTGTTGCATTAATTCGGAACTTGGATTGATTAGTTAGCCAAAGAAGATTATATTTTATTTCCATCTTTGTGGATGTCGTTTCCCTCCATGTAAGCTCTTACAAAGACTATTGTTTGTATTCCTTCAATTATCCCCTTAAAATTTTCTTTTAAAAAATCTTCTTCTCTTAGGTCATTTTTTTTCAGTGCAACATAAGAAAGCGCCCTCCTTTTTGTTAGTAGCTTATTATTATTATTAGTATTATACAATTATTATCTGGTGTGTGTGGGTGTATGGTTGTAATAGTAGTCCTTAGTTTTATTATAAATAAGAATGTTTGCCTACCCATTAGGGT
>JAOTRH010000001.1:6712407-6727226 GCA_034768845.1 Heliamphora exappendiculata
CCCCCCCCCCCCCCCCCCCCAAAAAAAAGCATTAAAAAAATCAAAGGATGAATTCTCTCAAGAGAGTTGATTGGTTTTGTTTTTTGTACGGAAAAACATTTTACATCACAGACATCAAAAGCTAATGCGCATGCACATAATGAGAATTACTTCGTTTTAATCCAAAATGAGGATCAGGGGTTGAAAATTAGGACAAGAGTCCCAAATAAGTAGAACAGCAAAACAAGTTTCTACATTGTAAACCTCAAAAGCTAGTGGCAACACAAGCAGGCAAGATACAGACGGTTTCTAATAAATGACGACACTAAGAAAGGTATCACGATAACAGCACAAGGGCCTTGGCACAGACGAAAAAGAGAAACAAACTCCATCCTATAGTTTCATCGAGAAGAACTCAAGAATAAATGCAATCCTAGATTAAATAACAAAACATAAAGGTAAAATTGAAAGAAGCTATAGGTGACATTTCCAAAAGATCGAAAGAAGCAATAGGTGACATCTCCAAAAGATCCTTAGAAAAAGGTAATATTTTATATAAAAGAAACAACAAAAATCAACTATATGAATTGTAAAAAACTGATTCTTAATCCTGTGGTTAATTTCGTGATAAGCTTTATTTTATTCCTACATAAGGTAACCTAACTTTATAACAATCTTCCAAAAAGAGCTCTGTTTAATGTAGCAATTCATTGTATGCAGACAAATTTGAATCCCGTTTCAATTTAAGATACAGGTTAGCTATCACAGGAATTAAGAAAACCAAATTTTTGGAGGTACCTCTTCTGAAATCTCATTAAGCAACGGTCCCCTTCATGCCTATCAGAGTCATGTGATAAATCCTCTTTAAGCACATCATATGTTGTTAAAACAATGTCAGCACCGAGAAGCTCGCTAATATCCACTAGTGATGTATTTGAGGGCGAAATGTTTCGAACACCTTCATAAACACAAGTTTTCAAGGAACCTGGTTTTGTATGACTAGGATTGGAAAAAAGAACATCAAGAAGAAGGTGTTAAGAAACCAGCCAGTACCACAAACTTGATACATAAAGAAAATACATTATCATTTAATAAATAAAGTTGTCGAAACAACCTATATAATATTATACTGGACATGATGCAAACAATCAGATCGATAGAGGATCCAGGAATTGATCGCATTGTGATGCTAAACTGTTGAGGTTCAATTAACCTCACCTCTCAGATGATTATAAAGCCCTAAAACCACAAAGCAGTCTGCCACCTCCATATCACAATCTGTAAGTTGCTCTCAACCAAACAGTAACAAAGCCCATTTTGAAGCTTCTTTCAATACTCCAAGACAGCTACAGTCTATGCATTCAGGAAATTTGGAGTCACCCAGCTAAGTTATTAAAAAAAGAAGAAAAAAAAGGGACCTTTGCACCAGGCATATATCTATTCCTAAAAGAGCAACCAAGTTAAATTTAACTATCTTCGTATTAAACTCATCCTTATAGGCTATGGCTAAGAGGACATACTTTGTGTACAAGATGAAGCAGTTGAGTGACTAATGTCGAAGTGGAATACCATGTGTCCTATGTGCTTGTAACATGTTTATGTGTTTCACCTTAAATGTACGAACTTAAGAAGAATTAACAAAGGAGGTGAAGTGAATATCTAGAAACTAGACATGGCATTTTATAATCTTCTCTAAAAGGAATTATTTACTTTGCGCATTTCAAATACTAAATTTGCTTCTCAAGGATTCCGTCAAGTAGCGTACTTTGGAACTCCATAGTATCTACATGTTTTGTAACCGTCCTTATAACTTATATTTGGGAAAGAGTATGTGACATCTGCATGGAAGTCCTTGAACCCTGAGAGACTATGAGCTCAACCGGCCTGATAAACATATGAGGCAAGACTACTAGTTAACCCGAGTGACTCTTCTGCCATGCAAATGGCAACCTTTTTGTTTAGGAGTTTGGGTCAATAGATTCCCACCTAACTTTCTATATGGATGACAGTGCACAATATTATGATATTTTACTTTTCTATGACCCCATTTCTTGTATTCCTGATACTATGTATTTTTCTCTTATCTCTAAAATGTATTTTAACTAGTGAACTACGCGTGCCTACGGCACTCCAACAATAAATGAGCTAGATTAAACTATTACATCAATATCTTTCATAACGCAGTGATAATTGTAATTAAAAATTAAGTGCTTCCCCAAAAAAAGAGTGCCAAACGGTACAAACAAATACCCAGTAAATGAATTCTATAAGGTAAAAAAGAAAAGGGGGGGAAAAACATCCATCCCCAAATACCAATTCCATTTATAGATGAAATTAAACTATACCCAAGTACATGAATTGATATTACAGACAAATTAAATATTTTTGGGTGGTTGTCAAAGTTTCATCTTTTAGAATTTAGCTATTTGAGAAGTAATGAATAATTATGAGTAGTGTTTTGATTGAAAATAAGTTTGGCAATTATGATCGATCGAGACCACATTTTAATGTGGGTAAGTTACAACCATTCTTATGAGATGATAAATACCGCATCAACCTTTTTAATTTCTAATATAGACACTTTACAGCAATATGACATGAACAACTGCTTTCTTTTTAGAACATTTAGTCTTTGATATAATGATATCTATGGCAAAAACGACTCAACTGGGTTCTAAATTGCAAAATCGGAATATGTATCTGTGTTAGTAGCAATATATCGGCTTATATCGAACATATCAGCCGACACATTAGTAAATATCGGTATTTGAGGTCCAAAATCCCGCTATCAGCCGATACATAAGTAAATATCGGTATTTGAGATCCAAAATTCCACTACGTATCAACTGATACGATACGTAACATATTCAATGGGCTTGGAGTCACCCATTATTTAAAAACCCTGCTTAGTAATATATTCAATGGGCTTGGAGTCACCCGTCATTTATCCTAACATGTTCATGTCAAAGGATTGAAAAGCTCAAGATGGTTTTGAGTAAAAAAGAAGATTTGTCTAACGTGGATGAAGCTTTTCAAATACAATGAATATATGAGATTTATCACTTTTATGCCTTCTCGTATTATAACCATAAGGTGCACTAGACATATATGTGCATAATGTGTTACATTTGGGAATGGAATGGAATTAGGCAGTTGCACTGATATTGATCTTGCACAAATGATGAAAAGTTTTGAAATCAAAACCTATTATGCTTTACAATAATCATTGATCAATTAATATTTCAAGATGTACTTCCACTGCAACTTGCATGAAGCACCGACAAACATGATTCCTTGCCATGTTTACATGCAGGCCTTTGGTAGCAATGGCTACTGGCCGAGCATGATGCAAAATCCATATAGGATGAGTCATGACATTCTGTTCCATGCCTAAACTAAGTCACACAACTGCCACAACAAAAAGCCAAGGGTCTTTTTATACAAGTAAAAGGTGAAGGACCGACCCTAGCTAGATATTGATTTAAGAAAATCTACTCAATCTACTAACTATGCCAATAACAATAAAAGAAACAGCTTCTTATTCCACCACAGTCCCAATAGGAAACCATTTAAACCATTAACATTAATTAAAGCCTATGTTGTCGGGCATGTTACTTACCATAATGCTTCATTCCAACATTTGAATGCAATGTTGGTCCTCAGGATGGATTAGGGAAAGGGTCCTAAAGGAAGAGGTTAATAACATTAGATGGAGCAGAAGTTTGGATAGATTGATAGGAGTACTTGAGCATGTGTGTGTGTGTGACTGTGTGTGTGTGCGCGCGCGCACGCGTGTGTGTGTGTGAGAGAGAGAGAGAGAGAGAGAGAGAAAAGGGGGACTAGTTATCCCAAATAAGTCGATATTTTACTTTTGGAATGCTATTGTATAAGGAAAGAGAATTGCTATTATATAGTAGGCCAGAACGTGACAGAGAATATTTTGTTTACAGCATCAGAACATAAAAGGAGGCCATTAGGAAGCCATGTGTGCCTATGGAATCCACAAGAAGTGAAGCGCCCTAATGGACCCCGAATGCGAGCAACCAAACTACGGAACCTATTATTCTCTAGTAGTAAGGCATACTTGGTGAATGGTACTAGGCTAGCTCCTAATCTAGATGGACAAGAAACCATGTGTTCCATATGCCATCCAACACATGTTCATCCTTGATTGTGGCATGGACACATGTCAGGGATATATACGTTCCTACACTAAGATCACAACAGAGCCAATGCTACATCAGAATTATGATGGATATTGTGAAGCTAATAAATCAAGTTCCTTCATTCTCCAACAACAAGAAATCTGTAGTTCAGGTATACTTCCATTTATTCTGTCCTTTCATTTGATCATTTTTTCTTACGATCAGACACTCCTGCAAACGTAATGTTCTAAAATTTCTAAAAGGAAAAAGATTGACAACCGGCTAAACACAAAAGTCAAACCGAATGCAGTCTATAGAGATGAATGCAAGATGGTGGAGACAAAAGCAAGAATAGTACCGAATAATTTCAGCATGCCACTGGGGCAATATAGGAGCTGGACATACTATGAGAGTTGCACCAGTAGCAACCGGAGCATCAGTTGCTTGAATCAGTTCTGAGCACAGCTGGCAGATATGATCCCCTTCCATCAAAATTATTTTTGCATCATTTTTCCTCATGCGCTTTCGTGAGTTCTCTGTCCGTTTATTTTTACATCTTTGTCCTTTAGAAATTTCTCTGGAATTTGATGTTTTGCCTCCAATTGAATAGCCCACGCAATTTGCATGCTGCCAAGCATCGCAGATATCACATTGCACCCATAATCCTTTATATCTCAAGCTTTCACTCACAGCTCCACAAGTGCACTCAATACGCTCTCTTTTCAACCTTTTCAGGTTAATTTTCTGATCCCCGGTAAGTTGCATTATATTATGGAAATTATTGCCAACTTCAGATGCTGATTTCCTATGAGCAAAGATGCAAGCAAGCAGCTCGACTGTTTTTCCCAATCCCATCTCATCTGTGGTTGTCATGAATTATCAGAGTTAAAGAATATAAAGACGAGCCAGATAAGCACATGTTGAAAACTAGGGACATTTGGCCACAATCGAAGTCATTATGCCAACAATTCAAGAAGCAACTCATGGCCAATTTTCTTGTCCCGCAACTATGTGCTTAAGAACTTAGAGACGACAAAAGAGACATCAGCAAGACTTTCCTTGGTTAATCCCTCTCTTAATTCAAAAGATTAAATTTCTTTTCATGTATACCAAAATTTGAAACATAAAGAAGAAGAAGGAAATAAATTTCAAGAATCCAGATATAAGTTATGCACATGCCTTATGTGTGCACCAACACACAATGCTAGGTTATAGCAGAACTTACCAGCAAGAATACCACCAAAGACATAGGACGAAGAGCATTCCGGTTGTAATGAAACATTTCCACTGAAAGCAAATTGTAAGGAAATTAAATATGTACGATGACGAAAGTGAAAGAGCGCATTTAATCTGCTAAAAAGATTATAGATTACTGGTGATGAGTCAAGAAGACAACAATATGCAATCTGCAATGTGCTTATTTGATCAATTTTGTAAATACTTTCTGCAAGGATCCGTGAAACCAAAAAAAAAAATGTAATGCAGATTGATGGGATCAAAAGGAAAATAAAAGCGTATTAAGAGTTTCACTAATAATTAATCACCATTTGCACTGAAAAGAACTAATGAATTCGAATAGCAATGTTGCTCCCAAACAGAACTGGGGTTTGATGACAAACTATTATCAGTGAAAAATCACACAATTGAACGAGTTGTTACTTATATTCTAAGTGAGTCTCAATTTTGAGGGATTGGCGTATTATTCAGTGTAAGTACCATTTTGGCAGAGCAGAGCAAGTACATCCCAGTTCCCACTTATAGGTTCTGAAGGTCAGCATGACAATAAATATCAAAGTATTGACATGGAAGCAGCACCTGGAAATTGACTAAACTATGAGCTGTTACGTTTAAATCAGCAACTTATGATTATAAGATTCATAACACAGAATTAACTGTGTACACGATAATGTCTCAACACAACACTTTTTTATGGTCTTCCTCTAACAAGATTGGAGACGACAATGGAAGGAGTTCACAATGTGAGGGGAAATACTCTAGCCTACTTCTTCATGAACTTAAACATATTAGAAGTTTGTATGGTTGTATAAAATTTAAAGGTATTACAATTTTTTTTTTCTAATTGGCCAAATGAGACTTAAATAATATTCAGATACTCCCAGTGACCATACCTTAGAAGTTTAATACCAAAGTGAATCTTGATCAATCACAAGCTAGAGAAATTCGAGCACTCTACTCAAAGCCTCAAATGAAACCCTTAGGAATGACCTCAGACATTAGTTGACCCTTCAAAAGGGTTTCCCAAAGTTTTAAATTCACAAAAATGAGAAGAAATGTTTAAAATGACAAAAGTGCCCCGATGATGTTTGGAACGGTATGCTTTTAGCCTATTTTTCTTGAGAAAAACTCTATATTTCTTGGTTTTCAAAATGTGTCAGTAATTTGAAAGAGATTTTTGTACATATTAAACGGTTCTTGATTCAATTTAAACCGAATAAAGCTATGATTATTTTACTTTCTGATATACTGAGGCTAAAGCGATCATAGATTAAAAGGTACAAATAATTTTGAGACCAAATCACTTGGGTTTAAATTATACTCAAATATCCTTTCAACGATATATGGAACGAGCAAATCCGAGTCCGAACGAAGTCAAGGCAAACGTGCAAAGTTTGAGTTGATGAGTAGTCACAACCTTGCGGCGACGAATTTTAACTTTTTCACACACTTGCAACCGTGAACTTCAATATGGCGGCCGCAAGATTGACATGGAAACCGCAAGGTTGAGTTTTTAAAGGTGACGGTAGCAACCTTTGTGGCCAAGTGCCGTGAATTTGATCTTGAGGTGATGCAATACGATTTTTTGAAGAATTCTTACTTTGTGACTAAGTGCCGTGAATTTGATCTTATGGTGATGCAGTACAATTTTTTGAAGAATTCTTACATTTTTTTGACTTGTGACTCCTCTAGAACTGTGGACTCGCCTCAAAATAACCCTTACGCAGTCCCCATGGAAGCACAAATACTACTGTCACCATACATTTGTGATCAGACCACAAACTATATTTCTTGCAACTAGATTCTGTCTCCATGAACTTCCTACATCAAGTGCTTTGACATCTACCTATGCTTGGCATCTGCCTATGTACAAAATCTTGTAAAACCATTGCTACAATCAAAGAATGTCGGAAGCAAGCAAAAGTTTATGTTTACAACTTTATGTTTAGCAATTTTGCTTTGAGGTAGGGCTCCATATTTCGTTTTATATGTTACTGCCTCTTTCTAGCCTCCATGTTTATATAACATTCAACTAAAATTGTTAAGACGAGATTTCATAACAAGATGAAGAATGACTTTCTTACAAACTCTTTTGATTTTGTACATAGAAAGAGAAATTGCATAGAAGTTCATTACAGATTCCATAATAGATGAATTTTATGATAAGAAGAACGCCAAACTCTTTAATTTTGTGCATAGACGGTGAAGTTGCATAGAACTACTACGGATTCCATCATAAATGAATTTCATAATAAGAAAGAACGTCAAGCATATTTTTTATGAATGCTTCAGTGGGATGGTTATTCTACTAGAAAAATTTTATGAAATCTCTTTTTCATAATATCTTTAAAATAGGTTTTTATTTTCTCTCTACTATATAAATAGAGTGTGAACTCTTTTTAAATTTATTAAACCTCTATTGATATACATTTGTGCATTTGATTTATGTCTTAAGAATAACTACAAGTCTACGTATGGTGCTACATGCATAAATGCCGCTAATATCAATAATCAATTGTTGATTCTACTTATTTCATTTCCAAATAAAAACTGCAACATACTTATGCAGTTCTATGCAGTGTTTTATGCACTGTATGAAGGCTTATTATAAAAATATATAATTATTGTATTTAGTCTAAGTTAAGGTATTTTACATTTAATTCGAACCCCCATGTCCTGGCTCCGCCCCCGCTTTTCCTCAAGTGTGTTTGCATGTAGGCATTGCATCCGCGTGAGCCTTATTTTAGCATATTAATTTGGCATTTTCATGATCTTAAACGTGTGTTATAAGCATGTAGAGTCAGCTGCATTTTTTTGTTTAGAGCCATTTTTTATCTTTCCATTATGATTCTACATGATTAGGTACTCTTATATGAATTAGAAGTCTGACTAGACTTTATTTGCTCCATTTACACATCTTCAATCATTTTTTTGATGATAAAGCAGGTGCTGAATGTTCATGTTAAGAAGCATGTTTATGATTTAAATTCAGCTATGCCATGTTCTTATTCTTTATTTTTACGCTAACATATGGAAGCACTCATGTAAAACCCTTCTCTCTTCCTCTTTTATGTCTTTTCCTGTTTTGCTTTGATTGCCATGGTTATCATGTGTTAAGATGGATTAGATATCTTTCTAATCTTGCATTTTCCTCTCCTCAAAAAACTTTTTCTTTTCAAAACTCTTCTTCCAAAGAATATTTTCTTTCTTTTGTGAAATTTCTTTAAACTACCCCTTTTTCAAGGATTCTCTCTTTAAAAGTTACCTAAATTGATTTCAGGAGTTACCTAAGTTCACTAAATAGATTTTGAAAGGTTACATTTTTTCATAAGTTTTACTTTTGAAAATTCATTTTATGGAATGTTTCCTAAACTATTTTTTAAAAGTTTTCCAAACTGTTTTTTGGAAAGTACAACCTTAGAAAGTTACCTAATCTATTTTAGGTATGTGTATCTTTTGTTTGTTTGTTTCTTATTTGTTTTCTTACTTCTCTAGTCTCTACTTGCTTCCCAATGTCATCCACATGTTGCGCTTAATGCTTTCCTTATGATTGCTTTACGTGTTCTCTCTGTCCCTCATCTTTTATGCTTTGTTTTCAAAAAATTTACAACAAAAACCTAAAGCGACAAGTAAAGGCCAACCTTATGGTTGGACGAGAGAAGTGCCTAACACATTCTCCATCTCGTACCCTAGCTCTCAAATCATGCTTTTTGGTAACGAATAACTAGTGGACTTGAATGAGTGCTTTTCTTGGTTTTACTCAAAAATTAAGTGACAACTATATTTGTGCGACCCTTATTTTATTTTGTACACACTTGTGAATTTGGGTACACTCGTGTAAAACTTGTGGCTGCATTTAGAGCTCCAACGAGTTTGAGGGCCCTTCCAATACCTCATTGAGATTGAGGGGGGCTCAAAATTATAGGAGATTGCCATAAATGATTTAACTATTGGCATATACCTAACGAATAAAACAAACTTTTGCAAGGCAAAAAAAAACATATGTTTTTAGTTATGTTACAAATGAATGCGACCAAAAAAAACATAACTTTTTTCTTTGACAAGTTAAGATTTTATAAATGAGGCATTAAGGGAATGTTGCCCGTATACAAGAGCTCTACAAAAAAGAAGTTAGAAGAAATCTCATCAAAAGGGAGCCAAACCAAAAACAATTACTATATAAAATTTATCATATCAAAAATAGAATGTGTTCCTCTTCAGACAACCACCTATACAGATTATCGAGAAGAACCCCTTTCAATTCATATAATGGAGATTCAACCCCATCAAAACATCTACGATTATGCTCCACCTAAATTAACCACATCAAACATAGGGGAACTAGACGCCATGCTTGCCTCCTACCCCTAGAGACTCTCCCTCTCTTCCACCCCTTCAAAACGCCACTCACTTCCTTCTCAAAGACCCAGTCTATCCAAAAAAAAATACAACACAAAACCTCACACCTCGCTAGCAAAATCACAATGGATAAGGAGATGTGCAACGAACTCTCCCTCCTCCTTACACAAACAACGCCAATTCGTCAAAATAAGCCCCCCTCAAATGAGGTTAGCAACGGTAAGAATCTTTTCGTGCAGGACAAACACTCTTCCATTGAAAAGAACCACTCTGGCTACCCAACAGGAGCAAATAAAAAGATTTTTCCAAAAACCTTCTGCTACAATCCCCTCTCCATTTTACGATATCCACTACTGCTCCATCACCCCTATAATCATACAAAAAACCTAATTGCACCAACAACTGATCCAACTCTCAATCCTAAACATCCCTCAGCAACCTGATGTCCCAAAAGCCAGAGCAAAATATATGGGAAAGCCCTGTCAAAGGCTACCTCGCCACACCACACATTCATTTAGAACCTAACACGGTCCTCACTTACCCACCTCAAAAAAGATATACTTCAAAACTTATCCCAAACTTTACTGATTCTCTTCCATAAGCTGTCATAAGTACGAGACACTTGAGGGGTACTCCAGCAACCCCTCAAGAACCCGTACTTGTACCAAATAACCTTCATCTAGCAAGAATCTCTCTTAGTAGAAAACCTCCACAATCACTTTCCCAACAAAAATTTATTAAAAAGAGGCAACCTCCTGATACCGAAACCCCCTTCTTCACAAAGGGAACAAATTGTACTCCAATCTACCAAGGGGAACTTAGACGCTTTCCCAAACCACACGGGAAGTCCCTCTGCAGGCTCTCCAATTAGTGACCAAGCAAGAAGTCCCCCTATAGACTCTTTTATCCCTAATAAGGGTGGGACAATAGATATTAGAGACTTTTGGTCCATAAATAGGTTCGGCCTATAAATTTTTAGCCAAGGTATTGGCTTTCAGGCTTAAAGAGTAATACATAGGTGATTTCTAAGTCTCAACTCAAAACTATTTTGTGGTTAGTAGGCAGATTCTTGATGCAATGTTAGTGGCTAATGAATTTGTCAACTCCAGGCTTAGAAGTGGCAATCCTAGGGTCATTTGGAAGCTGGATATTGAGAAAGCGTATGATCATGTAAACTGAAAATTCCTTCTTTATTTACTACAAAGGAATTGCTTTGGGATGAGAAGGAGGTCGTGGATCAATTTTTGCATTTCTTCAGTGTCCATTCGGTGCTAGTGAATGGGACTTCGGCTAGCTCTTTCTAGACCTCAAAAGGGATGAGGCAAGGGGATCATTTGTCCATGTTGCTTTTTATTGTGGTTATAGAGGCTTTCAATCGGCTGATTCAGAGTATCGTTCAAAATGGGTTGCTGCGGAATTTTGAGGTTAGTAGCATGCACCACTATTTGTATCTCATCCTCTTTATGCCGATGAAACTTCGGTTTATGTGGGAGCAGAGCCTTGACAGTTGGGTAATTTGTGGTGCATTCTCTGTTTTGAAGTTGTGTCGAGGCTTAGGGTGAACTTGTCTAAGTCAAACATCATCCCGGTAGGCGCAATTCCTAACGTAGGTGTGCCGGCTAATGTTATGAGAGGACCATGTAAATGAAATAATTGAGTTTTGAAATGGATTAGTGGCAGGATAGAATAGTTAAACATGCATGCAATGAGAGGAGAACAGCAAAGGCAAAACAATAAGAAACAATAATAAGATCCAAAATCATGACGGACATAAAAGCCAGAAAAATGGATTAGGATATAGGCATATAGCAATCAAAGAACAGTGGTCTAATAATGATAACAAAAATTTTAAAAAAAAACGTAGCCAAGGTATATGGTCCCAAGTAAAGCAAAGTGGCACCACCAATTTCGCTTAACCCATATCTAGTGTGCCCATTTAGTATGTGGCTAATAAAAGGATGTCCAGCACACAATAAGAAAACAAAGTATTCAAATACCTAAATGGATTGTAGAACATTGTTGAACATGTGTCAATTAAATTCACTGGTATACATAGAGGAGACAATAGATGGTTTCTTTCACTTTCATTTGAACATTCAGAAGGTCCCTTTTCTCGTTGTACCATCCAATAGGCTGCTCGGCGTTGATACGGTCTAAGCTCCGGAAGCAAGTCAGATAAGTCATTTGCCAGCATGGGATCCCCTCTGTATGAATTATGTTGTAGGCACCATCAATGTCAACGTCAAGGACTAAACACTAAACTTTGAAGATCAAATCAACATTCGGACAAAACATAATGCAATGCTGAAACTCACTTGGACGGCTTGATGGCGTCATAAAATCCGGCTGCATCAAACTTGGACCGTTTCTTTGGGATTGCAGAATCAATGTCCATCTCCATAAGTGAATCGAGCACCATATCCGTCGACTCACTACATCGATATCTAGCCTCTGAAGTCAGAACTTCGGGACGCAGCCAAGCCATGACACTCATCATACTTTTTTTCCAAAGTTGCCTCGTAGTGTCAATAAGAGATTCACAGGCATCAAATGCAGTCCTAAGTATCTCCACACTCACCCTTAGAGATGACATTTCCTCCAAAAACGTAAACCCCAAAACTGGCCTCAGTGTCAAAAATTTAAGACTAATTAGGTGAACAAGTCCAGAAACACCTTCATCCGGTCCATCAAAACTCCCTGACACTAACACAACATCCTTCACTGTGTCCTCCCATGTGCGTTTTTCCGTGAATTCCAAACATATATCACTAGCAGGTAACACAGGCCAATGGCCTAACCTCATGCGACCAACAAACTCATTTACATTGAGCAAACTAAACCTCAAAGAATACTTTGGATCTTGATAAAATCTCTCGCTCAATTCATGACCTGAAAACTCTCCAGTTAAATTCAAATTCATCAGAAGAACTTCTGAAATAGCAAAATGTTCATTCGAATCCCAACTACTCCTATCAACTCCAACAAAAAATGGCTTTTCAGCATTAACAGTCCCATCCCTTTCCACATTTTCGGAAGCATTTTGGTCATTTAATTCACGTTCAGCACCCTCATGGCTTTGCCGTATCCCCACTGACCGATGCGGCCGGAGTTGCTTTCTTCGACCCATCACTACGCACACAACGCATGAAAAAAAATTAGTATGGACCTACAAATTACTTGAATTCTATTCTTATATTTCAAGATAGAAGCTTTACAGTGTAGCATAAATTGAATTACATTAAAGAAGTTTTGCAGTGGCAAAACAACGAATAAGAATAAATTAGCACAAGAATTTTCAATTATACGATCAATTAACCTAAATTCCGTAAGTATCAGTACAGCGGAAGTTCCTGGAACAAAATCGGGGTAACCACGCAATATCAACTGAAGGAACATGTTCGTACATACATATATATAAATATATCACGCACATGGATAGAGAAAGATACAGGAAAGAGAGGGAGTGTTCAATTCAAACCTGGTTTTCTTCCGGAGATTAAATTCAAGAAGAAGCTGGCATGGCCGCTCGAAAATTGAACGTCACGCGCGAAGCAAGAGTTCTCCAGATATTATCAATCTCCCCATGAAGTGGGATTCGTTTCTGTGCTTTTAATTAAGGCGGCGTACCGTGAAAGGGACGTGCAAGGACCCGCCCACTCTGCCCGTCGGCGTCGACCCAATTTAGCCCATGTTTTGTCCAGTTTTTTTAAAGACTTTTTGTTCTTAAAAAACTCATATGTTTTACCTCTTATTATATTAACTGTTTTTTACACTTTTTTTATATTTATTTTTTATAAAAAGAAATTAAAAAATTAAAAAATTAAAAAAAAAAACTAAACCAAACGCACGCTTAATTCGTGCTGTTTGAGAGAGTTGACCGGCAGGTCACACATTATAATTATTTAGTAGTAGATATGTTAGAGGTGTTTTTCAGTCTTATTTATTTTAAAAAATTAGAATAAGAAAATTAAAAATTAAACTAAAAGATAAAACTGATATACTAAAAAAATTTCTATATTATGACTCTTACATTTGTATCGATTGATGGATTAACACTTCGATAAATTAAGAATTGCTAATTTTTTATCTATGATATTAATAAATCAGAATTTTTTAATATTATTAGTAGTATTAAATTCTCAATTACTTTTAACTTTAATTTGGAATAAAATATCCAAATTTGCACTATTTTTACATGTACTATTTTTTATCATTTGGAAAAAATATTTTTTTCATTTTCTTTCTTGCTTTTCTATACAAGACAGTGTGCCTTAGGTACCGCGTGGAAAATTATTATTTATAAGATTTGTTGTCTTTAGCTAATTATTTTTGTCTTAGCTTAAACGATAATATTTTTTTGATTTATTTATAAGAAATTAAAAAAATAAAAAAATGATTAAAAAAATTTTAATGTTTAAATAAGACAAAAAAAACAATTTTAAAATTTTATTTTCATATTTTGTAAAAAAAATTTAACTTTAAAATGGCTATGCTTTTATATTCAATTTACCATGACAAATCAAAAATGCTTTTTTTAAAAAAAATTCCCCAAACTAAAGCTTAAATGACATTGAACTAAGCATGTAATTTTGGCCCGGCGAGCTCATGCCAAATAGTCGGGCTAGGCTATAATTTTTTTGTTCGGGAGTCAGCTCAGGCTCTGGGGTACTGAGCTCGAGCCTCTCGGGCTTTGGCTAATTGGGCTTTTTATTTTTATTTTATTTTTATTTTATTTTTTGTTTAATAATTTTATTTTTAGTTATAAATTTATAGTTTATAATACTACTTATTGGTTTATTATTTATTTATTATTATGATGTTATATTTTATTAGTATTAGATTTTATTAATTTATAAGTTTGTGTATAATTAATTTATTAGTTTATTTTAAAGTTTATTAGTTTTTATAATTTATAATTTACTATTAGTTATTAAGTTATTAACTTATTAATTTATTATTTTATTGTATAAGTTTATACTTTATTTGTTTATTTATTTTTAAGTTTACTAGTTAATTATTTATGATAAGTTTATAACTTATTAGTTTATTTGTTTATTAATTTACTATAAATTTATTATTAATTTATAAGTTTATAGTTTA
>JAOTRH010000001.1:6727326-6737354 GCA_034768845.1 Heliamphora exappendiculata
AAATTATTTTGCAAATATCTTAATTTGGTCATGTTATTCGATTGTATTATTCAAGAGATGTAACGGTACTCTAATATGAAATAAATAAGTTATAAATGAAAAATTTATCACTATAAATTTTTTTATATATGAGAAATTTTTCATATATATATTTTTTAATTTTATGATTTTTAATTTTAAATAAAATTAATAACTTATGAATAAAAAGCTTTTTAGTATAATTTTTTTCTTGTATGATAAACTTAGAAGAAATTTATCATAACATGTATAGACGTGTATGAGAATATTCTCAAAATTTTATGTAGTAATATATGAGAAATTTCGTCATACTGTGTGTGTATATGATAATATTATCATATAGTAATATATGAAAAAAATTTCATAGTATGTGTGTATATAAAAATATTATCATATAGTGATATATAAAAAATTTCTCATAGTATTTATGTGTATAAAAATATTTTTTATTATGATATGCAAAAAACTTCTCATACATTTGATACACGATAAGAAAAAATTATTTAATTTGAACAAAAATTTAAAAATTAACTTATTACCCATCAATGAACTTAAAAAAATAATTTAAAAGTCAATAAACTTCTTTTCCTTCTTTTCTATTCATTTTTGTTTTCTCAATCGATCTAAATTTTTTAGTTTTTTATTTTTTCATCATCGAACGAATCTAAACGTATAATTATTTTAATTAAAAATTAAAAATTTTCACTAAAGACAAAAAAACTTTTATTAAAGTTTGAAAGTGACTTTTTAAAAAATAATTAACAAAGTTCTAAAAATATAATGTAATTATTTTTTTCATATTTTGTGTTAATCTTTTAATTTTTGAGAGTATAGAATTTTTTCAATAGACTCAAAATTTTAATCTGCATCTATCCGATTCATATATTTATTTATTATTTTTTTAAGGTTAATGTTTCGGAATGCCTGGCTCATTTAATAATGATTAAATTTTTTCGTAAATGAACAATGTTTTTCGGTGCACAAAATACTTTCTCGAGTAAATGCTGAGCTGCCGCCCGGAAAGTATTGGAGCACGTGAGCTTGGCCATTCAGGACTCGACACTTGGCATCTCCTTTAATAATACTGAGAAAATATTTTTAAAAATTTATTTAAAATTTAAAATTAGTAATTAAAATGTATTTACAATATAACCTACATAATACACAACTAAATTTAAATTATTTATTTTGAATTCAAAATAATTTTTTAAATTTAAAACCTTAAAATTACCGAATACGTTGATACGTTGCTTTCGGTGTCCTGACGTACTTGGAACACCCAACAAAAATCTTTCCTTTTGTAACTGTCTAAGCCCCTGTGAATTTTTTTTAATAAAAAAATTAAATGTTAGGCTATAATTTTGACTTTTTTAAAAAGCTACGGCCTAACTTTTTTTAATAAAATTATTATAATATTTTTAATTAAAAAATTTAACTCTCTCCACAAAAATTTTAAAAAATCATGCAAATATTCTAAAAATAACATTTGAAAAATAAAAAAGTAAAATTATATTAGATATTTTAATAAAAAAATTACTATAAAAAATTATTTCAAATAATTTAATTTTTTAGCTTTTTTTATAAAAATTAATTTTTTTAAACATTCTAAAGATGACTTAAACAAAGACCCAAAGATTATTTTGCCGGTCTTAAAATTATTATGTATTATTATTTATTTGGTATTTCTATTTAATAATATAGTAATAAAATATTTTAGATAAAAGTTAGTTTATACTTTGTTGATTAAACACAATTTACTTAATACGTATCACAATAATATGGTAGTGTTTAAAAAAACTAATTCTAGCCGTTTTTAACTTTAAGTTATTAATTAATTTTAGTTAATTATAAATTATAATTTTTTTTAAAAATTTATAATTTTTGTTATAAATTATAACTATTTTTTTATTTTTGTTATAAATTATAATTTTTATCAAAATATTTATAACTTTTATTATAAATTATAATTTATAAACTATTAATTTGAAGAATACTGCCGGTGTTCGGGCTAGCTTATTTTTGAGATTTTTTTGGCTTAAAAGCAAAAAAAAAGTCAATTAGTTTGGCTTATTAGGTTTTTTTTTTTACTTTTTTTTCATATTTTTTTACATGATTTAACATTTAATTTTTTATAAAAAATTTAAAAAATTTAAAAATTACTAAAAAAAATTAGGTTTTTCCAAGCAAAGTTCTCTCTTGGAAGTTTCCGAGAAGGCGACAGCGTGCTACACGTTTTGTGCCCCAATATCTGCTTTTTTTGGGTACAAAGTATCTATTCTCTCTGCATAAAAGTTATCAGTTATTTTGGAGGATGATTTGATGTTGTTTGTCTGATATATTTTTTTTATAAATAAGAATATATGATAACTAAGTAAGTAAATTATTTTATTTTTAAATTTATTTAATAAAAATTAAAATATAAAAGGTTAAATTATTTTAATTAATATGACTTTTTATTTTTTTAAAATTATTTGAAAATGACATTTATTAAAGTATCAATATGTCATCACATATTATTATAAATTTTTACTTTTTGTTCAATTGAAAAGGTTTTTTTTTTTTTTATTTATTTAAGATTTCACTTTTTAAAAACAGAGTTGACTTTTTATTACTACATGCACAGATTTACTCATCAATACATACACACTCCTGTAACTGGTCTCGTTTGCTTACCTGAATTAAGTTAAATTTTTTTTTGGTTTAAAGTGATTTTAAGTTAAAATAAATAAAAAAAATATTTTGTGAATAGTTGGGAGACTTTAATTCAAAAAATAATTAGTTAAATTTGTTTGCTTAAAGTAACTTTAAGTAAAAAGACAAAAAAAATGGTATAAAATTGTTATAATTTTTTAAATTTTATATTTAAATAATATATATTCAATATGAATCTCATTTAATAGTTTTTAACGAATAAATTTTAAAAATAATAATTTTTATAAAAAACGAATGTTTGTAATAAAATATATGATATTTTCTAAATAATATATTAAAAAATTTGAGTAAAAAAAAATAAAAATAAAAAACTTTTAGATTGTCAGTAGAATTTTTGGCATTTTGAAATTTAAGTAAAAAAACAAAAAACCCTACGAAACCGGTTGTCAAATGAGGCATAAGTATGTAAGATTCATCTCACGTGAAGTGAGAAGAGTGTATATAAATTTTTATATATGTAAAAAAATTATACACGTTATCATTTTTATTTTTATTAAAGACATTGTTGTTATGAAATTCAATAGTGTTTAAATTTTGCTATTAATAAAAAGTTAAATGTTAGAATGTAAATAATCTTTTTTTTTAAAAAAACATTTTTTTTTATAAAACCAAGCAATTCAACTTTAAAATGACTTTTTTTTTTTAAAAGTTCAAATTTTAGAAAAGTCCAAACACGCTCTAAAGCATATATTCTCTTGTACCCCTCTATGTGCAATGGGTGACAGCCATGCTCACAGGATTTATTTTTTCCTATTTTCTTTTTTGGTCTTTTGGTTTTTCTCTGTATATTTTGAATTGAATGTGATCAACAAATTTAATAGATATTTATGAATTATGAGCAGCTAAAGTGATAAGACCTTATATTTTGAATTATAAAAATAAAAAGTTCAGTACATACTTAACTTGTTTGTTATTTTGAATGGTATTAGATAGTATATGAAAGATTAAAAATATAATATATAGATATTTGTGCAAAGTGTATTTATATTTATAAAAATAGTAAATTTCATATCAAAAAGTGTATTAATTTTTAAAAAAAATTATTTTTATTAAACTATTAATTACTGGTCAATAGGCAATAATTAGCATAATTTGAATTTTTCCTATAATCTTGCAATGTCTTAAATGAAATCGGACTCAGGCCCCCCAATTGGGTCATTCAAAGCAGAATGACCTATTGACCAAACTAGAGACGCCACTGCTACAAATATTTTCATTAATTGACTACTATATGGGGCACGTGGGGTAAATAAAATTTTAAGGCCGCCGCCCATTTGGCTTCATATTAAAAGCTGTTTTTTATTTTTTATAAAATTTTTTTTTAAAAAAGTTGAACGAAATAGGCTCTTGAGGTTTTTTTTTTTTTTTTTCTTTCTCAAAACGATTAGGTGTTGATGGCAAAATGATATTACGATGAGTTTGATTTGGTTGAGTGATGGAACGCTTAAAAAAGCAACCAAAAAAAAATACTATTTTTTACAACTTGCCAAACAGCTTAATTGGTTTTATTTGTCAACGGGCTTTTAAGTCAGGTTTTTAGTATTTTTTTTAAAATCTAAAAAAGTCAAAAAATCTCATCTCAAAATCCAAAATTTTTAGCATTTTAACTTTTTTACATAAAATACTTTTATATATTTTTAAAAAATATCATCATATTTATTTTTTATAAAAATTATATTCTTAAAATCTACTCGTTAAATTCTATCAAACAAAATTCATATTGAATATAAAATTATATAAAAATAAATTTTATAAAATTATTATTATTATTTTTTAACTTAAAACTATTTTAAGCTAAACTTTTTAATTTATTATTTTTTAGCTTAAAATCACATATACACCCATACAGTTTACCAAATAAACGTTTTTACTTATTTGGATTAAAATAATTTTTAAAAAAAACTTAACTTAAAATCAAATTGTCAGATAAGGAGGCCATTAGCGTGTTTATTTTTTGGGCAAAGAAAATCCAGTTGATGTTCACACTCTGCATAAGGAAGAAGACTCTCATCAAGACTTCCACAAGTTCAATCATTCCTTCAACAACTAGCCCTGGACCATGAGACACAACTCAAATCACAATGGCCCAAAGGAAAATGAATTCACCCTTCAGTCAGAGTCACACCAAATTAAATTCTATTCTTACCAAGAAAATATGCAACTCAAATCCTAAGTTCTTCTATTTTATAGGTGAATATAGTTTATGAGCCACATGAGTTGACATCAGTTATGTGACCCAAAACCCCACTAACTCCTCCATTGGCAACCAAATTTTGAACAAGACTTTTTTGTCCTTTTACTTAAAACCAAAAAATCATATAAACCTCCTTTCTTAAATACCATTTAATAACGTTTAGAACCCGCTTAGTAACGTTTACAATTTTTTATTTTTTATTTATGAAAAACAAAATACATGTTCTTATTTATGTTAATAAAAAAATAAAAACATATTTGTTAACATGAATATTTAAAAAGTGATAGTTGAAAATTATAAATGAATCCAATCAAATTTTATTTACAAAATAAGTGAAAACACATTTTTTTTATTTTTTAAAATTTTGTAAATTTTGAAAACTGTTTACAATTTTTTAAAAACAAAAATAATTACCAAACATGTTTTCATTTACAGTTTACAAAAAATTTAAAAATAAAAACAAAAAACAGAAAACACTTCGAGTTTTTGCTTATTGTCTTTTAATCTTTTAAATTTTGTTTTTTTTACATTATATATATATATATATATATATATTAAAAATATTATAACTTCTATTATACACTCCTACGATTCACTAAACAAATTTTTTACTTATTTAGCTTAAAGCGATTTAAAACAAAAGGCCAAGCTTAAAGCTAGGTGGCCAAATGAGGCCTAAAGATCCAACAAAGGTAGAGAATTCTGAGATTTATCAGGAGACTTTGAGAGAATTCCGTGGATTAGCAAGATTTGTGAAAGAATTAATAGAGATATAGGGCGAGATGAAAAAAAAATGGTAAGAGTCAGAAAGGAAGTTTTAGGGCTCAAGTATTGGTGTAGAGTTTTGGGTGTCTCAAATTTATAATCTATATAGTTGTGCAAACATAAACTAATTCATGTCATGAGTGTAGTAGTGTGCGCTCCACATCGTGTGAGTGTTTTGAGCACTTTTTGTGGCTAGTTTTCGTGCACCTATTATTTTTTAGAGTTTAGCAGACCAAAGTGGTATTTGTGCCTTTGGTTTAAACCCTAGAGCGTCTTGGAGGGTCCATATCAGTAGCCAGTAAAATGCATGAACTTTAAACACAATTAGCTCAACTACTCAATGTATACAAACCTTGAGATAAAGGATGATGAGAAGCACAATTGTACCTCAATTTCAAAGTTGAAGGGTAGCTTTTATCTGGATTGCCTTGAAAAATCTCAGTTTAGCCCGGCAAGGTAAAGCAAATCAGCCATTTGAACAACAGTCAATACTGCCCGAACTAACAAGTGAATATGATGGAAAAAGGGTTGCACAAAAATGCAAAATCTAGTTCTTAATGGCTACAGCAGCGTCCAGATTGATTAAATAATAATACAATACCGTCTAACCGAATGGATTATAAGCTAAATCAAAACACATAAGGTCCAAAACTTATAGCAGGTATATGTAAAGGGTACCATAAAAACATACACAACATGCATAGCAACTTTAGATTATAAATAGGACTTACTAAACTTAGGAAGCCAAAACTGCATGGCGCTTGTGCCCAATAAATGCCTGCCAAAGTTCTTGATAGCCATTCCTGTAATGCTCCAACGAGAAACAAAGCTGCCGTATGGCCTCCCTTTTCTCCTCAGCTCTATCCGAGATCACAATTCTTTGCCTATCCACCTCTTTCTCCAGCTCTCCCACTCTCAGCCTTAGCTCATCAGCTAACTCCTTTGCACATTCAGATCCAATGACCAGCTCCACCGACTCAATATGCATCTGACGTAGGTGCTCTTCCATCTGTTTGATCTGGTTGTCTCGGGAATTCATTTCTGCAATGAGTGTTTGTACCTTAGCATTGATCCTGTCTTTCTCTGCAACAAGCATATCATATTTCACTTTTAGTGCGTCAAGCTTTTTATTCAAAGCTTCCAAGAGTTCACCTCGCTCGGCAACATCTGCTTTCAATTGTTCCATTTCACTCTGCAAACCAATCTGTTGGGCCTCATGCAAACATTTCATTTCCTTTTTCTCAGCCTCGCATTGGCTGATCTCAGCTTCCAATGATTTGCTTCGCAGTTCTGATCCTTCAACTCTGGCCTCTAGGAGAGCTAGTTGTTTTGACAGAACAGAAATATCAAAATTGGAGGCTCTTTGGGCATTACTTAATGAAACATTCAACTCCTTGATCTCCTGATCACGCTTCGATACATCAGCCATATACCAAAAAATTCTCTCCTGCAGCTCCAAAACCAGCATTTTTTCTGAATTGAGCTTGGCTTCCCACATGGCTATATCTTTCTGAGCTAACTCAAGCTGACCTTTTGATTGATGAGCACCTTCAGAAACTTCATTGCGAAGCCCAGGCTTTATTGATCTGATCTCATCTTCCAAAACCTTGTGCTTTTCTCTAGCTATTTCCAACTCTTCAACCAAAGTCCCAATCTTGAGATTGGAATCTGAAACCTGAATTCCCAACTCAGCTACTTCCTTGCGTAACTCTAACACCTTTTTTTTCTCCATTTCAAGCTTTTCTTCTCTCATCTTGATATCACTCTGAGCTGATACAATTTGAGCCTGTAAATCACCAATAAGCACAACGAAAGCTTCGTTCTTCTTCAACTCACCCTTCAAACTCGCAACCTCCTTTTCTGAAAGCTGAAGCTTTTTATTTGACTGCTTCAGCTGTTCCTCGTACTCGGTGATTCTTATTAACAAGGCTGGATAACTCTCATTTTCTTGTACTTCCAGCTCATTATCTGCAATCTCTTTCTTGGTCACTTTGACATTCTCTTCGATGCCTAGAACCTCAGTCTCCTGTGCAAAAATCTTTTGGCATAGTCCTTTGCCATCACCAGTTGGATGAGGACTCGGATGCTTGTTGATAGAGGAATAAAAAGATTCTGACTCGGAATCTGATGCTAATGATGAAGATTCAGAGCATTCCTTCAAAGAGAGATCAGAGCTACCACCAGAACTTAGGAATAAATCAAAGCCAACAACTTGCTGTCCAAATTTGTTTACGCCCAACTTCTGATCAGGAGTTACCAAGGGGGAGCCTTGGCCAGATCCAGAATGCAAAACAACAGAACCCTGTGTTTGGACCAATGATGGCACATGCTTGCGTAATTCTCCAGTCAAATGATCGTAACGCTCAGCCAGCAACCTATACATGCGGTGGAGTACCTCAACATGAGTAATAAACTCTGGCCTCCTCTCATTATACATACCGGCCTTCTTTTCAAAGGAATCTCCATCTTCAATCAGTTTTAGAATTGCTTTGACCCTCTGATCCACATCTGGAATTAAGAAACATTTCATCATTACCTTGGCAGAAATTAATTCAAAAGTTAATCTCCTACTGATTATTATGCATTACCAAAAAAAAATTATTCTACATTTATCAAAATGTATCAAGTACCATGATTTGTATGTTACTTTGAAATAGAAGACAAAATTGCAAGTCTTCAAAAGCATTAATTCATGTGCTTAATTGAACAACTTCAGTATAAAAAAGAAACCTCATACTGCCTTCAATCATGCCTACAAAAATTCATCTAACAAGTCAATAAGTCCTAATACATAATAAACTCTACAATGATTGATATTTTGTGGTCTTTCAATTACCGTTGGCCTTCAAATGAAGTGATGTGGAACAACAATAGGTAAACTCTTTCATGAGTAAAAGAATGGTTAGTCTGAATACACAATCCTGTGATGGAAGAATCAAATGAAGATATACATCAAGTAAAATGAGTAAAGAGGATAGTCTAATTGCTATATAAGATTAAGTGAATGGAAATAATAAAATAGATAAATTTAGCTGCTGACCCTCAATATTTTCTGCAAGCCATTTAGAATTTTTGAGACTAATGTGATCATCCCACCACCATGAATGCGACTTCTTTAAATCTGTGCCATTCATCTTTTCCTTCAAACTGATCTGAAGTACTCTAAAGAGGACCCAGAAAAAAGTTAGCATACTTGAAGCCAAAGAAACCATAACTTGGCAATTATTGCCAATGGTACCATTAAAGAAATGGAAAACACCCTTGAAGTTGCGGAAAAATTAAGTATCAAATGTGAAACCAGAAATTCGACAGATTAGTAGCAGAAAAAATGTGACAAATTTACTCTCACTAACCCTGCCATCCCAAAAGAAAAGGGGAAAAAAAAAACTGGTTTGAGATGCATTTCCTAGAATGAAAAACCATCATAACTTTAACCAATTTCAGAAACAGTAGTTGCAATGGTGAAAAAGTGTCGACGACTGAACCAAAATTTGAAAATGCATACAAATGAACACACATAGCAGCTTTAATTGAAACTTGAAACACAACCAGATGTTTATTGCTACTATTCTGGCACAACAAAATCCCCTGAATTCAAGAAGAGTATGCTTTGATTGTAGTCAAACTCTTGACTCAACAAATCCCTTCACACAATGACCTAGATTTGCAATGTATGTAGACAGAACAGCACAACATAATGGCCAGAGGCAGGCCCATTTTTGAAGAACTTTACATGGTAATGATTCACAAATGCATCGTCATTTTGAAGTTAGACTTGTCCAAAATTAATGCCGCCTAGACTATATCCTCGGACAGGACCAGATTTTGGTTGTATAAACCACTTCAGCAGTTAAATCATGGTACATAACAACTCGCATGACCTAGAAACCATGCATCAAATAATACATGACTACTTGTAATTGAATGTAACAAGGCTGAGGCTAGCAAATTACTTACAAACACCAGTGTAAATTATAAAATAGAATTTTACCTGCTTACAGATGTTAGCATAGTTTTCTATAGCCTTGCATTGATCCATGGCCTAGAGATACCATGAATGATTCTAAATGCACAAACTTTTTACTTTAGACACCCACATGTACAAGTGTTAAGGCTTTGTGTACAAGTGCCTTAATGCATAAGGTGAGTGTCCAAAGAAAAATGTCTGCATTTAGAATTACCCAGCTACAATCCCACTTATCAAAGTTCTCCAATTCTTGATTGTACCGATGTTCAATGAATTTGGTAGAAAAAAGAAAGAGGGTTGCAAGTTTATAATCTCAGTTGAAGCTAGGTCCAAAAATAAACTTCTACAACCAGGGGCAGAGGGAGGGTGGGC
>JAOTRH010000001.1:6771886-6801449 GCA_034768845.1 Heliamphora exappendiculata
TCTCTTCTGAAGATCAACTTGCCGACCTTTTCACAAAATCTCATCCTCCTGGTCGCCTCCGTGCTCTAATTTTCAAATTTTAGCTGATTTCGTAATCTCACGTTTGAGGGAATGTTAGAATAGTAGATTGATCTGATTTGATTTTATTCTCTATTTATTGTATTTCTTTTCTTATTTATCTCTATTCGTCTATAAATAGGTCATAAATTGTACAGTTTCAATATACAGAAAATATACGATTATTTTTCCTTCTCAATTTCTTCAATGTATATGAGGTAAAGATTCGTTATATGTAGTAATGCAATAGCTAATATATACTATAGGCAGATTGAATTAATGACGGGTTGAATAAATATAAATTTGCAACCAATCCACTCTCATTATTTTTTACTCAACCCATTCAATTAATTCGATTCACTCACTCACATAACCCGTGCAGGGTGAGTTGGGTTTGGGTTGAATTGGCAAGTTGAAGCTGATTGACAGATTATTTGCACATCTCTATTTAAGCAATATTTATTTTCAAGCTTCTCTTGATAATAATAATGTATACATAACATATAATATTATCTTAATGATAAATGCATTGCTTTAAGTACTATTGAACGTATATAAATTACGTAGTCTATTTTATAGCTGAATTATTTCACAATAGTCAGTAAATTAAATGAGTTATTACACATGTGACCGTTGTAACATTATTTTTGTACGTTATAGATGTTATAATATAAAATATAACATGCAATTGAATTATTTTTTATATTTAGAAAGTGAAAAAATATAGCAATACACGTAATTAAAAATGACATCATTAACATAACTGAAATAAAACTAAACTCATTGAATTGTGCAAATAATGAATACAAATTCAATTTACAGTAAATGCAACCAATATAAACTGTTCTTTAAAAACATTAATCTGGTGATCTTTTTATTGAACTTAAAAATAAAAATATATGTATAATAAATTTAAATAAAATAAATAAATTATTTAAAACCATATTTAGCATGAGTTTATTACTAATTCTTTTATACATTCAAACGACAAATGGAAGTTCCATACGGTGAAAGAACATAACATTTATGTAGCCTCTGTTTGGCTTCTTCTTTTTTTTTTTCTTTTTGTTTAAATTTTTTTTAAAATGCTCATTTATTTGATTTCTTATTATAATTAATTGTCTTTTTCTTTCGTATCTACTTAAAAACAAAAAACTAAAACTTACAAAAAAAAAAAAAACTAAATCAAATACAAGCGTTGCTGATCATTCAGAAAATGAAACGTGAGATGAATGCCAAATGACAAAAAAAAAATAAAAAAATTCAAAGGACACAATTGACTTTTACTGCTACATATGAATTTGTGCCTAAATACGTTGTTCCAAACGACTGAAAAAAAAGAGTGCAACTCCATAAAAATGTAGATGAGAGCACGTGTCATGAGAGAGGTAATAATAAAAATAAAATAAAATAAAAAATCAGAAGAGAATGAGAAGACATACGTTGATCATTGGGGGTACTTGATAAAATGAAAGCTCTATTTTAGAGTACCTATATCAATATTAATCAAATTAGTTAGTTAAATTATTAATTATGTTATTTTAATTAGTCACTTCTGATTTAATACTATATTAATATTAGTTATTTTAGCGACCCTCTATGAAATAATATAACTTTTTATTTTTTATTATTAATTTTTATTTATTATTATTATTTTATTTGCAAAATTATTATACTTTCTTCAATTATAAATAGCATAATTTTTTTAATCGTGACTTTTTTATTCACAATTTAAGTATTCAAAAAATTAATTATTAATTAAATAGTATAAATAATATAAAAATATGATTTATTGGGTGAATAGTCATCTAACAAGTTTGTTGATTCATTATAACTATAAAACTAAAATAGCTAGCCGTTTAGCTAGTTTGTTGGAGCTTTATTTTATATATTTAGCTAGCTAAAAGAGCTAAAAAAAACTAATTTAACTAGATTGGTAGATATGCTCTTAATGTCTCCAATCTACACTCATGCGTTATTACACTCCATCGCAATTTATAATTTAAATTTGAAATAATCACAATTACCTATTTTGATATTTAAACTTATTACAGGGACCTCACATGTGATCTCTGAAATTACACTAATCTCTCATGAAATTTAATTTTTAACATCAATTACACCCAACTGTTAAAATTTTCGTTGAAATTTAACGAAAACTGCCATTCCCACTCCAAAATCACCATTCTCATCCCAAAACTACTCTTCAAATCACATTTTCCTCCAAAATCACCATTCCCACTCTAAAATCACCCTTCCCAAAATCACAATTCCGTTGAAATTTGAGGTGGGAATTGTAGTTTTGAGGGGGGAAAGGTGCTTTGAAAAGGTAGTTTTGGGGTGAAAATGGTGATTTTGGGGTGGGAGGGATAATTTTTGTTAAATTTCAACAAAAATTTTAACAGTTTGGTGCAATTGATGTTAAAAATTAAATCTCGGGAGAGGTTAGTATAATTTCAGAGACCACTGGGAGGTACCTGTAATAAGTTTAAACCTCATGGGAGGTAAGTGTAATTATCCCTGTTAGTCCAAGGGCACTTTAATTTGATTTTGATGATTTTCATAATTTATTTTTTAAAAATAAATATTTTTAAATAGATAATATTTTATATTTTTAAAATGAAAGTGTTAACACATTTTGAACAATCACATTTGACACCTTAGCCAAAAAGGAATGACTTTTATCTCAAAAGGTTTAAACACTCAAGAATTCTATAACTTGAATTTCTTGATGTTGATCTTAATTGAAAATTAAGTTAAGTACTCTTAAGTCAAAGTATACTTGAAGCTTATCAAGTGTGTCAACACAAATTAATCAAATGCTTTGACACCCTAACTGTGTTTCAAGTTGATCTTTAAGTACCAAAATGTTAGTGTCAACACAAATCATTTTGTGTCAACACAAAATGAGCCAAAATACCTAGGACTCATTTTGAGTCGACACAAATCATTTTGTGTCGACACAGAAGTGACTCTCACTTCTGATTTTTGAAAGTTTGAGTCGACACGAATGGAAATTGTGTCGACACAAAACAACTGAGACCTGCTTGCAAAATTTTAGTGTCGACCCCTCAACAAATCGTGTTGACCCAAATGTTCCAAAGTCTGCCTGCAGAATTTTGGTGCCGACCCTAAGAAGATTCATGTCGACACAAAACTACCGAGGTTTTCTGCAGAGATTTAGTGTTAACACCAAAGACAAGTTGAGTCGACACCAAATGGTTCCTCCGAATGTTGAAGATTCAAGCGTGTCGACACCAGGTTTATTTGTGTCAACCACAGGACGTTGGAAGGTAAAATGCAAAATTTGTGTCGACCCCTTAGAACATTCGTGTCGACCCAACCATTTGAAGAACTCTGCCCTAGACACGTTGTGTTGATACCAAATATATTTGTGTCGACCCTGAAGACGAAAATTTAAATTTCAGTAGATCTCAACGGTTGAATTTTTGGCATTTATTGCCCCCACCTATCTCAAACGGTCAAGAACTCACAAGAATTTATATAAAGAGTTACGTCTCAGCATTTAATAAACAGAAGAGAGAGACTTGCATTTTATTACTCTATTGCTCAAATCCATCAAGCTCATATTTATTACTGTAACTTCTGTTCTTGTTCTTCATATCTCTTTACTATTTCAGTTATTGTAAATCTATCCTGTAAAGAGAGTGAGAGTTTCTTATTCATTACATATCATTTATTGTAATCTAGGGTGAGTTACCCTGTTAGCCTTTGAGTGAGTGAGTGAAACTCATTAAAGAAGAGTTCAAGAGAGATTAGAAGAAAACAGAGACTTATTTTCATAAGATATTCTTGAAACTGTAACAGACTTGTGAATGTGCTCGCAAATATTCAGATAGCTCAAGTAGAATCTTGAAGCTTGTAAAGGTTTGGAATACGTCCGGAAGTATTCTGGATAGTGAAAATACTCAAGGGAGATCTTGAGGAGTGGATATAGGCTAAGATAAAGCCGAACCACTATAAATTCCTGGTGTCTGGTTCTATTTCTCTATTTCTCATCTTTTA
Source organism: Heliamphora exappendiculata (assembly GCA_034768845.1). Classification (NCBI taxonomy): domain Eukaryota; kingdom Viridiplantae; phylum Streptophyta; class Magnoliopsida; order Ericales; family Sarraceniaceae; genus Heliamphora; species Heliamphora exappendiculata. Next base: position 6,775,970 of record JAOTRH010000001.1, read on the forward strand.
ATATTTGTATTAATTATATTCTTGCATACCTTGCTTTATTGCAATATTAAAAGAGTTCTGAAAAAATTTTAAATTCCTTATTGATAGAAAAAACCCAATTCAATCCCCCTCTTGGGTTGCCTAGATCTAACAATCCCTTTAAATTTTGATCCATTTTCGTGGGCAATTTAGTAAATGCAGTTTTTTAACATTGTTGAATTTAGTAGTTTATATATTATAATTTGTAGTAAAAGTTGTAAGTACTTGAAAATATGGTAGCTTGTAGCTGAAATATAAGAAAAAATAGTTATAAATTATAGTAGAAGTTGTGAATATTTATAAAAATTTATAATTTATAACTAAAATTAATAATAAAAAAATAAAAAAATAAAAAATACTAGTAACTTTGGCAAACATGTCCAAAATAATTGTTGCGTCTGTATGTTGCACACTAAATATTTTATAAAATGTGCCTATTATTATTATTATTATTATTTTGAATCTCCCAGCAAATTAATGGATACATGCGTTATTGTCAACATTTTTTATATTACATAGAAACAAATTAAAAAGCTTCAACAATAATAAAATTGGTATTTCGGTCATTTTAACCCTTGATCTCAACATAATTAATAGTTGATTAATTAACTTTATTAAACAAGTTGAAAATAAAACTATAAATATTAAACAAAAAAAAAGTGTAATTTGTAAAATTACAAGAATACTATATTAGTTATAAATTTCAAACCTCGATAGTGATTAGTATATTTTATCTTAAAAAATAAAATAAAATACATTGACCTCTTGTTAGATTTGTAACTAATACATAAATACTGATTTAATAAATTAAATCTCGGTGTTTAATCATTTTATGGTTGAATTTTTGCTAATATTTTTATGTTGTATAAATAGAAAAATTAAAAGGGCTAAATAAAAAATAAAATATTTTAGTATTTTCATGGACGGACATCAATCCTAATTATCCATTGGAATAATTACCCAAATAAGAGCTGTTTGGAATAATTGTTTATTTATTTATTTATTTTATTATTATTAAATTTTTTTTGTCTTTAATAATTTTTTTTATCATTTTATCAAACTAGAGATAATTACACTTACCTCTCATGAGATTTAAGTTTATTACAGGGACCTCTCATGTGGTCTCTGAAATTACACTAACCTCTCATAAAATTTAATTTTTAATATCAATAAAATTTTTATTAAAATTTAACGAAAATCGTCCATCACATCCCAAAATCACAATTTTCACCCAAAACTACCCTATAAATCACATTTTTCTCCAAAACCACAATTCCCACCCCAAAACCACCATTCAAATAACATTTTCTCTCCAAAATCACAATTTTCACCCAAAAACCACCATTCAAATTACATTTCATCTCCAAAATTACCATTTTCACCACAAAATCACCCCAAAATCACAATTCAAATCACATTTTCTTCCCAAAGTCACTATTCCCACCCAAAACCACAATTCAAATCACATTTTCTCTCTAAAATCACCATTCCCACCCAAAAACCACCATTCCGTTGAAATTTGGAGTGAGAATGGTGGTTTTGGGGGGAATGTGGTTTGAAGGGTGATTTTGGGATGGGAATGGTAATTTTGAGGTGGGATGGGCGATTTTCGTTAAATTTTAACGAAAATTTTAATAGTTTGATGCAATTGATGTTAAAAATTAAATATCATTGGAGGTTAGTGTAATTTTAGAGACCACAGGAAATGTCTCTGTAATAAGTTTAAATATCAGATAAGATAAGTGTAATTATCCCATAAAACTATTATAGTTTTATTATTTATAGTTTGTTCATATTTTGTTATATTCTTATTTTTTCGATTTATTTTGTTGGAAATTTGTAACTAAATGAAAATCATAAAACACACACACACACACACAACTTTGAAATTTAGCCCTGAAAATATTGTGCGTATATTAGAAGAAAAAGCTTAAGTACGTATAGTTAAATTACGTAATTAACTATCAGATACTATATCTTATTAGTAAAAATATGTATTATTTTTATTTTTAAAACAAAATATATTCTAATTGATAAAATACATTAAACAATAGTTGATTTTGTAATTTAACTATCAACGGATGTAGTTGAAATGATTTTAGGACCTGTTTGATAAGCGTTTTGAACCCATAGAATGGCTTAGTATAGATGTGAGCTAATTAAGTTAGTGTTTGTTTTGTATTTTTCAAGTTAGATTAAAAGAAGTGGTGGATGAATAATTTGATGATTTGAGTGTATTATGAAACCTAACTTGAGGGATAAGTAACCCATCTCTCACCACGAAATTCAATACAATGACGTCGTTAAAGAGCCCAAAGTATAACTTACTTAGTCGCGGCCTCTCATGCTCCCTGACTAACTTTGGATTATAGTACAGATGTCTCACTTCAACGCTGCCGGACTCTTTCGCAGCGCCTTTCGCGCCTCATTCTACAACATTGGTGGTGTCGACTCCAACGGCACTTTCACCTCTATTAAACTCCGTGCGTGGCTCCTAATTCTACTATATGTCTCATCCACTGTCTGGTTAGAGGTCAGGATGCTGAAATTTAAGGCGTTTGTTTGTTCTTTGCCATCGAGAATGGTGTTTTTTGCCGCGAGTAGTGTGAATATGCTAAATTTTGTTATTACAAGAGTAGTTTTGAAAATGAATTAAAATAATCATATTTTATATTATTCAATTTTATAAAAAATAAATATGAATTTGTATAATTTATTTTACTATTCTACCCAAATAAAACATAAAAAAACTAATTAAACCTTATTTATAACTTTTATATTAATCATATTTCGTTATTAATTCCACTCTAGTTATATGGTATGTCATACTCGCCTTTGAATTAAGTCAATTAACTCGGATGAGCCTACATAGACCTCGAATCTTCGGCAAGCCCCTACAAAATCGACTAAATTACGTTTTCGCCCCATCCTCTCCGTCGATCACCGACCACACCTCAAATTTGTGCCCTTATTGCTCGCGTCGGGGACATATATAGAAACCTAAAAACTACTACACAGAGCTCAAACAAGTCTATAAACAGTTCTGAACGTAAATGTGTATCTAGAGAGAAAGGGGAAGCGGGAATAGAGAGATGGATCATCAGGAGCAAGAACAAGAACACGAGGTGTACGGAGGAGAAATCCCCGACGGAGATATGGATGCCGATGTAGAGATGTCCAGGGCTGAAGAGGACGACCCTAACTCCAAGGTTCTCCTCCCTCGCTTTCTCTCTCTCTCTCTCTCTGTATTCTACTATTCATCTTCCTCAACTCGTATCTAGTCTGCCCTAGTTCTTGATGGTTTTTGCCGTTGAATAGGACTTGGAGGACATGAAGAAGAGACTGAAGGAGATCGAAGAAGAAGCTGGCGCCCTACGCGAAATGCAGGCCAAAGTTGAAAAGGAAATGGGCGCCGTTCAAGGTTCTCCCTCTTTTTCATTTCTATGTCTTGTTTTTGCCATGTACAGGGCTTTCTTCTGAATCTGGTTTTTGGTTATTCTCCTTCTGTTCTGGTTACGAAATTAAACTTTTCTCCGTGGAAAATCGAGGTTTGGAGTCGGGAGTGTGAAATCTAGATATAAGGGCATCACATTGTTCTGGATTCATATGACCGTTCTATGGCAATAAGTAAATAAAGTCGGATGAACTGTTCAATTTCAAGTTTCTTGTTCTTTGCCTTGCGCTTGGATTATTATGAGCTTGGATTAATAACTTTGAGGAGTAATAAATTAATGATTGATAATAATTTGTGCAAACATGCCTCGTGTGAACGGCCAATAATGTTGCTATTCCACTTTATTGGAGTTTGAGGAACTTTGAGGCTGCACTCACGAAAATGGGGATTCCCTCAACAGCATGGATCCTTGAAAAATGAAGCTAAGGGCCCAATTGGCAACTAGCTTAAAAGCTAGTCTTTTTTTCTTTTTTGCGTTTTTAGTGAAAAAAAAAAAAAACTAGATTGGGTTTAAAGTAGATTGTTTGGTAACTTAGCTTTTAAGCTAGATTTTTTGAAGTTGGTTGTTTGGGTAAAAAATTAGCTTTTTTGCTTTTTGTTCAAAGTGGACAAGTTTTTCCATCTATGTATTTAATATTAACAATTATATGTAGTTGGTTGTGGTAGTAAATAAGTTTTGAATAAGGAGTATTATTGTATTTTGAAAGTGATGGGAGTCTGAATAGATTATTATGGGAGTTCGTGTTTTGATTTGACATTTTAGCTTTTTTGTTTTTTTGCTTATTTACCAAACGAGCAATTTTGATTTTTTAGTGTTTTTAGCTAAAAAGCTAAAAAAGCCAAAAAAGTCAAGTTGCCAATCATGGCTTAAATATAGAAAGGTGAAAAGAGTAACAGAACATGGAAACCTTGCAAATTTTGTTACGACTCCAAATCTATGTCGAACACATACAAAAGCGAATTCAACCGAAGGATGATATTAGATATGCAAAAAGTCAAAAGACGTTATTACATTCAATGCATCCTTGGGTTCTTTTAGGGTTTTTAAGCCTTATTGGAAAACCTTATATATTTGTCATCTATCTCTTTATCCAATCGGGAAACTATATTTATACTATACTATAAAGACACTTCCCTCTTGGAATAGCCTTTTCTTGCAGTCCTATTAGAACTTTTATATTATTCTTTTAATATTTATGGCAATTAAGACTAACATTCAAGTTGAGGGTAGATATGAAGTTCCATTTTCATCTCACCCATTTTCAAATCACCTTCAACAATATAACTCCGCCCTTCCTATCATATAATATCCTACGGATTTATGACAACTGTCACAAGTCTCCCATGTGAATACCCCGAGGTATTATAGTGGTGATTATGCGCATTATGCAAGAACCATGTGTTGCCAGTTAAAATTTTAAAATGGTCATATTGGGTTATACTATAAAATATTGTCATTTGCCAAAAATTCTTTAGCATCTACGGCTTGTTATTGAAGACTTGCAAATTTTCCACATAAGCCCTATATTGTCGAAAGATCCGTGGCTGATAGAGATTCAAGACAATAGGGAAAATGTCTTAAAAGCTACAATTAGGGACAAAAAGTCTATTAAAATATAATTTATGCATGGGCCATGCTTACCAATTTATAATTGGGAAGACAGATGTTAAGCTTATAACGTTTTCAAAAAATTTTCTTCAATGCTTGAAGATAAGATAAAGTGTTCACGTGACATGGCATTCCTTACATGGGTAGGGCTTCCAAGAATTGAACTATTCATAAATAGCTTGGCTTTATTGGATTGTGAACTTGTTCATACTCGTTTAATAGTTAAACAAGCGGAGTTGAAGCCTTATATTTGGGCCCAGTTCTTAAAGAGCTTTTCATGAGTTAATCATAGTTTTTCTAGGTTAGGCTCTTAAAGTAGGCGGGACTGCGCATTTAGGATGCCAATGCAATAATTCTACGATGTATTATGTGTACCATTTGGATAGGCTCGAAGGGGAAAAGATATGGGGATGCAAAAATGAATTGGAACATGTGGATTTATGAGATTGATTGACAAATGAGAATACATGTAAAGATGTTAGATGAGACGCATATGCAAACATAGGACAAAAAGAAATGCCAAAGCGAGAACAAACAAAAGAAGACCCTTTCTTAAGGGAAAGGAATAGGTGATGTGTTGCTCAGGAGTTAAACTTAGGCAACCGCCTCCCCCCCCCCCAATTTAAAAAAAAAAAGAAAGAGCTTAGGCTCATATCTCCTATGGCAGGTGAGACTGTGCAACTATGATGAAATGGTAAAGTTATAGTATGCTATGATGTGTTACATCGAGGGTTGGATCAAAGAGTAAACATGTGAGAAAGCTAGAGGCATGAATAAATTGCAAGCCACTTAAATGTTTGCATGATTGTGCTTTGAATGAGGTAAAAAATTCCTTTCCTTCCTGAAAAGGGTGCTTCCTTAAATTTTCTTGCTTCCACTTTTCGTATTGTTCTCTTTCCTATGCATGCTTATCATCTAGGATCTTTACTATCTCATTTCTTATCCGTCTCATAAATCTATTGACTTCATAATCAATTTTTTATCGACAACAAAATCTTCAATTTCTTCCATAGTTTGGTTTCTTCGGATCTACTTCCATAGAGTGACTATAATATTAGAAAATCTTATGTTCTGTTTGGTTCCTTTGGGAAAGTAGGTCAGAAAAGAAAATAAATAATTATGGAGGAGGAAAACAAAAGAGAAGAAGATAAAGGATGGGAGGAAAACAAAAGAGAAGAAGATAAAGGATGGTTGTGCTCTTACTTGTTTGGATAATCTGTGAGGAAAAAAGGAAAAGACTACATTGTCCCCCTATTGTTTGGGGAAGATGGAGGAGAGAAAGAAAATAGAAGAAATTTTATTATGTGAGATGGTAGAGTAAAAAGGGAAATCACTTTTAAAATTAGGGACAAAAATGGTACTCACCGTCTCTATTTTCCCTTCTCTCCAAATTTATTTTCTTTTGGAGACATTCAAAAATTGAGCAACGATTGTGGTTTCATTTCATTTATTCTCATTTCTATCATCCCTCTCTCTCTCTCTCTATTCGAAAGGAATTATTTTTTTTCTCTCTCTTCTTCTCAAATTACCCAATCCAATTGGACTGTGAAAGATGAGTCGAAGAGGGCAACTGGATTTGAAGTCACACCATACTATATTTTCATGGTTTAGCCCAACTTTTAAGAGTATGATCTTGCTTTCTCCCGCCCCGTCACTTTCTCTGTGTATGTATCGTCGATATCTGCATATACTCATTTGCATCTGGCTATCCATATGCTTTCTTCATGATGATGACATCGTTTTATGTTTTCTCTAACAATTTATAGGTATGACTGGATAGGATTTTTTATTTTTAAGATAAAAAAGGAAAAACATTTGTAGTTGGTTTAAGATCTGAGAGAAGCTTCGATAAGATTGAATTATGGAAATTTCAATATTTTAAGTTTGTGCTAGATTGGGTATAATCTCGATTGAAGCTTGAACAATTTCTTGGTTTGTTTATGCAAATGTAAAAATATCCTTACTCTCTTTATCTTGGTTTATTTTTTTGTATGTATGTAGCCATATTTATGTGTGCATGCGTGTATATAAATCTATATTTCGAGCCCTTAAGTCATTTGGGAATATTTTGCAAGGGAAAAACATGTCGGAGATAGCATTATTTGGTAACTTTGGTATATACGGAAGTTTTTCATTCATTTTATTCTAAGAGGTATGTTAGGTACAATATTAGCCCTAGTAATTATTGTTTTGTAATGCAACCGTCACTGCTAATTACTAATTCTCAAGGGACCATCTTTGTTTCACTGCAGAGCTAAATAATCTCGGAATCATTATGACGATTTTTGGATATGGTCTATGTACTTGAGAAATTGATTATTTTTTGGAAAGGAAAAATACTTGCTAAAAACAATTTGAAGGAAGGTTAATTGCATCAAAATTTTGAATGGAGAGTATCACATTTGCAAATTCCTTTCTTTACATGGGGCTGACACAACTGTAATTGGCTAGAAACTTTAAATGGACATACATAGGATAGAATGAGGGAGACCTTGAAAGATATTCACATTCCATCTCTTCATTCTTTCCATTCAAACAAGGCCTTAATTGGAGTCACAACGTCTCGTTTTTTTCCCTCGATGGATTCATTGCCTGTAGATTTCTCAGGAGATTTGAACTTTTATGGAGGAACGAACTTCTATATGCTCTTGGTACCTTGTGGCTTGCACATAACTGGGTAGTCGTCAAATCGGAATTCAAATCATGTATCATCCTATTTTTTTAAATCATGTATCGTATCGAATATCGTAAGACATTTAATTTTAGAAAAAGATTGAGAAATAAGTATATTTATTAAAACATCACCATATTACAAGGAACGAAATGTTAGATAGTGCTTGAATGGTGGTGGAAACACTAGTTTCGGCTTGAATGGAAGTATAACAATATGAGAGCAAGGTTCTTGAGAATTAAGATATGCGTGAATCAATATTTAATACACGTGAAATATAACAAAAAAATATGACAGGCAAATCATTATTCTAACTCAAATCAAGTTTACCATCAAAATGTTTCTCATTCTTAATAATTGTATATCATGTTTTTTGCATTGTCCTAATATATCATTTAGGTTTTGGAATTTTAAATTCTCAATTAATTTGTTCAAATGAGAAACTATACAAGTGTAAGTGACCACAAATTATTGTTATAAGATACTTAACTACCAGGTGAGTAGATATTTATGATGACAAACAAAAACAAAAGAAAAATTACTCTTAATATATTAGCAATCCAAAATTTTCTAAAAATGTTTATTTTTTCACAAAGTAAAATCATATAAATAATTAAATATTCATGTATCGTATATATTGCATCATGTATCGCATACCTCATATTACATCATGTATTGTATACGCTATGTGACATCGACTGATGTATGGCTCTCAAATGTGGGTATGTATTAAGTGTTCGGTCTATCTAATTTTCATGTCAAGAATACTGGGACACGACACAATATTTATATTTTCTAATATATATCTTTTAGTTTTTGGGATGAATAGTGGTTACAAGGTTTCATAGAGTATTTCATGCATAATATGAGTGTTTATGCATAATTTTATAGAACTTGAATTACTATATATATTTTATAGGTAAATGTGAAGCTAAGAAGGTGGGCATATATTCGATACTTTTATCCAAGTGTCGATTGTCCAATAAGGGTATTTTATACATTTAGAAGAGTTTACGTAACATAGTACATTCATATCATAAGATATATTTAACTTATGTTATGCCCATGCGATATGTGTCAATTTACCTTTTAATTTTTCAAATCGTAAGATATTGACAACACTCCTACAACCTTTTTGGTGTTTTTGTAGATTTTATTTTTTATTCTCAATTTCCAAAAAAAAAAAGTATGTGGGGAGGAGGACGCATTCCTTGTAGCCATTTTACAAAGAAATATTACAAATATAATCTCGTCATATCCATCAATCTTCACTATGTGCATCTGTCCAATGCTGTATCAGATTTTACTCTTCAATGCAACTAGTAGCATATGAAACTTATCAGTTACAAAAAAGAAAACAAAATATCTGTCTTATAAACCAGGAATTTGTCTAAATAAATTGCTCGCGACTCCATATTGCCAGTTTTTTCTCTTTCTTTTTTTTAAAAATCTTTTTTGAAAGTCTAATGTAACTTATTGGGAGAGTAGCGTATGCAATCCCTGCAAGATGGGCCTTCTTAGCTTAGGATTCAGGTAGTCTATGGTGTCCAAACTCCAGGTTTGAGCTAGACTTGAGCATGCTAATGTTTCTTCTACAAATCATTTACCTGGTGTGTCATCTGAAGCATTCGCATCCCTAAAATGCCTGACAAGTCTGCTTTTTACATGTCACCAAGTGTGTATACTGTTACTGAGGAAATAATTTTTTATCCTAACTGTGGCCAATGTGAAACCTTAGCTTTTTTAGTTGTCTGTTGGGTTTATGCTGCACAGATAACTGCACAATCGTTACTAGTTACCACTTTGATTTTCTGTATATTCTTAAATTTGAGGATAAATGTGTGTGACATTTTTTTACCAAAAAAGTTTTCATATTCCACATTTGTATTTGTTAAAAGAAATTTATCAATTTCATCCGAATACCTGACTATCTTCTGTTTGCAAAATTGCAAGGTTCACTGCTTATATTGTCAGCATTTCTTCTTAGTTCATTAATCTTTTTGTGTTCTATTTTTGGTATTTTGTGCATGTATGAAGACTCTTCTGGTGCTTCTGCCACTCAGGCCGAAAAGGAGGAGGTGGATTCACGTTCCATATATGTTGGTAATGTGAGGTTTTACAATCATTTTCCTGGTTTCAGACTTATGGTTTCTTTAAATCTTGTATCATGGCCTAGAACTTGAGTTATCCTCATTATCTTGTGCTTTTATTCTGCATTCATTTAATGTGTATGTATCTATACAAAATTTCTTGGAAGGATGCCTATGATCAGTTATTGATTAGAAATTGGTTTGTCTATGGGAGGAATGCATCTAACCATCCCATTATTATTGGCAGTAAAACACTGTTTACTTGAATTTGGTGTTGTTGGAGAGCTTATTGTTAATAGCATGGCAACATTAAGAATTACTACTAAGAGTAATTACCGTTTGCCCCCTTAAAGTATGACTCATTCCCCACTTCAGCTCTTAAAGTTCAAATTTTCCCACTTTGGTCATTGGGCTATTATTTTTTCGCCTGTTCAGTCCAATTTCTAACTGTTGTCTAGTCATTGGCAGAAAGTGTCACATGGATCCACGCATCTCCCAGTGACACCAATGCCACTTGGATGAGGGTACATGATATGTGTTGGACATGTATACATGCATTCATCCAACAAAAATTGTCTATAGAATTTAGGCTTACCATATACTTACGTGTAAAACTCTTATCATATCCAGGAAATGTTCTCTGTCACCTTATAAGCATCACAATTGAGAAAATAAAAGAACGATGCAAAGAAACATGAATATTTTGTTAGGTCTCAATGTAAACATGAACCAGATGAATATGAGGTTGAGACGGGTTCACACATCCGATACCTATATCCAAGTTCATGTAACAGTGTGGCTTCGCGCCGTACTTTTTATATGCTTACAAAGCGATAGTAAGCAATTAGAGCACATTAAAAACATTCAAGAGTTCATGGACCAAATTGGGAAGTTCAAAGTTTAAAGGCCAAAGTGGGAACCAATATAGTATGCCATGTGCAATTGCAATTTACCATATAACCACAAGGGGAGGAGGAGGAGGAGGAGGAGGAGGAGCACACTATCAAGAGGCCTTTTGCCTAATGGTATGGGTCACGCTAACACTCTATGAGGAACAATAATGGTAGATCATACTATCAAGAGGCTTTTGCATGCTACCAAGAGGACTTTTGCCCATGCTTCTCCCAAGATGCCTTTTGCCCAATGGCATGGGTCCCTTATGGTATGGGTCATTCTCTAAGGATCAATAATAGTGGAGCATACTACCAAGAGGCCTTTTGCATATCACCGAGAGTTGCCCAATGGTGGTGGTAGTAATAGGAGTAGTAATAAGAGAAGAACAATAATAGTGGAGCATACTACCAAGAGGCCTTTTGCTAGAATGGGTCACGGTTTGAGCAATAGTAATAGTGGTGCATGCTATTAATACACCTTTTGTCAAATGGTATGGGTCACTCTTTCATATGGGATGTGAGGGGTTGGGTTCAAGCTTTGTTAAGAGCAACGTGTGAGAGTGGGTGGGTGTGTATTTGCTATCACTTTCTCAGATAGGATGTGAGGGGTTGGGTTTAAGTATTGTTAAGAGCAAGATGTGAGAGAGGGTAGATATGTGTATGCCGATAAAAAAATTGTCCCTTCAGTTCTGTAATAAATATATTTTAGTAAACTAAAAAAAATTGAGCAGAAAAACCAAAAACAATTTTGTAACAAAGCTAAGAACAATTGTATATGCAAGAGTAAACTTTGGTTTAGAAACAAAACATTGTATTTGTTTTGACAATAAGCAGAAAAGAAATGGGAAAAAAAAACTTAGAATAAACTCTTACAGTATTGCTGCAAAAGGAATGAATTTGTGATCGAGTCTAACGTTGGATGTTATATCCTTAAGATAGAATTTGCCATCGTCTCGGCGCTTGTGAATGGTGGACGCCTATCTACCAAAATAAAACGCTTACCATGTGCAGAAGAAGTACTGCAAACTTCACACACAACGAGCTGACTACACCTTGCACTCTCTCTATAACAGGAGCATAATGAAGAAGAAGAAGCAAGTACGGAATTTTTGGATGATGAAAATTGGCTAGTCAAGTAGGAGACTGTTCGGATAAGATGAATAGGCACAAGATGTACCGTTTACTGGTTCGGTTGCACCTGACCGCACCTGAATCGATGTGAAGGTTTAAATCGAATCAATGCATTCCAGAACTCACAGTTCTGGAGTGAAAAATAATGATTAAACATATAAATTATTTAGTTATTGGCCCGGCTCGGCCCGTTGGTCGAACAGATAGACGGCGGTGACAGCACGCGCGTGTGTGTTTTGTCGGGTTAGGCCCAAACCCGCACGTGAGTAAGTCCTCCCTTATCCACAAAACTTAGTACCCCTTGAGGCCCAAACCCCAATCTAATTTTGAGTCTTATAAGCTCCTTAAGCTTTCTTCTCCCTTGCAATGTGGGACAAAGCTCTCCAACTGCAAGGTATCATCTTTGGAGCTAAATTTCATTCACTTCTAAAAGGGTTTTGCCAATTTAATTATATGTACTTATTCCTCACATATACTTCAAACATTTTCCTTTAATCATCCTCATAAAATTAATTGTGGAATCCACCTTTAATTAGATTAAAAAATAGTAACAAACAAAGCCATTTTCCCAACATTGGTCGTATTTTATTATAGCACATTTGATTCCAGAGCATGTGACTGTATCTAATGGGGCTGTTTGACCATATGTTTGCCCTGGAGGCTTATTCCATAAAGAGAGTTTTTGAAAGAAACAAAAAAGCTGGATTGATTATCTTCCACATACCTGTCAGTGTCATTGTAGGTAATGGTTTAGAAAAGGAATGAACCCCATTTTAAATCCCGATGTGATTGTCTCACAATTAGATTTTTTTCCCTTTTCTCGAGAATTGTGCTTGGGCACAATTAGATTTTTTCCCTTTTCTCGAGAATTGTGCTTGGGCTAATGTCAACTCCATTGTTCATGGTTTGATGCTGGATCCTTATGTCTAGAGCACCTGAACTTTTGTGTGGTACACAATAACAGACATTAATGTAAACCTCCTGGAATGAAATTAAAGTTAAAATATCATAGTAAGGGTTTAAAACAGTTCACTGCAGATTATGTCTCAGAGAGGTTCATCATCAATAATCTGCATTAATATGCTCTTCAATTCTCCCCCCCCCCCAAATAAACACCAAAGTGAGCCATTAATATTTGTTTTAAATGAAAAAGACTGTCCTATTGGGGGAAATTTTTTGATCTTGGTAACTTGAATTCTTGGTGCGTTTCTTGACACTTACCTTTGATTGTGTTTCTAATTGGGAGTTTACTTTTTCAATCACTTCGAGGTTTATTAAGTGTGACTTTCGGGGAGCAGTAACAGTGAAGTTCATAGGGTGGAGTGCTAGTTATCTCTTGGGCTGATTGGAGAGTTCGTTTTTATGGCTTCGGATTAAATGATCAGTACAACATAGTCTAGTATATTCATTTCTATGCTTTATATTTAAATGCAACTATAAAGAACTTGTATCTGGAGAATCTGTCTGGACTCTGGAGAAAATTGATGTAGTTTGTCTACTGTACATTAATTTTGTTTCAATGGCTTCAATCCATTTTAGTTCTCTATAATTTACTCCGCTTTTTAACTCTTTATAATTTGTTTACTGGTATCTATGTCTTAAAGCATATCTTCTGTGCAAGTGAGCATTGTTTATGAATGAATATGTTCTGTGTTTTGTTTTAAACTTCAGGTGGACTACTCATGTACACCCGAGGAGGTTCAACAACACTTCCAATCCTGTGGGACAGTCAACAGGGTCACAATTTTGACAGATAAGTTTGGCCAACCTAAAGGATTTGCTTATGTGGAGTTTGTGGAAATTGAAGCTGTTCAGAATGCTCTTCTGTTGAATGAATCAGAGTTGCATGGTCGCCAATTGAAGGTCCTCCTTGAAAGTACATTAATATGAGTTAACAACTTTGGCGCACAGAGATTTTATTATTTACTATGCGATGGATACTGTTTTTCTGCAGGTATCTGCAAAACGAACTAATGTTCCTGGGATGAAACAGTATCGAGGAAGGCGTCCCAACCCGTATTTTGGTTTTCAATCCCGAAGGCCCTTCATGCCTGGTCCAGCTTTCTACCCTTCATATGGATATGGGTAAGCATTAGAAATTATCAAGTGCTGTGTGGTTGCTTGGTAGAAAAATGAAAAGATGGGAAATAGGGAAAAACCTTATGACAGGTTGAGTTAGAATGGAAGTTTCAACTCAGGTTTTCTTTTGCTTTCCTCTAATTTATCAGCTCCTCAATATTTCATTATTAGACTGGCTTTGCCATTATATAGTGCCACGAGAGGTAGAGGAAGTTGTTCTTATCAAATTCGAATATTAGATAAATTATAATGTTGCAATGATTTCCAAGGTTAAAATTTTCTGCTGGAGAAATTCTGGCAGATTCCATTACAACATTGCACATTTTTGTCAAGGGGTTAAAACTTGTCATGGAGGAGGGAGCTTTCAAATACACACTTTTATGCTGAGTACACTTGCCGGTACAAATATTTATGCATTATGTACAAGGTCTCAATGCATGTTGGGGGTGTACCAACTACCAAGTAAAACTGTGCGCACATAGCAAGCTCCCCATGGAGTACAAACTACCATTCACCATGTTTGAGATTGCTAGATTTATTTGTTGTTCATCCTAATAGGTTTTTGTTACAACAATACATTTTTTTATGATATTTTCAATGTAAAACCCTAAACCCTTATAGTTATTTCACCATGTTTTTGAAGTGCATAATGGAGTATCATGATTGGGACGAAGGCAAGGCTTGGTTTGGTTTGGTATAAATATAATGGAATATCATGCCATGTCCCTTGATCATCACTCGTGGTATTTGACTTCAGTGGTACATTTGACTTCAGTAGTACAAGGCATGTGTAAATGCATGCACTCATACATTCAAATGTTATTGTTCACAAGATTGTTAGAATTGTACGATTCACAATTTGATTCATACGATTCAATGAGTTTCGGTCTACACAATACGAAAAGATACTAGGAATCGGAAGTCACATTGGAGCGTTATGATTCACGGTTCGATTCATACAATTCTTGCGATTGAGACCATTTTTAAAAAAATACTCTAAGTGATGTCGTTTGATGCAATGATGATAACCCAATCCCTTTTGTTTATTTTACTCGTTGATCATGATAATCCATCTTTTAGGAAGGTATGGTGCAATCGTATTCATCCGTTATAAAAGGTTTTAGTGGTCTTGTGCTTGGTCATCGAGATGATATTCTTATTGTGGTTGTGGATAATTTATTATATATTAGTCCTCAATTTTTTTTTCAAACCTTAAAACTTTAAAACTTTGAAGTTCTAAATTCATAGATCTTGATATATATATATATATATATATATATATATGAATTTTATTATAGTCTATAAGACTATAACTAGGTATTACTGCACAATTCATTCGCAAGAAATAGAAGTGTACAACCATTTCTATTAATTTTTTTTTTTTGGTTTAAGTACAACCAGTGGTATCGATTAAACAAGAACAAAGAAAGTAGATACAGGGTTCTATAAGTAAATTTGTACATTATAAAATATATAAAATGAAGTGGACCTTACGATGTGCGATTCGATACGATCCACGAATCATTATTTTGGCAGAATGATTGCGGTTCGATTCACGATTGGACAACCATGATTGTTCATAAAAGTTTGGAAGCCGATCCTAATTGATTGGAACAAAGACTTGGTTTGGTTTGGTTTGGTTTGGTTTTTACAACAATCCTCAATAATTTGTTTGAATACGTTAGGGGTCCATTTCTTTTATACTAGCTAGGTTTTTCATTTGTCCCTAACGTAAATACTTCTCTGCTATAAATTTTGTGAATCCCTTTTTCGGCCCACTTTGGATTCCTCTTTTGCCCCTTCATTTAGACTTAAACATTGTATGGCCATGTCCGTAAATCAAACTTCAATATAGATCAATGGGATTATTATTTTGGAATTTTAGCAATCGTTTTGTAGAACTATTATTGATGTAATTCTTCTCTCCTATGCAGAAGGGTTCCAAGGTTCAGGCGGCCGATGCGATACAGACCATACTGATTGTGGATTTTGCATGACCTGTGGGCCTAGTGAGGGTACACTCTCTTGTTTGAGTAATGGCCTCATTTATGAAGCAGCAATTGCAGAGTAAACTTATTATGGTCACACCAATATTTCTTTAATGCAAGGAAGGATGATTTCAAGAGACCTAGTACCATCATATATGCACATTAAAAAGGCAGACTTGAATTTCTTTTTTCCCTGCCTGTATTTTTAGCTTATAGGAGTTAATGGATTTAAGTTCTTCGGCTGCATGCGAGTAAAACAAAGTTGTTGTTGTAGCGACATTGGTTTTGGATGGTCTTTTTTTATGCAAGTAAAACAAAATTGTTGAATATTTTACGATTTTGTGGTTTCAATACCGGTTGCTTTAATTGCTCAGTATGCAGGGATATATGGTATTCTTGGCAGTCAAATTCGTGAGGCTTTGCTGCTGCGATTCGGATGTAGAAAAGTTCTAGTCTGCAGGTTTGGGCTTCCATAAAATGAGCAGCAGATGTGATGGTCAAGTAAATTTGTACATGAACTGATGAGGTTCGGGTTGGAATTGAATCGATCTTGGCTTCATGATGAAGTAGTGAATCATGCAGGAGATTTTACGAGGTCTATTCTTCTTCTTCCTCTTCTGAACGGTATGTAATTGACACCAATGATGATGTTTGTTTAAAAGTTGGCAACAGGTTTTGCATGAGGAGAAAAATAAAATGTTAAAAAACAGAAAGAAAGAGCTTATTACTTGTTGAAAGTGCAACTGAGTTTAGGAAAATTGAGGTATTTTATGCTCTTGACAAATGATGAAGTTCATGAATTGAGTCTTATTTTGGAAAAATTTAGATTTAGTCCTATTTTGCCTAACTATATTAGTTTTACTCCCTTTTAAGAAGTCATACATTTTAATTTTACCCAATGTTACCTCTTTTTAGTGTCCTTAAGAACTGCTACCAAGCCAAAAAGGTATTTTCTAAAAAAACAAAATAGCTCATTTCAAATATTTTTCACTCCAACACTGAAAATCCCATTTGGTTCATACAAAAATTAACATGTGTTGCGGTAGAGATACTTATGCATTTATCGTTTTCATGTATTGTAGTAGGAATATTGATACATTTATTATTTATATGCGTACGGCAAAATCTTCAGACTTCTTGTAGTGGAGAGACTAATATATTTATTATTTACATATCACGTGTTGCAAGATCAACAATGCAAGAAGCTGATCTGTTTTGCGATTTGCAAATGTCACGAAATATTTTACTTCAATTAATTAAGAAATGTGTTTAACTCCAAAAAGAAGAAAAATATTTTCAAAGTCCAAAAAAATGGCCATAAAAATGTCCATGTTTTCAGGAAGTTCACTTACAAAATGGTTGTTGATATTATGGTTTAATCAAAATGAATTCTTTAAAATTTGAGCTGTTTAAAAGCAATTCAATTTGAAATATCCCGTATATAAAATGCCGAATTGGAGGCTAAATCAGACAAAATATTGATTTTATTTAAAAAAAAACTAAACACAATACTAAAGTTCTTACCTTCTAAAAAATGACTAATTTTTAATCAACTCTTAATATTTCAAAGTGTGTTTTGCTGTCATTAATTGGAAATGTTATGTCAATAATGTCGAATAGTGATTTGGAATTATTAAATAATTTCCCTTATAACTTATATTATAAGTACTTTTATCATATTAATTTTTGTGAACTTTAGTAATTTTGTAAGCACGCATTGAAAAAAACGTAGGAATGGAGAATCCTGGTTGTCTATCACCAGATATTCACCTCCCTTTATCTTAATGCATTAATAATTGCAATGAATATTAAAGGGTAGAGGATTCAAAAAAACTGAAGTATGTCTGTTCCGTTTAAATTTAAAAAAAAAAAACACTTAAAAGCTATTTTCAACGACTTTTTACATCTTATTTGATTTCTTTATATTTTTCTATCAAATATTTTCTTACTGTTGGTTTTTCATGATTAGACAAATGTAAAAAATGTCTATTTGAACCGGTGCTATTTTTTAAACTTAAAATGAAAAAATATCAAAATAATTTTTTTATTCCAAGCGTAAGATAGTATCCAAAGTTTTGTTTCTCATATGAATAATGATGGTGCTTGATATTACTAAAATTAATAACTTATAAATTATAATTTATAATAAAAATTATGAGTGTTTAATAAAAATTAAATTTAAAAAAAATAATAATAATAATAATATTTTTTAATAAAAATTATAAATATTTAAAATAAATTATAGTTTATAACTAAAATTAATAACAAATAACTAAAAATTTTGCCACACATCCCTTATATCACAATGGCTATGAATTTATAGTTGCTGAAGTAGATGTTCCGTCCACATAAAAGTCGCCTACGATTTGTTGACTGATCATAATGGTTAAATTTGATAATTAATTTAGTCAATTAACACAATGGAATAAATTACACTGCATGCGTGAAGCTCACCGTACTAGTAAATATGCTAAGCTGTGTAACTGTTTGTAGCCAGATTGTGTTCAAAACTAAAAGTTAAACTTTCACTAGTCATCTGGGAATTTGCTGTTACACTGTCCACAGCCTGATTGTGTTCGAAATTAAAAGTTAACTTTCACTAGTCATCCGGTAATTTACAAATTTTATTGGTTTTATTGCCTATCTTACACTCGATGCCGCTAAATTTGCAAGTAAATATGTGTTTATGTGCATATCCCCCAACCATGGCGCGCCTCTTCACTTCTTCTTCGACCAATTTCTTCAATAAATCGCAGATGTTACCCAATGCCCAAGCTATAGATATATGAGGGCGTGGATCCTGTGGTCAACAGAGCCAATATAGAGAGAAAAACCATCAGCATAACATAAAGAATGCCTCAATTACAATTTCAATTAATTGAGCAATTATCAATGGACTACTGGAAAACTATGAGGAAGATCAAGATTAACCTTATAAAACTCAGGAAGATTGTGAAGCTTATAAACCTCATTAACAGCTTGAATCTGCTTCTTTAGCTGAAATAAACTGAAAATTCAATTAAATCTCACCATTCGGATAACAGAGCAAAATTCGTACAAAAACTTAAGAGACGTAGGAAGAAATAAAGTACCGAAATTATTATTATCATTATTATTATAATTTAATTTTTGGGGGAGGTGAGGGGAAGGGTTGGCAACAAACAAAATCCATTGTCCAATAGTACAAAACCAAAGCAGGCAAAAAAGATCATAGCGGTCCGCAACCAGTACGTACTTCGAATAATTAAGAAAACTCCTCCCTTAAGCCTTCATTTGAATTGAGGGACGAGGGAGTGAAGAAAAGTGGTAGTTAGGAGGGAAAAGAGAAGGAAGGAGGAGGAGGAATGGAAGAGAGAATGTTTTTCTCTTGTTTGGTTAATCAATAATTATAAAAAGGAAGGCATATATAAAATTTATAAAAATAAGTAAAGAGTAAATGTATTAAAATATATTTTTATGATATAAACACTTCACTTTCCCTTTATTTCCTTCCAATTTTGGAAGAAAAATTAAGTGCTTAAAACGTTTGTACTCTCTTCTCCTCATAACACATTCATACCTTTCCTTTTTCTTCATAAAATGTAATTCCAACATAATATAGCTAACTTTTTCCTTTCAAATCCTTTACTTTTCCTTCTCAAACCCACCTCAATCCAAACAAGGGCTAAGAGGAAGACCTAAGTGAAACAAAATGCCTCAACCCTGACTACATCTTGGTCATGACAATATCCCTATGCCAACACAGAAAGTATGTTAAGTTTTCATATCAATATTGATGACTGTTTTCATACCAACGATATATGTTCAAGAGATGTTACTTGTTAAAACTGAATCTGCATGCTAATGAGTCGATGACTGTGTCTCAAACTATATGAGAATATAAATAAAATCTCCCTTTGACCACAATTATCCATTGGCCTTCCACTTTAGAAACCACATAACACCATAGTGATTGAGGAAAAATAGCTCAAGCCATGAATGAAGTGGTACAGAAGAAGATTATCCTACATACCTCTGTCAATCCCTCTGTTATAACTTCGATTGAAACGAAGGAACGTGTGTTCTCGTCATTAACAAACACCTCCAACTTACTAAAATCAATCAAATACCTGTTTCACATCATGGCATTGGGTGAAAAAACATATCACAAACATATAATTTTCAGTCACATTATCGGAACATCTTAAGCTGGACGTATATCTGACCTCCTCTGGAATTGGAGCCTCTGACGAAGCATAGCCACCACCGAGTCGATTTGGTGCACTCGAATTGGAACAGTTCTCCCCAAACTTATGTGGAATTCTCTCCCCAAAGCAACTTCTTCGAGCTTCAGATCATCAGAGCCCAGCATGTTGAGTGGGATGTCAACGTCAATAGCATTTAAACCAGGGACAAGATATGAGACCTTCTTCAGAAACTGGGTCAGCTCCTTCTTTGGTGCAGGAGGTATGCAAACTATTATCAGCATATAGGTTAATTAATGGACTGCTCTAACTCGGGAACTTAAATGGAATTTTTTTTTTTGGTTTAGTGGTCAAAGGTGTCCAGACAAGCTTACACACATTTCGCCTAATCCCCTCCCCAGTTTATCCCAAGATAGGCTATCCATGCTAGGACTAGGGAACTCATGAGAGAGAAATCTCTATCTCAAGAGAATTACCAAGTTTTAAATTCATGCGGTCTAGATTTACAGCTCATCCCTATTTCCACTGGGCTACCCCTGTAAACTTGAATGGAAATTGATCACGCTTGGGACACCACGAATTCAAGAAAGTTGCTGGAAAAGGTCCGAGGTAAACTATATGAGTTTTGTTTTGTTTTGTTTTTTTAAATTCAATCATTCTCACACTAGCACAACACAAGTAATTCACTTGATCCAACTCGCCATTGGACTACATAGAAAATCACAGGGACACAAGCAATCATAATTTCGTAAATCCGCAACTTGAGAAACAAATGGAAATGTACAAATGCCTGAAATTTCCCAAATTTCTTCATAATCATCAAGCATTCCAATAGTTACAGTAAAAGTAAACGAAAAGAAGATGTAGATTTGAGCCCTGCTGTAAATTAACAACAAATAGATCCACAAACAATGGGATTCTAGGGTTCAATTCAACTAGGGCTTTTAAACAGTGGATTACCTGGGATGTAAACATGTAGTGCGTAGTTTCCTTCCACGTGAGGGAAGCTCCGAACTCGACTCGCCTGGACACTTTGCAAGTAGTCTAAGGTACCTTCATCGTCAAAACATCAAACACTTGTTGGTCATACGCATCGAAATCGTACAAAATTTTGTGGATGTACTCTGATGATTGAATGACGATAGTATTTGTTTACCGATAGAGTAGGGCGGGTTGAGAAGGTCAAGGGGAGGTGGAGGCAAATGGTTTGATGCTGTGCGACTGGAACTAGAGGCTGACAGCGGGAGATGATCGGAGTCCGCCTCGGAGTCGGAGGAGGTATCCCCGTACGAGGCTCTTAGGGCCTCCATTTTCTCTCTGTGTCTCTAATCTCTTTGGCCTCGTTTGTTAGTTATAAGGCCGGGTTAGAATACTAATTCGACGGGTTACTTATAACTATGTTTTGGTTTATTTAATTTGAATCGTACAAACAATTTGAGCTTACTGTTAATCTCATCAAAGGACATCTATGAGAATATCATGCCCACTCTTAGTATTGATAATTCAGTTTGGGTGTATTGAGTTTTTGTATATAATTTTACCCTAGTAATACCAAAAATTAGTCACCCTACTTGTCGCCCTCTCTCATTTATCGTTTGCATTCGTTGATCGCCGTTTGTTTGTTTTCGTCGATCGCCGTTTGTCTTTATTGTCTGTGTTCGTCTTTCATCGTATTTAACACGATTTAAAATTTTAAAATCAAGCCCGGCAAAAAAGAAGAAGATGCTCGCATGAAAGGTACGAATCCTCTACTGAAATTTAATTCAACAAATGGTTCAAATTTAATTTTTACAAAATTGACGTTGTTTTGACTATTAAATTTGGGTTATTGGATTTTTTCCAATAAGCTTTGTTTTAGATGATCCAAATGTGTTGTTTGCAAAACTAATGACAAGTTGTTTACAAAAATAAGGATATATATATATATATATATAATCTAAATTTTTAAAAATAATTAGGATAACTTAAAACTAAAAATAATTGTTGAATATATTTTATTTATAACTTAAAACAATTTCTTTTTAAAATAAAAATTAAAACAAATACGCTTGTAAGGACATCTCCAACCCTTCTTTCATTTTTTTCATTAAATTTAAATTTGATAAAATAGTCAAAATTGTGCTCTAACCATATCATTAAATCAAGGAAAATACAAAATTGTAACCAAAATTGGTGAAAGAAGTTTTTAAGGTGAGTTCAATTCTTTTTTTTGATAAAATATTTTAAAAATAAATGGTTAAAATATTCAATTTTTGTCATAAAAATGGTTAAAATGTCTGTGAAGGATTAGTTGAGAGTTTTTTTTTAAATAATTAAAAAATTGCTTATGATCATTGAAGTGTGTAATATAAAAAGTATAATTTTTTAATCAAACTTTTCTACTTAAATCTGATAAAAAAAAATGGTCGTCATAGAATGGTGTTTTAAATTTTTTCTTTAAAATTTTGAGTAAATTATATTCAGACCTTCTGTAATTTTATTTTATATTACTGTTTATTTATTTATCACTCTCTAACTAGTAACACTGTTAACGGCAAAGAATAATGACAAAAATATTCTTCTTCAAACCCTCTGCACCAACCTAGAAACCCGTGCACCAGCCAAACATGGATGATCAAGGCCGTGAATTGAATATCGACGCCTTCTTCAAACTTGTTCGGATCTTCAATCTCGAGTTCAACCACTAAACTTGTTCGGATCTGTGGGTTTTGTTTGATTTACTGATCTGTGTGTGTGTGTGTGCCGCGATGCTCCTCGCCGTTTTCCTAACACCCTTCTCTCTCTCTCTCTCAAACAGAGATGTGTATAAACATGGTGAATTTGGGAACTCGAATTCAAATTTGCTGATTTTGGTTATGAAGTTGGCGGGGGAACTGTGGCGGTGTTGGTGGAGGTTTAAGAGGGAGCCTTGGATGGGGCTATTGAAGACTGTGGTTAAAGTACTGTGTTTGAAGCCACCCTAAACACAGTGTTTAAACACAGTTTTTGAAGCTGCCGCAAACACAGTCAAAGCAGCTCCGCCCGTCATGGTCGACCGAACAAAGAAAGATGACATAGCGGGAGTAGAGGAAGAAGCATCTATGGAAGCACCGCCGCCGAATAGGAAAGGTGTAGCCGCCGAAGCAGAAGATTTAGGTAATCCGAAGGAAGGACCGGAGGTGAATGAAACAGAGGTGGATAGAGTAATTCTATATACCCAGAATTGATTCCCAGAATTGAACCCAGAAAAATACGAAATTATTCGGTGCTTCTCTCTCTCTTTCTCTCTCAGCCCACTCACACACTCTCTCACTCTAAGGCTTCATTTGTGATAATACTTATTTACTTATTTACTTTTTTTTATTAAATTTTTTATTATTTAATTATTCTATTATATTTGTTGACATTTTATTAAAATTCGTTAAAAAATAAAAAAAATATTAATCAAAATATTAAAAAAATTCAATAAAAACAAAAATAAATTAATAAATTAATAAATTAAATTTTATATTACTTATTTATTATTTTTAAAATTTGTTTATCTTTTAATTAATTTTTTTTATTTTCTCAATTCATCTCATTCATATACTTCAAAAAAGTAAAAAAATATTATTTAAAAAATAAAAAAAATTTCTTCCAACAATGCGTGGGACTTCTTAAGATAAAAAAATTTATAAAATAACAAATAAATAATATAAAATTTAATTTACTAACTTACTTTTGTCTTTATTTAGTTTTTTTTATATTTTGATAATTTTTTTTTATTTTTTTGACAAATTTCAATAAAATGTCAAAAAAATATAATTAAATAATTAAATAATAAAAAATTTAATTAAAAAAAGTAAATAAATAAATAAGTATTATCTCAAACGGTGCCTTGGGTTCAACCAGATTTGAACCCAGAAAAATGAAAAATTATTAAGTGCTTCTCTTTCACTCTCAGTCGACTCACTAACTCTCTCACTCAAGGCACGGTTTGAGATAATATTTATTTACTTATTTATTTTTTTATTATTTAATTATTCTATTATATTTTTTGACATTTTATTGAAATTCATCAAAAAAATAAAAAAAATAATCAAAATATAAAAAGAACTCAATAAAGACAAAAATAAGTTAATAAATTAAATTTTATATTAAATATTTATTATTTTGAAAATTTTTTAATCTTCCAACAACGCGTGCAAGAAGACCCCGGCATTGTTGGAAGAAATTTTTTTTTATTTTTTAAATAATTTATTTTTAATTTTTCAAATTATATAGATGAGATAAATTGAAAAAATAAAAAAAATTGATTAAAAGATAAATTTTAAAAAAAATAATAAATAAGCAATATAAAATTTAATTTATTAACTTATTTTTGTTTTTATTGAAGTTTTTTTTATATTTTGATTAATTTTTTTAATTTTTTGACGAATTTTAATAAAATGTCAAAAAATATAATAAAATAATAAAAAATTTAATAAAAAAAAGCAAATAAGTAAATAAGTATTATCACAAATGAAGCCTGAGTTAGAGAGTGAGTGAGTGAGTGGGCTGAGAGAAAAAGAGAAAGAGAGAAAAAGAGAAAAAGAAGCACTGAATAATTTCCTATTTTCTGGGTTCAATTTGACAATCAATTCCGAGTATATAGAATTACTCTTTGTATAATCTTGATTTCTTTCCCTTTTTGTTATGGCATTAATTTCCCTCTCTCTCTCTCTCTCTCTCTCTCTCTCTCTCTCTCTCTCTCTTAATTTCCTCAAATATCGAGCTACAATTTCGACACCGGCACTGGTAATGACTTCCACCATCCGCACCACCAGCGACCGTTACTGTTGGTGAGATATCGGTTGTCCGGGTGGGACCTAAATGGGAGAGAGAGATTGATGGAAAGGAAAAATTGAAGAGTATATATAAGGAAGTTTATGAAATGAGTAAGAACTGAATCGTCGCAACGGCAATCTACAAACCGAATATGTGAAAATCACTCTAAAAATTACCCTGCAATTGCAGCAGGAATTTGAATAATTTTTAGCAGCACTTCATTGTGTATATATTTGGGAGAGAGAGAGAGAGAGAGAGAGAGCTAATTGTTGAAAATTTGGGGAAGCTAAACCTGGCAAACGCGGGGGTGGTAAACAATAAAATTATCGCCTCTTCATTATGAAACAATAAAATTTCAATACGCAAGTCGTCAGATGCTTTATCGCCGTCGTCGGAGACTTATCACCATCGTCGGAGATTTCATTTCGGAACTTCTTCCAATTTCTGTTGTGATCTATGGTTGGGGCGATTTTAAATCCATACACACAAATACATAATTTGAGTTTAATTAGAGAGAGGGTTGTGGGTTTTGCAGAGTATTTGAGAGGAGGAGAGGGGAGGAAGGTGGGGGGCGGCGG
>JAOTRH010000001.1:6801549-6820242 GCA_034768845.1 Heliamphora exappendiculata
GATTTATTGATGATCGTCGACGATTGTTTTAGAGTCGCCGGTAATGACACCCAACAGAATGGGGCCGTGGTGGAAAGAGAGTTAGAAAAAAAAAGAAGGATATGAGATGAAATAAAATAGTAAAAATGTTATTTTTAATTAATTTGTTGATAATAATATTTATTTTTATTAAATTAACAAGTTGGTTAATGGAGATAAAAAATATTATTTATTTTTATAAAATAAAAAAATATAATGTGATTTATAAAAATAAATGAGTAAACAGTCATACAAAATAAGAATTCATGGATTTAGAGTGTAGTTTACCCAAAAAAATTTTAGTTCACACAAACCGCAGCAAACACCGTCTTGGGGCCCAAGATTTGAATTATGCAGCGCAGGAGGGAAATGAAGAAACTCTTTCGAAGATGAACACACAGCTTGCCTAGGGTTACGCACAGCTCTTTCAGTCTTTTCAAGATGAGCAAGGAAAATGCGCAGCTCTTTCAAGATACGAGATTTTGCATGTTCTAGGGCTACGCACAGATCTTTCAAGATGAACAAGGAAAATGCGAATGCAGCAACAGGAGGGATGTCAGCGGAACAGAACGCTAGAATTTCGCAAAATTTCAGAGCAGCGAAGGCCCTCCTTGCCCGCAAAAGATCCCGCGACTCCATCAATACCTCTGATCAGTTTCCTCATAAGTATACGTTCTCAGCTATACACACACACACACGAATTTGTGACACAATCGATAATCTTTTGTAAGAAAAATGTTGAATAAAAAAAGACAAATTAAATCAAATGAAATACTTCAAATTAGAGTTTTGGAATAGGGAAGAGAGAAAGTAGAAATTTTGAAAAGAAATGAAGGGATCACATAAGATTGAATAAAGTTTTTAAAGTTAATAGAAAAATATAAAATTAGAGAGGGAGTATAGATTTTATTTTTTAAAAATTTAAACTATGACAGTTCCAAAATTCTTAGAGCGATTACAGAGACGTTGGCCGGCTTTGTGTTTGATGTTTATTCTATATTATAGATTATAGTATAGATATACACACATTGATTTATTTTTTTCTTTACTATCTTTTTGGTTTGTTGGAAAATCAAGCAAAGAAAAAAAGAGAGAAAATATGATCGATAACCTTCTGCTCCACTTCTTTGGTTCAAGAATACAAGGAAAGAAAAAACAAAAGCAAAAAAATAACGTCTACCTGGTACGTTGTAGTTGGTTCAAGAAGGTCTTATTTATCTTTTCTTTTGGTTTAATTGCTAAATAATGAAAAACAAAACATTTTTAAAATTTTGATTTTCGTTCTACATTTTGAATGGGAATATTGTCGTATGTTTTCTACATTTATCAGTTATGACTTATGAAGTTTAATGAAATAATATAAGCCTGGTATGTGTTTAATATGGTTGTTTCTTGTTCTAGAAGTGCTGATGCAAGGAGAATTGAAATTTCGGCTCAGGCAGTGGGTATCAAAAGACTTCCTCTTTTAGAGATTTCAATGAACACACCTTCCCCAGCTTCCACTGAAGGGTTGAAGTTCCAAGGAGATGAATGTAACAGCCGTTCAGGTTCTAGGGACTTTTCTGCTTTTATGATTGATAAAAGTTTGACTAAAAGGGAAATGAATGTCGCTTTGGAGAATGATGCAGTTCCGCATACATTTGAAACTCCAACCAGACAACTTGAATGTAGCAGTTGTTTATGCTCTGGGGACATATCTGTCAATAGAATTGAATCAGTTGATGACTGTTCGAGTGAAAGGAAAATGGATGTTGCGATGGAAGATCGGTCTGCGATAAATCATTTTATCACTCCAACTAGGCAACTCCATTTTTCTGCTTTGAGCAAGCCTTCACCAGTATCTGGTGTTTTAGATGATGATTTTGATGATTCCATTTTGGAAGAAATTGACGCTTTATGTGAGCAAAAAGCAATTGTAAAATCAGAAAAGGAGGGGTGCAGCAGTAATTTTCAAACAGAAATTCAGTCTGTTGAAGAGAATAGATACGAGTGTAAAACCAATTTGAGATCTGTTTTCCCTGAGTTGTTAAAAACAGAAGGCATTTTGAGTTCAAGCGAGAATCAAGAAAGTGGAGAAGGGAGATTGAGAATTTTTGAGGCTGCACAAAATGAGAACATGCCTAAGGAATACATAAAATATATGGATTCTCTGAATGATAGGCAGCGGGAAGCTGCTTGCAGTGATATTTCCACCCCTTTGATGATTGTTGCTGGACCAGGAAGTGGAAAGGTTGCTTTTATGACTTTTACATTCGACTCCTTTATTCTCTAAAATGCTGAAGTTTTCTTTTTGCCATGTTTATAACTTGCTCTCTCTTGCATGATGTCAGACTTCTACGATGGTTGGACGAATTCTAATGTTGCTTAATCAGGTATTGCTATATACTTTCTAACCATATACATTTACTTGAATGCTTCTTATGAAGGCACTGGGATTTTCTATGTGATTGGTTTGTTAGTGTTTCCTTTTGCTTGATCTTTGTTTCTCTTTGTTTTATATGTTTTTTAATTCAGCTCTTTCCCGCTCAAACTTTTTTTAGGGCATTGGTCCATCCAACATCCTGGCTATGACTTTCACGACAGCTGCTGCTTCTGAGATGAGAGATCGAATTGGAACGGTGGCTGGGAAAGCAACTGCAAAAGAGCTTACAATCAGCACATTCCACTCGTTTTCTCTGAAACTTTGTCGTTCACATGCTGAAAAGTAAGTGAGATTCTTCTAAGTTTTTTTTTTTTTGAATTGGAAAATTTCTTAACAAAAAAAAGACTTGGAAATATTAGGCTTTTGTTTTTTGTTTTGACTTACCTGCCCCTATAAAGTATATTGTTTAAGCAAAAAACAAGTGGATATTGTTAAGACAGTAAAACACAAATTAAGTGGAAATATTGCAATCTGCATTTGTGTGTGTGTTTAATCTTTTAATGATGAAATTTTTGCAAATAAGATTGATTTTGTGAAGCGAAGATTGTCAATTGACTTTGGATATCTGATGCTATTTTATGAAGTAAAATTGTCATATTTTCACATAATTCATACAACATGTGTGTATGTAGTGTATTGACTATTGACTGTATTCTATTCGGCCCATACTGCATCTTGAATTCCTTTTTTTTTCTTTTCCCTCACAATGTTGTGAAGTCTACTTTATCATCTCTTCTTATTTAGACCTAATTATTTCGTCTGAACTCTTGATCCTATCTAAGTTACTGTTAAATGAATAACAACCTTACGTGTAGCTGATAAAAAAAACTCCTCATGTGTAACCATGCAATAGGTTAGGCCGCACACCAGAATTCTTGATATATGGTCATGGGCAACAAAGAAGAGCAATCATTGAGGCTGTAAGGCTATTGGAAGGAAAGAACAGGCAAAATCAAGATGCGCAGAACCTTGATGTAGAGTTAAATGGCGTAAATTCTCCACAATATTTCAAAGATAAGTCAAAGAAGTGGCTGAAGTTCGTTGCTCAAGTAAGTGATTATCCACGTGGAAAATATTTTGATATATTTACTATCTAAAAGCTTGAAATATGTTTCTAAATTGAATTGTTTTAATTTGGTTTCCTTTCTTAATCTATTTACTTTCATTTACGAACTAAACCATCAAGTTTAATTATCTATTTATTGCAATAAAAACTCTGTTCTTTTCTTGTCTTTTGTAGTTTGTAGAACTCAATCAGCGCCATATGAGCTTGTTCTTGCCAGATTTGTCATAAGTAAAGAGTGAATTTGCTTTTATATTTTTTGTTTGCTTTATAATAATTGTTGGACATAATATTGGCTCTGCTGTGATATTTGGTTGATTTTGGTTTGATGTAAAAGCTAATTTTGAATGAGGAATTTACCTTTGTAGCTCTGCATGTGTATGCTTGTGAACTCATGTGTAGGTGCACATGATTGATGCTCGTGTTTTGGGGAGATTCTGGGTGCGTAAATGGTAGATTGGACCGATTGGATTAGCGATTGCAATCTTTCATCTTTTTATTTTGGAGTTGAGTAACATGAAATTATTATAATGGACAAGAAGTGTTGGTACTATTCGTGTAATCTACATTAAATTCTGAAGGTAGGTTGATTTGTGGTGCTTGATTTATTTTGGCTTGTAGAAGAAACTGCATTAGATTGCAAATATTCACTATTCATTCTTTGAAGTTTCTTTTGCAATATGGTTGTTACCCCTGAACGCACAATGATTAATGAGATGAAATCTATTCACAAACTGTTGCAGCATGGCCTGAATTCAATATCTTTTAAAATAGTTGTGAACAGATTTTTCTGCATATTGAAAAAAAGCCAGGATGATTGCGGTACGTAAATGGTAGAAATGGAATTTTAAGAAGTTTTTTTCTTTCACATTATGTTAGTGGTATAGCAAGTTTACCTAAATTGCTAAAATTATCATATGACAATGTCATCCACTACAAAAAATTTGAGCCCTGCTGATGGCCTTCTTATACAGATGTAAACTATATATCATTGGAAGGGTTGGGGACTTGGGGGAGGGGGGCTATTAAATAGGAAGGGTTGTATTGTTTCTGAGATGTCGGAGTTATTGAATTTTGTATGATGAAAAGGTGTTTAAGAAGATGAATTCTCTGTCTTCTTGTGTATTACAGAGCAATGAGATGAGGATCATGGTATTGTTCTGTAAAATACCAAAGTCATGAAACAGTACATCAAGTCACCAAAAAGTACATTTGTTCCTTTTCTTGATCTGTACCCAAATTTGTTCCATAGGAGGTTCATGCCATTGGTGTTGCTTTGTTACTTATGCATCTTATAATAGCATCAATGCTATCTTATTCTAGGCTAAAGCTTCCGGAAGGACTCCTGAAGATTGTCTTAAAGCGGGTGAAGCTACAGGAGTAAGCAGAAATTAAGCAATTCCTTATATTGGTCCTTACTGTTGCTATTTTGTTTAACTATTACTGGCTTTGATTGTGCTTTAGGCTGCAGTTCTCCAAAATTACAATGACATATTAAGATCTTGTAATGCTCTGGATTACCATGACTTAATCAGCTGTTCAGTGAAGCTGCTCAGTGATTTTCCTGAAGGTTCTTATCCTGTCTGCGTGTTTTACTCAACTTATGGTTTTACAATTCTTCTCACGCGTCACAACTAATATCTACTTTTATTCAAAGTATTTAAGGAGTGCCATGAATCATGGAAAGCAATCGTAATAGATGAGTTCCAAGACACAAGTGCCATGCAATATGGTCTGCTACGTTTTCTTGCATCTCATAAACGTATAACTATTGTTGGCGATGATGATCAGGTGTATTTTACGATTGTTACCTTTATATTGTAATTTTGTAGTTTTTTCCCTTCTCAATAATCTAATTTGTTCTTTTGCTATCATTCTTCTGATCCATATATTCTCTATATTTAATTGCAGTCCATTTTTAGTTTCAATGGTGCTGATGTATCTGGATTTGATTCATTTCGTAAAGATTTCCCAAACCACAATGAGGTATGGTTTTCTTTTAGTTAGCTAGTCCTGTTATCTTTTGTGCTTTTGCTTGTGTCTGAATAAGACCATATTTTGTCACTTGTGATTACTTTTGGAATGAAGGTTCTTTAATTCTTTTTCCTTTTCATTGATCATATGCAAATTTTGACTCAGGTTAGATTAAGTAAAAACTATCGGTCTACCCGTTGTATTGTTGAAGCTGCATCATCTCTTATTCAAAATAATTTGAAGAGATGCCAGCTGAAGAATGTTCTCACTGATAATTCTTGTGGATCTAAGGTAAGTATTGTTAAAATTTGGAAAAACAGTTAGCCATTGTTGTAGCTGGGTAGTAAATTTTTATTCTTTGGTCCTCATGCTCAGATTACAGTAAAAGAATGTTGTAACGAGGATGCACAGTGTGCATATGTTGTTGATAAAATCTTGGAAATTACTTCTAAAGGTTCATCTTCTAAGTGCACTTTTGGCAACATTGCTGTTCTTTATCGGAGGCAGGTCAAACATAACTCCCACAATCTCTAGTTTCCCTAAAAATGCTCTTAAGATTTTGCTGAATAGTTTATGACTTCATGTTTCCTACATCAGGTGTCAGGGAAAGTGTTCCAAACAGCCTTCAGAAACCGAAAAATACCATTCAACATTCACGGTGTCGCGTTCTATAGAAAGAAGGTTCTTGAGTTTCCCCGTTGTTCATTAATGAGAATATTATTTGTTAACAGCCATACAAATATATACCTTTGCTTGTTGTGTATGGAGTTTTATGTCCTACATAATTATGATTATGGTATCATGATTCGTGAATGAGAATAGTTGTTGATAATAATATATTTGATGCAGTCCATTTTATGTCTCTCTGTTCATTTCATTGCATGTAGTTGTTGAGAGGTGTCCATTTGTCTATAAACATGTCATCGGGACTTCTTATTTTAAGTTGCTGACATTTTATGATTGTAAATTTGTGGGTTTAAGCTCTTGTATCCCACTTTGGGAATTTTCTCTCTTTAATATATCCATTTTGGATTTAAATGCATCATTTGGTATCGGAGTTCAATGTTTATTTTCACCGGACCTCGTCAGATTTGTTTGGATCTCGTCAGATGTCGTCAGACCTCGCCAGAACTCTCATCGAACCTTGCTAAAATCCTAGAGTATCTAGAACTCTATAGATGGTTAAACGAGCAATACCTCTTAAAGTACTTGAGTCGAGTAAGTGACTCGAGCGAATGGGTCGAGTTACTCGATAGCCAAGTAACTCGAGGGGCGAGTAACTGAGTTAGCCGAGTGGATCAGAGGGGGGTAGTTCGACTAGTAGATTCATGTGCCCCAAGAGTCGGATAACATGGAAATTGCGAACAACTCAGTAGAAGTGATAGGAAAACGAATTACTAAAGAACCAAGGGCTTGGTGCTCTGAGCATCTTGAACAGGGGGTTGAGTAACTTGGACTAAGAGTTATTTGACTCTAAGCCACTCAAGTAAGCTGTATCTATTTTAATGAATAAAGACAATTATATTATGTTGCGGTCAAAATAATCAAGCCAAAAAAGTGGTGACTTACTCGAGCCACAAAGATTCGAGCCACTGAGGTCGCTGCCTAGTATAGTCATTCACTGTGTTCAGCCGTGCAACATTCCATCACCCAAACTATGAAGTGTGGCTCCGACTACAAATAAAGACATTCCACAGCACAGACTGTGAAGCATAGAACAGACTATGACAGTAGCTCTGACTACTTGATTGCACTTCTATGGCACAGACCATGAAGACAGCACAGACTGTACTATTGCCGTGGCACATGCCATGAATACATCACAGGCCATGAATATAGCACAGGCTGTGTAGCTCTGACTACCTAATTACAATAACATAGCACAGACTATGTGGCTCAGAATAGACTGAATAGCCAAACATATATAGCACTGATTAAATGATTATAGATTCCTCTGACAATCGAAAGACACTCCCAGAGACAATGAAGACAATAGCAGTATAATCCTGCACGGGACTTTGGGAGACATGTGGTTTGGTGGCTAAAGAAAAGGATTTGTCGAGCTACAAGACTTACTCACTCGAGTCACTCAAGTGACTCGAGTGGGTCAGATACTTGATCCGAGTGGGTCGGGTACCCACGTGACACTCGTTGGCCGACCTAGTTGAGTTGGAATAGAATACTACTTGGTTGATTATCGGATATAATCTCTTGATTCCCCGATATCGCCTCTTATGATCCGATTCGATCTCTTGGAAGAGTTCTATCTGAACCCCAACATAGCTCCTCTGAGTGCCATAAATAGAGGGGATAGTCATGCTTTCGAATCAATCAGATTTTGATAGCTGAATACGTTTGTACTGCCGATATTCCAAACTCAGCTAGCTTTCTCTTTCACCCAACCCCATCTCTCTTCGTTCTGTGTTTTTTTCTAATCGTGTTTGCATATTTCACCTTTCCACATTCGTTCTTTACTTGTTTGATCTAAAGGACCCTACAAACCCTCATTTTGAGTCGTAAATATTCATCAATGATTCTTCTAGTCCAATTGTGACCTCCATTGTAGCAAATTCTCAGTTGATCCAAGCTTGATTAGGTGCGATTTTGTCAGATCATACAAAAAATTTAACCTTAATCTTGCAATTTGGTCTATGCGAACTAGATTGGCATATTTTCTTAGCATCGCACATGGGTTTTGAACTCAACTCATACGGGATCAGAGTCGATTGGTGCTTACAAACTTGATTGAGCCTTCGATTAAAGTTTAATTTGGTTCTTTTTCAATTTGTACCTTTTGTGCATTTTTAGGGCTTTTTGCATCCAGATTTGGTGCAAGTGGCTTCAATTTGTTGGATTCAACCCTTAATTGACCTTCTCCTACCTTCGCGATTATAGATCCGGAGTTCTTTGAGCATCGCAATACTTAATTCTTCAACGCTGAAGTTTGATTTCGAATGGAGTTGTTATGCCTTGCGAACCATAATCGAGTTGTTAGAGCATAACGAGGTTCCAAACGAACCCTAATTTGTTCAATGGTTGTAATTAGCAAGTTCTATTGAAGTTCGAATATTATCTCTTGAAGTTCGACCGGTTCAATTAGCATGTTGTGACTTTATCAAAGCCCTCACGTAACCTATTTTGGTTTTGCTTATTTCACATGAGAAGTATCCATTTGATTTCGAGTAGGTTCGAAAGTTCAATTTAACTTAATATGGTTCAACATGTGATCAATATGAGTTCAAGGTTGAGTGCGATATGAGATTTGATTTTGGCTCGATTTTGATCCGAATTTGATTTAGTTCTTGTGGATCGAGTAACCTAAGTGATTGGAACTGAGTTCAAACTAAGTTGACTCATCACCGAATTGACTTGTCACTGTGCTGATTTGCCAGTGTGTTAACTCACCATTGAATTTGAGATAACTCAAATAGTTGGGGCAAAGATTTGCCAAGTTGGGTTGAGCATGATTTTTATGATACCAATTGACCAATTATGACTCCAATATGAATTTCTTTAGGTTTGGGAATATAAAATGTAAAATATAAATTGGCTTTCGACTGTTTATGCAAGTTAAAGTAATTAACCAATGCAAGATATAGCGATTGCTATTGCTTGCATATCAAATAGCATCTAGCTCGTTTAGTGATATGGAAAGATTCGATGGTGACAGTCATTTGGGAACCATTCCATCCGTGTGTGTGTTTTTGGAAAACCAAGCTATATACCTTTTTTGAATATTTGTTGGCTCATTCTAAAAGGATTTAGAATAAACAAAATCATTGAAGTTTTTGTTTCATTCTCCTTTCTTCCCTTGATTAATGTTTCCACTGTCCAGCATCATTTTTTTTCTTCCTTTATTTATTTTTGTTTTTTGTGGGGGAGGGGAGAAAGTGTTGGAAGATCACTTGTCACCATATGATGTATATGTCATCATTTCAACCATGTTTCATCTGGGAAAGGAGAATATAAACATATGTTAGCCTAAGGGCTTTTTAATTAGATTTTGATGATTTTAATAAGTCATTTTCTTAATTAAATTAATTTAAAAAGATTATATTTTAATGCTTCCAAAAAGGTAAATGTTGACACTACATGACTAATGAGTTGACACCTTAAGCCATTTGTGCTAACTCTTTGCAGCAAATGAGTTGACACTAAGTGTTTTGTCAAAGAACATTTTGAGTCAACACAAATTGATATTTGAGTTGACACCTAAAGGCTAAATACGCTTGAAACTCTCAAGTGTGTCGACACCATTGAGAATTTGAATCGGCACCTTAACATGTTTGTCTAAGACGTTTTAGGTATTTGTTTGAGTTGACACCAAACAAGTTTGGGTCGACACCTTTAGTATTGGACCTGAATTCAGGCAGATGAGATATATGAGTCGACACAAAAAAGAATTTGAGTCGACACCAATGCCATTTGAGTTGACACCAAGTAATCTTTCGGATTCCTGACTTCGAGTAAAATAAATCGACACCAGGGCTAAATGGGTCGACACTAGAGCTTCAAAGACAATTTCTGACTCCAACTCAAACGAGTCGACACCAAAGGTTTATGAGTCGACACAACGGTTCCCTGCGGGAACAAGCTATTTGAGTTGACACCAAACGACTTTGAGTCGACCTTGAAACAACTTAGACCGTTTGCGGTTTTTTGAGTCAACATCAGATTAAAATGAGTCAACTCTAAAACTACCGAGGCTGATTATAACTTTATGAGTCGACATCATAACGGAGATGAGTCAACACCTAAATTTCAGTAGCTTTCCAAACAAAAAGAGTCGACACCAAAGACGATATGAGTCGACACCAAAGGTCTCTCCTAGAAAACTGAAGTAATGATTGAGTTGACACTAAAAGCTTCATGAGTCGACACCATCGTGTGGGTGAGGAAGATGTAGAATTTGTGTCGACACTATTGAAGAAATGAGTCAACACAATTACTTGAGGAACAAAGTCCTAGATATTTTGAGTTGACACAAAATGACTTTGAGTTGACCCATGTGACAGATTTCAAATCTCGTGCTGGTTTCAACGGTTAGATTTCAGAGTATTAATTGCCTCCACAAACCCACGAATGGTCATTTACTTCGGATGGCTATATAAAGAGTTAATTTCGAAGCTTAGAAGATTTCGACACTATTCTATTGCTTGAATCAAAAGTTCAAATCTTCAAGAAAGTATTTATTGATCATTAACTTCTCCAGCCGATTCTCACTTTTTTATATTTATTTATTTCTAATTATTTGTAAAGAGAGTGCGTGAGTGAAATTTTGATTTCTACACATTATTGTAATAGAGGGTGAATCGCCCTTAATCCTTTAAGAGAGTGTGTGATACTCTTTAAAAAAGAGCTCAAGAGATATTAGGATAAACATGAATTGCTTTGTAGGATCTTCTTGAGGCTGTAAAAAGTTTTGAATGCGTCCGTGAAACATTCTATTTTAGTGGAAATTCTCAAGGGGAGTCTTGAAGAGTGGACGCAAGTTTGGAAGAAGCTGAACCACTATAAATCTTAGTGTCTGGTTCATTTTTTCTCTCTCTAACCTCTTTAATTTCTTTATTGCCTTATTTCTTGAAATTCTTACTATATTTGTTTAAGAAATTAAAATGTTTTGAAAAAGGTTTTTAAAATAGTTATTATTGTTTTTAAAACCCAATTCACCTCCCTCTTGGGTCTAGAACTAACCACATACTTCCCATAGCTTGATTGGGATTTTTTTTATGGTTATTTTTGCAGTGTTCTTGTTCTGTTTAAATCATTAACCTTCAATATTATAGAAACTGTTAACATGGATGCACACTTTTTGGGATACGTTGCATGTCAGCATGCTAGCAATCTGTTGCTAGGTCATTCAGACGCTCGTTGGGACTTGTCTTTTGATTGATGCCCACAAAAAATGCAGAATTCCTTCAGCTTTTCTGAAATGCCAATATTTTATTCTGAAATACTGTTACAATCTTGCAACAGTATCCCTTTGTGATAAATGAATATATATTGTTCCTCCGTCGTTGATTTTCTGAATTCTGACATGCATGCACAAAAAGTTTAGCATGACAATTGGTTATGACCCAACCATTGGTTTGTCTCTTAGAATAGGTAGTGAGAGCCATAATTGCTATGTTAAGAACAACATTGCCTGATTGTGATGATGGTTCATTTCGTCGAGTATTCAAAGCTTTACTACCTTTTGAGAAAGAGGAGAAGAAAAAGGTATTTTGCTTTTTCTGTTTTCTATGTAGCTAGTACTAGAAGCGTACGACTCTCGTGTCATTGACGTTTAATTATCCATTTTGTTTCTTGCAGGTAATTGATCATATTGACAAAATTTCAAACGTTAGGAGATGCAGCTATATATCAGCTGCATGTGACATATTTAGTGCAAAGATTTCTGGTACCTTTAGAAGGTTTGTTCAGACATTATTTTCTGGGAACATTTTCTGTTGGATAACATTATGGAAGCAAGTTTTCTGAGTGCATATTTTGCATTAATATGATGAAAAATGGTACAGGCTTGTTATTTACTTCAACTTTTATATGATAAATGGCCTATTGGTTTTTTTTGCCTGATCCCATGCTATTTTGTGTGCTTTCTTTTATATTATTTAGAGTATCCTCACAATTTAGGTTTGAATCTTCTGATCTTAGATTATGGTTTGTTATTGGGAGTAAATTCATCGTTTCTGAATTTGAACTGTGAACTAAGAAAATAATATAGAAAAAAGGTCAGGAACCTTAAAATTAAAGAACTGAACGTTGTAAAAGGTTACTCAAAATTTAAAAACACATTCATGAATTATGTGGAGACCGACGATCAAAACAGTTGCAGATCTAATTCTCTAGTTTGAATATAGAAAGTGAAGTTTCTAAGGCAAGCTATTGTTCAATATCAATGTTAATGGTGATAGCAAACAAAGTGAAGAATCTTATTATTGCATAATCACCCAAGTTACCACTAATGATAAATTACATAGTATATTTATAGGAAAACTAAAACCCCCTAATAATATATGAAATACTAAACCACCCCTTTAGTTATAACAAAATAACAAAGATGCACACACACTCTCACCCTCTTTCAAACTCATGATACGAGCCTGGAAAGTAGCGAGAGTTGTCTAGCAAAAAACAAAACGAGCTGCAGAATGAGTCTTAGTGAAAGAATCGGCAAGCTACAAGGTAGACGAAACAAATGGTAAAGAAATATTATCCAACTGAAGATGATGACGGATAAAGTGGCTGTAAATCTCAATATGTTTTATACGTTCATAAAACACAGAATTATGAACAGTATAGAAAAGTAAGAGAATGAGAGGGGACACCCAGACTAGAGAAAAGCCACCGATGCTGGACAATTTCAGCAGTAGCATGGGCAATGGCTCGATATTCAGCCTCGCTAGTAGAACATGTAATTACCGACTGTTTCTTATTTTTTCAAGAAAAAAGAGAGTCGCCGAGAAAGACAAAAATTAGTGGTGGACTTTCGATCAGAGACATCACCGGTCCAGTCAGCATCGACATACGCCTAAAGAGTCAACGAGGATATGAACGATAATAACAAATTCTGAAAGATAGTGTGCCGAACATAATGAATGATACGGAGTAAATCTGCCTAGTGGGTAGAGCATGGAGTCAAGACAAACTGACTAACCACATGAACAACATAAGCTATATCAGGGCGGGTCACAATGAGATAAACTGAACACCCAACTAACTCCTGATAAAAAGAAGGGTCCTCAAGTGGCACACCATCAGAAGAAGATAACTTCGCATGCAATTAAATGGGAGTGTCAATAATTTTATCATCTGTGAGGTGCACACGGTGAACAACCTCATAAGCATACTTAGCCTGAGAGAGAAGATAGTCTTTTGGAGAAGAAGCTGCTTCAATACCAAGAAAATACCGAAGAGGACCCAAGTCTTTTATTTCAAACTCTCGAAAGAGGTGTTGCTTGGTGTCAGAGATAGTCAAGTCAACCAGTAATGATTATGTCATTCACATATAACGGAAGAACTATAATACTAGTAGAGGCATGGCGAATAAACCGGGCCGAATCATGGGCGCTTGGATGAAAACCAATCTGGGTAATAGTAGACTTAAAATGACCGTACCAGGCATGAGGAGATTGCTTGAGACCATAGAGGGCACAATGAAGACGATAAACTAGAAATGAGGAGATTTCTTGAGACTATAGAGGGCACAATGAAGATGATAAACCAAGTCCGGAAGATGAGACAGACCCGAAGAGGGACGTATATAAACTTCTTCATGAAGATGACCATTGAGAAATGCATTCTTTTCATCTAGCTGAAATAGAGGCCGGTGACGAACAACATCGGCGAAAATAATAGTACGAACGGTGGTCATTTTAGCCACAGGAGCAAATGTCTCCTTATATTCCACACCATATTTATGAGGGAAGCCTTTGGCAACCAAATGAGCTTTGTAACGCTCTAAAGAGCCATCGAAGTGAGTTTTAACTTCTTACACCCACTTGCACCTAATGAGATTTTTACCAGTAGGTAATGGAGAACATTTAATTGGTTTTTTACACCCACAAGCTCCCAAGTACCAATTTTTTGAAGAACATTTAATTGGTCAGACATGGCATTTTCCCAATTAGGATTCAGTAGTCGTCCCCAATTGATTGGACAAAAGCTTAATTTGGTTTGGTTTTGATCAGTATATGCTTTCTTATAAGATTGAGGCTCAAAATAAGTATGAATAGAATTAAAAAAAGCACGATAAGAAAGAGAGAAATATGCATTCGAGAAACCAAGTCTTACCGATGGTGTACAAGTGCGTAAAGCATAGCGAGTTCAGGAGGATCAGACACCGAAGGTGTAAGAGGAGCGGGATCAGGGCTAGCGAGCAACGAAGGAGAAGAGGTAACCGGTTGGCGAGAGTAAATTAATGGGAAGGATGGAGGCAGAGGGGGGCAGGAGGAGATAGGTAGCTGAGAAACATTAAGATTAGAGATAAACTCCGCAAAAGGCACATCGAGAGAAAAATATTCTAGAAAAATCAAATCGTCTTTGGAGACACAGGCATAATTTGGAGGAAGATTAAAATAGAAGAAGCGCTTGAGAAACACGACATGACGTGTGACATACTGGCGTTTTGAAATATGATCATAACATCGATATCCTTTTTGTTGAAGACCGTGCCCAAAGAAGACACAAAGGGCAGAATGAGCACTGAGTTTTCTCTGCTTGCATTTGGGAAGAAGGATAAAGCAGACATAACTAAAAACACGAAGCAAGGAATAATTGGGAGCCTGACCAAAAAGCTTTTAATAAGGACAGATACTAGATAGAAGAGGAGAGAGCATACGATTGAGAACATACACGGCCGTAAGAATGACTTCATCCTAGAATATGGCAGGGATAGAGGAGGAGAGGAGAGACCGAGCTGTATTAAGGATATGCCGATGTTTTCTTTTAGCCCTACCATTCTGGGCCAGGGTGTCGGAACATAAGGATTGATGAATCGTACCCTAAGAAGCGAAGGAATCAGTAAATTTAGTCAAAAAATACTCCCAACCCAAATCCGAATGAAATTTTTTTATAGTCGTATAAAATTTGTTTTGAACCATAGAGTAAAAATTGTGATAAATAGAAATAAATCAGATTTGTGAGACATAAGATAGACCCAGCAAAACCGACTATAATTGTCGATGAAGGACACATAGTGGACAGAGCCACCCTCGGTGGCAATGGGTGAAGGTCCCCACACTTCAAGTATGAACAGTAGTAAAATGAGATGTAGAAATAGACGTGTTTTTATTAAAAGGAATAGTTGCTATTTTAGCAAGTTTACATCCACTACACTTAGAAATATCACTAACCGACACGTTGTCTAATCTGCTAGATTGAATCAAAATTTTTAAACGCTCTTTAGATAAATGTCCTAAATGAGAGTGCCAAATGTAAAAAGGGAGAGAATGCTAGTCTAAAGAAAAGGTCGACATAAGAATAGGGGAAGCTGCCAGAATGTGTAGACTCTCCAAAAGGTATAGGTCACCAGCTCTACGCTCGATCCCAATCTGCTTCTTGGACATCCATTCCTGGATAATACAATCAGTGGAAGAAAAAATAACATCAAAACCAGATTCAAAAAACTAACTAATATACAAAAGACTAACAGACAATTGTGGTATATTAGAAATTAGGAATAGACAACAAGGATGAGGAAAACGCAACAACCAAACCGATTTGCAGTGTGAACAGTGATAGGAGAAGAAGGAGAAACATAATTACTAAGACATGACAAATCTGATGTCTTGTGGTGGGAAATACCAGAGTTAAAGATCCAAGTTGAGGGTGATATACCTAAGAAGTAAGAATTATGTGAACCTGAATGTGAGGTAGTCATGGAAGCATGTGGCTGAATCCTAGAAGAAGCCAGCATGGCTTGAAATTGATAAAATTGATCTATCAACGACTGAGATGGGAGAGATGTGCTTCCATGGGAGACAAGTGTGCCAAGGGCAACAGAAGGGCAAGAAGTCGATGCAGGAATATGGGAGGTGACTGATGAGGAAGAGTGACCCTTTATGATAACTTAGGATAAGCAGACTTCCAATGGCCCTTTTGGTGATAATCTGCATTCATTCATAGCAACTCTTGACTTCGGTTTACCCGTGACTTGAAACAGGTGAAGAGAGAGTGCGGGCAGCAGCGGAAGGCGAGAATTAACACCAATTGATGAAGAAAGGGTGGTAAAGACTGATTGAGAGGGAATAGCTATTTGAGTAACCTTGAACCTGATCTCCTCTGCAATGAGTTCACAAATAGCCCCATTGACGGAAGGCAACGGAGAGTGATGAAGGATAGCGCCACAAAGCGGCTCAAATAATCATAGAGGGCCATAAGAACTTGTACAATCCGCTACTTTTTCCGATACTGGAGATAATTATTAATAAGTTGCAAACTAGAAGGTTCCATAAGAGCCAATTGGTCCCAGTAAGTTGTCATCTCATTATAAAATCTTTGGATTGATTTGTCATTCTACTTGGCACTTTGAATAGACATCTCAAATTCATATTGTCTGGCAAAGTTAGAGGTGAGATACGTGTTCTGAATATAATCCTACACATGCTTGGCAGTCGTATACTTAGAGAAATTTAGTCCAATACTAGGTTCGGCATAATTATGAAACCAGGTAGGTACTTATGCATTCTCCATGTCCCAAACTGCAATCGATGTGTCATACCCCTCAATTTTTGGATCTATAGGTCGAACAGCTTAGCCTTTTACATAGCTCCATCGCCCTTTTTCAAGAAGTAAATTCTTCATAACATTGGACTAATAAGAGTAATTGGTTCCATTTAGGGGGATGCTAATAGCTTGCAATTAATCTTCAGCCATAGGGAATAACTCAAGAAAACAAATAGATTTGCAAATAATGAGACCACCCCGATCTGCAACAATAGACGAGGAATCTACCCCGCAAAGAAGATCTAAGGGATTGAAGACCAAACTGGAAGAGAGAGAGCGCTTTAAATATTCCAGCGAGGTCACCAGTGGTGGTGAAGGTGGCCGGCGAAGTTGTTGGTGCTGATGGAGAGGTCCGGCGAAGTCGCTAGTGGCCAGAGAACCTCGGGTAAGGTTTTGCGCAGTTCAAGGGTTGCTAATCTAGGGTTTTTGATGTTGGTGGCAAAGGTTGGGTTGCAGATCGAGGGTTTTGGCTCACGGTTGCGGTTGTTGAGGAAGAAGAAGAGCCTGACAAAGTTGTCAGTGTTGGTGGAGGTCACCGGTGGTCGTGGATGTCGTTGTGTGAGGGACCGACTAGGGTTACCGCACCAAGTAGAGTTTTTGGCGGTGCTTAGGGTTTCTGATGTCGACGCCACCTAGGGTTTTGGTTTGAGAAGATGAATGCAGCAAAGGAGTCTGTGGTGGAGAAGTGACGACGGCTAGGGTTTCTGCTAAGGAGGAGAGGAGATCGATGGTTCCTAGAGAAGGATAACGTCTGCGCCGGAGAAGAGAAAGGTCGGCGGCGGGCTAGGGTTTTGAATCTTGGTCTAATACCATAATAGCAAACAAAGTGAAAAATATTATTATTGTATAATTATCCAAGTTACCACTAATGATAAATTACATGGTATATTTATAGGAAAACTAAAAAACCTTAATAATATATGAAATACTAAACTACCCCATTAATTATAACAAAGTATCGAAGCTGCACACACTCTCACATACGGTAGCGAGGGTAAATGGCCATTGTACCCCTCTGATCGGTACGCAACGTAGAAACTCACTCAATTGGGTAGTGATTGTAGCTTGTTTTGAGATCAATAATTTTCCATGGGAGTTGAATTCCATTATTGATTTGTTTGAGTCAAATCATCCTCGCAAAAGATCACACTTACTGCAGTCAGCACAACTGCAATGGAACTATTTCTTTCTCAAGATTTTTAATCATTTGTTACCAAGTTTGTTTAAGGGGAAAGTGAGCTAGATTTCATACA
This sequence comes from Heliamphora exappendiculata, assembly GCA_034768845.1. Taxonomy (NCBI): domain Eukaryota; kingdom Viridiplantae; phylum Streptophyta; class Magnoliopsida; order Ericales; family Sarraceniaceae; genus Heliamphora; species Heliamphora exappendiculata. The sequence goes on from JAOTRH010000001.1 coordinate 6,819,506, forward strand.
TATCTTGCCAAGTGTCTTTTAAGTGCAGCCAACAAGAAAATGTACTTTCAAAAGCAGTCCAGGAGAATCAGGTTGATCTTCAGGTTTGCCATGTATGTATCAATTGCAAGTGAAGATTTTAAATGAAGAGTAAAATTGTCATGATCTCATGACTGCACCCATCAATGTGCAAGTGCTTGAAATAACCAATGGAGTTGTGCTGTTGGAAATGGATAGGCTGAAGCCACTTCTTTGTTAAATGTGTTTGGTTCAAAGTTGTTTCCTTTTCAAAAAGGAAAAAATACATTTACCCCTAGAAACACTTAAACCTTTCTATTTTTGAATTATATCGATATTAGACGAAAACATCCTACTCTCTCTCTATTTAGATTAATTGATAGTAGGCTTCTTTATCGTATCAAAAACTTTTATTCAATTATTCAATTTAATACATTTCTTTTATAAACGAAAAGAAAAGAAAACTACGAGAGTCTACTTGAAAACATCTCGAATATATGCCGCTTTTTTTTGTCTTGAAAGTCGAGCCAATTTTTTTTGTATTTTAATATATGCTTTTATCACGCATTGAAAACAACCACATGCAGGAGATCAATGTCGAGAGTATTGAGAACGTTAATAACACATTCGATACAATTTGTCGCCAATAAGTACAAATATTGTACTTTTCAATTTAAATTCTATAATATTCAATGAAATATTGATCTTATTATTGATAATACAATATTAACTTACTAATC
>JAOTRH010000001.1:6820342-6841051 GCA_034768845.1 Heliamphora exappendiculata
CACAAATGGCTTGGGGTCGACACAAACTGAGAAATGAGTCGACACAAAAGACCGAGAGGTTCAACGCAAACAACAACGAGTAAATGTGTCGACACAAAAGAACCGAGAAGTTCAATCAGTGAAATGTGTCGACACAAACTGAGAAGGGTGTCAACACAAAACAACCGAGGGGTCCAACAGAAGGATTAGGGTCGACACCAACAAAACTGGGTCGACACAAAACAAGAAGGTGTCGACACAAACGGCTCGATGAAAGCAAAAGTGTCGACACAAAAGGAAAATGTGTCGACACAAACTACCAGATCTTATACAGATTAGGAAATCGACTGTGTTGTTTAGAATTTATTGCTTTGAACAATATAACTCTCCATATTCCAACCAAGATTTAGAATTTTCATTATCCTGTACATTCTCACAGAAAAGTTAGAAGCATAAACATGTATTTTCTGGAGAAAAAAACAAGATCCAAACCGAGCAGGGTTTCAAAACCAAATATTTGAAAAAAGAGGAATAAAAAAGTTAAAATATTTGACGGACTCCTCCACCAGATAATTTTTTATAGTATATTTTTTATTTTTTATTAAAATATTTAATATACTTTTAATTTTTATTTTTAAGTTATAGTATTTGAAATATTAACATGATTTTTTTATTTTTGTGATGATTATTAATTTTTTTAATTGAGGGTATTATAATAATTTTACTTCAAAAAAGATTAAGGTATTTAAGATGTGTATAATTTTTTTTTTTTTTTTGAAAAAGTGATGAAAAAAAATTAATTGATTTTTTTTTAAACACAAAACGGTATGACTTAAAATTTTATTTTTTTGTTTAAAAAAAAAACAATTTTAAGTTATCCAAATGCCTTGTTACCGGGATTGCTGGGATTGGGGTCCTGCTTCGTGTAATAGTTGGTGGATTGTGAGTTTAAAATTATTTTATTTAAAATTTTAAAATTTAATTAAAAATATTTATTATATTAAATTTATTGAGCAAGTAATTTTTGTAAAAAATTAAATTAATTAACAATTATTATTTATTTGATTAGAGTGTTTGTTTTGAAAAAAATTAATTAATTTATAATATTTAAAAAATAAATTATCAAATATTTGCATCGTATAATTAATGGCAACCTTGGAAAGAACGGAACAGCGCGCTGTGTGTTTAAAAAATTAGTATGCTCGTATTGTCTTTTGGCTGGTATGTTTTTTGAATAAAATTTTATAATTCAATTCTTTTATTACGTAGAACTCGTTGAGTTTATTTTGAATGTAAAATTTTAGATTTATCTAATAACTGTAGCTTAATGATTGAATAAGATCTTTTAATATTTTTTTATAAATAAATAAATAAAAATTATAATTTTTAAAAAATATTATTAAATAAATATTACCCAATTACTTAACTACAGCTATTTGATGAATATAAAATTTATTATTTTAAACAAAATTAATAAGTATTACATAATAAATAAATTAAATTATAAAAATTTATTCATGTGTGCTGTATTTTTAGACGCAGCACGCCCCGGTATCCACCTTGGGAGAGATTTATTTGGGTAGTAAACTGTGCCTGGGCGGGCGCTCAATTCGAAATCATAGTCGGTTTCAAAACCTCCTTATCGATGAAAAAAAGTCACAATGCGATTACGATTCTAGAGTGAAAATTGTTCTTGGCAATAAAAGGGCATGTAGGGTTTGTGGAATTCCTACTACACTGCTGAGAGATTCAGAGAACCAAAACCACTTTAGGGGTTTGGTGGTACAAGTTATCAAAACCAGGAGGGTTTTGTGAGGGACGGGATAGAGAGAAAAAATACCTTGAGGCTTCATTGATGTCACCCAAAAGCATTGGTGGGTAGTTTGCTTCCATTGTCTACGTTTTGGTTATATATGAATATTTTGATTCTCCAATGTGGATTGTTAAGATCAACATTTTTCTGTTATAAGAACTCATATTACATCGCATTAATCATTGCATATTTACAAGTAGGATGTGTCTCTTACTAAGCCTGTGTTTGAATTAGTTTTTTTTAGTAGTTTTTAGGCTTTTTGACTTTTTTTGAGTAGAAAAATAGATGTTTAATTATGTAGAAAAAGTGAAAAAAAAGTCTAATAAGCCAAATCAGTTAATTTTTTCTTTTTTTAAGCCAAAAAATCACAAAAATAAGCTAGCCCAAACACAGGCTAAGTGTTGGTGTAGACCCCACAATACTTATGAGTATATCGGGATTTTTGTAGTGTAACATGTAATGTCTATAATAGTATAGTTGAATTGTTTTTGTTATTTGAGGAGTTTTTTTTTTTTGTAACCAGGTATTCGGGTGCGTGCATCTTGACTAATTTCTAAGTCCTGAAGTTAATGGTTGGAAAATCTTTAGCGGCCTTGAACTCGTAACTATTAGGGGACAAACATAAGGCCTAACTAGCCGACCTAGACTCAACCTAACTCCTCTGGTGTGTTTGGATTCCCATAAAAGTAGGACTGGATTGGATATACCTGTACAATCAAATCCAGCATGTCATTGGTACAATCATGGCTAAAGAGGAAGAGCTCGAAAAGGAGGGAAATTTTATTAACGAAATTTTGGATTACACAGCTACAAAACCGACTCTCTGTTTGCCCCTGTTTTCTTCTTATACAGCCACAGCTATCCTAACTACTCAGCCAACTTATAACTGACTTCACAACTAACTTTCACAACTAACTTTTATTTCCCATACTGTATCATTCCTTCCCCCCTATAACAGTCTTGTCCTCAAGGCTGAGATTCTGGAAACATTTTCTCAATCACAGGCCAATCTTCCCACGATGCATCCTCGCGAAACGAGTTGGACCACTGAACTAATATTTGAGCTGCTGCTTGATTCCCTCGCTTCACCATTCTTCTATCCAAGATTGCGATAGGTTCCACCTTCAATTTACCTTCCTCATCCGTTGGTGGTAAATGCTCTTGAATTTTCACTTCTTGCCAACATGTTTCTTCAACCATGTCACATGAAATACAGGGTGAATTTTTGCATTTTCAGGAAGCTTGAGCTTATAGGCCACCTTGCTGATTCTTTGTAGAACCCGATAAGGACCGAAATATCTTGGTGCCAGTTTTAAATTTCGTCGGAGGGCTATTTAAGCTTGCCGATAGGGCTGTAACCTTAAATGTACCCAATCTCCTATCTGAAACTCTCTATCAGATCTATGTTGATCAGAAAACCTCTTCATCCTATGTTGTGCTGCTTGTATCATAATTCCTCTCTCTTTAATCAATTCTTCCACAGCTGGTATTGTCGACTCTTGCAACCAAATTTGGCTGGGATGAGGAGGTTTCTGTCCATAGACAATTTCAAAGGGAGTAAGCTTGGTGGCTGAGTGGTATGATGTGTTGTACCACCATTCGGCCAATGGTAATCACTTGATCCAATTCTTAGGTCTTTTAGCCACCATGCCTCTCAAGTAATTCTCAAGGCATCTATTCAAAGCTTCTGATTGGCCATCACTTTGAGGATGATAGCTAGAGCTAAGATTCAATTTCACTTCCAATAGACGAAAAAGTTCTTGCCAAAACTTGTGAAAATTGGGTCTCGATCAGAAACAATACTGGAGGGCAGCCCATGCAATTTGTAAATATTGTTTGAGAAACGCTCTAGCGACTTCAGCCGCAGTATATGGGTGTGAAAGCGCCAAGAAATGAGCATATTTACTAAGTCTATCCACCACCACCAAAATCACCTTCTTTCTTTGTGAGTTGGGCAGCCCCTCTATGAAATCTATAGCAATATCACTTCAATTATGTTGAGGAATTGGTAATGGCTGTAGGAGACCCGGAGTTTTGATGTTTTCACTTTTGATCCTCTGGCAAACCTCACACTTAGCCACATACTTTCTTACCTGCTTCTTCATCCCTTTCCAATAAAAATTCCTTTTGACCCTGTGTAAAATATTCTCTACTCCTGAATGTCCTCCCAAACGCAGAATCATGAAATTCCTTTAGTAGCTTCTCCTTGAATTGTTTATCATTACCCACTACTAATTTGTCTTTTTACTTCAATATACCTTGCTGCCACGAATATTTGGAATATGGATTGTTGTCCCGCTGTAACTTCAGTATTTTTTGTTGCAAAAGGGGATCATTTGAAACACTTTCCTTCAATTCTTCTAACCAGTTATTTTCCAATGTGGAGTATGCCCCCAGTTCAGCTACACCTTCTACAGGGCTGCTTGAGAGAGCATCAGCTGCTCTATTTTCCTTTCCCACCTTGCATGTGAGATCATGATCAAAACCCATCAGTTTGGCAAGCCATTTTTGTTGAGAAAGGGTTGTAATTCTTTGCTCCAACAAATATTTTAGGCTCCAATGATCTGTTCTAATAATGAAATGTCTTCCTAATGGATAAGGTCTCCTTTTTGAACAGATGTTACTACAGCGTGCAGCTCCTTCTCATATGTTGATAGTGTTTGATGCTTAGGAGATAGTGATTTACTCATAAATGCAATCGGTCTTCCTTCTTGCATAAGCACAGCCCCTATACCTACTCCTGACGCATCACACTCTGGTAAGGCTAAAACAGGTGTATGAGTCATAATTTCCTTTAATATATTGAAAGCTTCTTCTGCCCGTTTATTCCATTCAAACGTATCTTTCTTGAGTAAGGCTGTTAGAGGAACACATATTTTTCCATATCCTTCAACAAATCTTCTATAATAAACAGTTAGACCTAAGAATCCACACAGAGATTTCAGGTTCGAAGGTATAGGCCATTGCACTGTACATTGTATTTTATTTGGATCAGCTGAGACGCCCAATTTCCCTATCATATGACCCAAGTAATCTATCTCTGTTTTGCCGAAGCTATATTTAGTCCTCTTTGCATACAGCTGGTTGAAGTGAAGGAGCTGCAGTGTGGTCTTTACATGTTCAAGATGATCACTCCAATTCCTACTATATATGAGGATATCGTCGAAGAAAACTAAGATGAATTTCCTCAAGAAAGGTCTAAAACTGTCATTCATTAAGGATTGGAAAGTGGATGGAGCATTAGCTAGCCCAAATGGCATAACTAAAAACTCATAATGCCCATCATGTGTTCTGAAGGCTTCCGTGGACACATCCGATGGATGCACTCTAATTTGTTGGAAACTGGATCTAAGATTGAGCTTAGAGAAATAATTTGCTCCACTCAATTCATCTAAAAGCTCATCAATAATGGGGATTGAAAATTTATCCTTTATGGTTACCTTATTTAGAGCTCTATAGTCCACACAAAACCTCCAAGTGTTATCCTTCTTCTTCACTAGCAGCACAGGAGATGAGAATGGGCTGGTGCTTGCTCTTATAATGCCAGATGATAACATATCTTGAACCAATCTTTCAATTTCATTCTTCTGAATGTAGGGATATCGATAAGGTCTTACATTGATGGCTTGGGTTTCAGGTTTTAGGGGTATTTTGTGATCATAAGATCTTGTAGGAAGAAGTTCTTTTGATTCTTCAAACACCTGGGCATACTGCTTCAATACCTCTTTCATTTCCTCGGTTGTGCCTGTAATTTTCTGATCCGCTTGCAGTAAGAACACTTGAGCTAAAGCACCTTGAGAGCCTCTGTTAATCAATTTCTTATTGGGTTTGCTGTCTAACAATCTCGATTCTTAACATGCCTTCTTCCTTTCCATTTAAGCTCCATCCATAGTTAACTCCTTAAAATCCCACGTTACAGGTCTAAGAGTTGAAAACTATTGAATCCCCAAAACCATATTACATCCTCCCAATGGTAGGATTCTCATATCAGTACTAAACTGTGTTCCTTGCATCTCCCAATTAAAATTCTTGCACTCAGCTATACTACTCAATTTCTCTCCATTAGCCACAGACTCTGTTAAAAGGGCATGTGTGTTGAACCTCACACCCAGTTCTCTTTGCAACATGGGGATTCAAGAAGTTGTGAGTGCTACCTGAATCTATGAGAATCATTACCAACCTCTTCTTAATATTCCCTTTGATTTTCATGGTCCTGTAAGATGTATTTCCTGCCAGTGCGTGTAGAGATATCACCATTTCCTCACCTGCCTCCATTTCTTGATTTTTCTGTTGTTCCAATTTCTTCATCTGCATGTTCTTCCTCTGTTTCTTCTTTCTCAGCCTCTAACTAGTAAAATTGTCTTTTTTTGCAAATGTGCCCTCTCACATATTTCTCATCGCAATTAAAATATAGCCCCTTTTCCTTTCTTTCCTCCCAATCTTTCCCAGATAATCTTTTGATTGGTATATTCAACTGTTATTGTTGATAGATGAATTAGGTTTGTTTACCTTCTCTCCAAAGTTGTTGCTGAATTTCGAATTCAAGACTGGTTTATTTCTCCTACTCAAAGCCTCACAGCTCTCTTCTTGGAGTCTTGCGAGCCCAATCGCTTGTGTGATGTTGTTCGGTTGAAACATTTGTACCCCTTTTCTAATTTCTTCCTTGAGCTCACTAACGAAACAGCTAACGTAAAAATTTTCTAGTAATTTTGAGGTCTTGTTGGCCAATTGTTCGAATCTCTCTTGGAAGGCCTTCACATCTCCAATTTGTTTGAGTTTGGTAAGTTCCCCCACCACATCTTCATATGGGTTTGGACTAGACCTCTGGATGACAGCTTCTGAAAATTCCCTTCAGAGCCATCTATTCACGCATGTCTTCTCGAACCATTAGAACCATGAAAAGGCTTTCCCTTCTAGATGCAGTGAAGCCAATCGTACCTTGTGAGTTTCTTCAATTTGATTGAATTCAAAGAATCTTTCGCATTTATATAGCCATCATGTTGGGTCGTCTTCAACGCATCTTGGAAAATCCACTTTTGCGAATCTGGAAGCGAAAGGAGTGGTGGTGTGTCTGGCAGCTCCTTGCGTTGTTTGTGAATTCTCTCCATGTTCTGAAGCTGAATTAAGTATTTTGGAGGCTATTTGATCATATTTCATATTCATACTTGCTAACAATTGCTTAATGTCTTCGATCAATTCTCGATGTTTATCGGAGCTTTCTTTCAAGCATTGGATCGATTCTTCCATTCTTTTGATTTCTTGAGACTTAGTTCCTTCTGCCATTGATGCTGATTGCTCATAGATTCACGAGTCAAAGGGCTCTGATACCAAATGATACAATCATGACTAAAGAAGAAGAGCTCGAAAAGGAGGGAAATTTTATGAACAAAATTTTGGATTACACAGCTACAAAATTGACACTTTGTTTGCCCCTGTTTTCTTCTTGTACAGCCACAGCTGTCCTAACTACTCAGCTAACTTCCTAATTGACTTCACAACTAAATCAGTCATTGTATAAGGAAGTTTTGAAAATATATCCTATCTCGTTTTGGAGTAAATTCAGTAAAATTTTTCATCCAATTTGATACTCCGTTTAGAGTGAGAATATATCTTATCTTTTCTTATACCACCTTTGATTTGGTATCAATATATACAACGTTTATTGAATAAAGCTGATGTGGCTGTGTTCCATATCACTGTCATGGCATCCATTGTATGAGCTGCGGTGGTTGAAACACTACAAAACAAAATCATTCTAATTTCTAAACACCGTATAGAGATAGATATCTAGACTTATATCATATCTTATTCAATCCAATACGAGCTTATCAGAGCCCCAAACATATCTCTTAGGGTTATTTGAGAGGCTGAATGCTACAAGTTGCAAGACTTTGAGGGGGTCGAGATTCTATTTATGTGGTGGTGGTGTGTTGATTTTTAAAAAATGGCTCACTTTATTTCATGTTTAAAGATTATGGATGATATGTCCACTTTATTTTGCGTTTTGAATCGCCAAAACCTGTAAAGTGAACAATTAAATCTTAATGAGTTGGATTAATTCGGTTTTGGGCCTAGTTCAATTCATTTACTGGTCCATAAATATCATAGTACACTAGGTTTGTTCATTTGGTTCCAAGTTGAGACTCTAGACTTTTATGTTCATATAGATGAATGTCTGAATGTATGAAGTAGACCGAGTTGCAAGTTAAAGAAGCCGAATCAGAGTAAAGAAGGCTAAATCAAATTATGTATGAATGTATGAACTTGACCAAGTTGCAAGTTAAAGAAGCTGAATCATAGTAAAGAGGGCCAAATCAAATGGTGATACAAACTTAGGGTGCGTTGGGCTAAAAAAAACCCCAGGCCTTTGATTTTTGTCTTATTGTTTTGGATATCGCAGTCTTTTATTTTTTCCTTTTTTGTTTTTTACTTTTTGGTTTAATTTTTTATTTTTCTAATTTCTCGTGATGAGAAAAATTTAAAAGTATCATCGTTCGGGTTGAAGTTGAAAAAGTTTACTAAATACGAAAAAAGCCACAAAAAGTCTTTTTATGTGGATTTTTCGTCTTATCTTAATTTTTTAAAATTTTTGGTCAATTTTTTTATTTTTCTCATTTTTCATGATGAGAGAAACCCAAAAAGTATACCCATTTGGGATATTAATACTAGAAAAAGTTCATTAAAAGCGAAAGAAAATCATATAAAAAAAGCTAGACAAAATGCACTCTTATTTCGGTAGGTCTTGGAGTTATATTTGTGTGTGCGTGTTTGAATAGAAAGAAAATGCAATAGAGGTGCGGTTGTTAGAAGGAAGGGTACAAGCCATAGTAAATGGAAAATCTTCCTTTGACGCTTCTAAAATAAATAGTGTGATTCACCTTCTCTTTTTTCCACATCATTTGATATGTTTACTCTATAATATGGATAAATCACTATAACATTTTATGTATGGTATATATGCTTGTGTTAATGACATTAGCTTTAGATGTTTGTTATTTGGATTTCACTTATAAAGTACATTAATATATCATGATAGTTGACATCTCTCTTTCTACCAATCTTTCATGTAACTTTTAATACTTGAATGGTTGATTCTTTAACAAAGTCATCCATAATTCACCGTTCTTATCACTACTCATTTAATGGTTCAGTCTTAGTTCTATAATGGAGTTCTTAATACAATCACTCGTGTCAATCTTTTTCGACATTATTTGCTTGAGGCGACCATGTGCTACATCATAGGTACATTGAGGATGTATTAATCACTTAGGTCCAATAGATCCGCATATTGGAAGATGTTTTTGTGTCCCCAAATATCATGCTTATTTTGAAAAGAAGTGTGAGATTACAAGTGTACGAGGATTAATGATACCCATACTGGGGGATTAGCAATACCATGGTGGTATTGCATTCTAATCCCCTTGAATTAGTCATTTTATCTCATTCAAAAAGTTTTAGTTTAGTTTACATTTTTACTTTTGTACCATATTCTACCACAATCAAACATGATATACATATGCGTAAAGTTTAATAACTTTTTGATATCAAACAAGAAAAAGGGGGAAGAGGAGAGAATATATCACAACCCATACCCACCTCTATAGGATTAGGGTCAAGACCGGCCAATAGTTTTAGACTACCTAAGGCCATTTCATCATTTAGTCGTGGTCCTCTATTAATAATTAAGGGGTAAAACATAATACAGCGAAAGTTTAATAATAAAACTTGTAAAATTGTTTTCATTATGAATAGAATACAAAAACATTTACATCAGAGTTGTGTATAAGAAAAATGATATGAAATTTCATTATATTACATCACTATACAAAAGTATTACAAGAGGACCTTTTATACATTACAAAGCAAAAATTAAATGAGTACGTGACTCACAACTCAATATATACAGAGTCTCAAAAAAAAAAAAACTAGCTCTTAGGCAAACTATCTTTATACATATGCACATCTCAAACTTGGACAATTCTACACTTCATCACTTGAAAAGATGTGAGATTCAACGCATAAGCTTAAAAGCTCGTGAATACTATATACTAAGGTTACAAAAGATTCATGGATATCCTTTGTCAAGTCTTCTTGCTAAATAATGCATATAAACTGAGTCAAGAACATTTCATAGAACCAATGTTCAAGGCATTAATAAATCTACTTTGATTATATCAATAAAGCATATAGCATTTTAAATACTATATGATGCCATCACCACAGACCTATTCAGGAAGGACTACTGGGCCGATTTCGACATCTTATCCTGTAGCCACAATTGGTGACAGAAAGGTTGAGACGTCTCATTATTGCAGTACTAGTATCTTTTCTTTCCCTTAGTAGTATGGGATAACCGTGGATGACACTAATAGATCAAAATATGTACATTTCAACTTATGGATATCCATGAAAGTATTGAAGAACATTTGATAAGGAACATAAGATTCCAATTGTAAACATTTCCATTGAAAAACATAATTTACAAGTGTAATTAAGGTATAGTAGTACTCACCTTAAATACTTGTTCTAAAGTTAATCATATCTTAATCAAGAGTTCCTACATGAAAAACACATATTATACTCATGTTAGAATGGACATAAGTTCACATTTTGATAAAATTATAACAATTAGGGGGTGTTATATTCCATTTTAGGTCATTATCCCACCTAAGACTTTATAAAAGTATCTAAAAAATCAACATATTTGTGGCATGGCTGTCCGAATGCTTAAAACCAGTGAGCGAGACAGCTTCTGTCCAAAAAAATTAAGCCGCCATTACCCAATCTTTTGGACTCCGATTGGGGCAAAATTTGTATCCAAATTAAAGTCCCGAAAGTCTAGCTTCTAATGGTAGTGGTCTCATTGTCCAATTCCAAAGATGCAAGAGTTAGGATAAAAAGAGTGAAGGCTGGTCATATGAAAATGTCTAGATTTATTATTATTTTGTTTATATTTCATCATATTTTATATCCAAAATCAATGCTCAAGTTCAATCATGTATCACGCTTGTAACAAAGTATTTTAAAGTTTCGTATTCATCTAGATTCAATATTCATATAGTTAAATGATGAAATTATCATGGATTCTAATCTTTTTAAGAACAAAAAAAATAACCCTAACTTTTTTCATATATTAACCTTAAACTCATCAATTAATCAATTTTAATTCATTTTAATCTTGTTATTTTCAAATTATATAATAAAGAATAGCATGGAGAATAAGCTTTTTACCTTAATTGGAAGATTTGTACAAAAGTCATTTGTTTTCTCTTCACTTTTCTTGAATTTTCTTTTCTTTTCCTTCACTTTCTCTCTTGCCAAACACGTTTTTCCAAAAATTTCTGTAGAGATTCTCTCCCTTTTCTTATTTTTGTCAACTTTTGTTGAGAATATGTATCATTATCTAATATATAGATACATGTCCACATTTTAAACTAGCACTTAGTCTTTTAGGATGATACCTAGCCTTAGCATGACACCTAGCAACAAGGTGAGTCACCAATTCTCCTAATCAACAACTTAGATTAATTAATCAAATAGTAATCTAATTAATCAAGTTTAGATTAATTAATCTTACTTATTTAGGTTAATTATACATACCGATAATTCATCCTAATTATCGGTAATTAAACATACTTATCCCTAATTAATCTTAATTATTTTTTGCATGTTAATCTCAAAACCTCTTACACGTTAGTATAAATCTTTTAAGGACCTCAATTAAGGATTTCAAAATTGTTTAACAACATAATTGTACATAAACAAAATTAGTCAGTGAAGCACGTCAATTTTCCTCTCTATAATTTATATACTATACAAGTGGTAGCTACAAAAATTTTCATATTATTAAATATAGCATGCATCAACATGCTTTTCTTTGCATAACTAGAGTGCTTTCATACATGTTTATTCAAAGTAATTTCTAGATCTTTTCATGCAATTAATATGCACTAAATAAAATAAATTATGCATATATTGCTATGGTAATACTTTGGGTATTACAGAATAAGCACACAAAATGTTTCAATCCTAAATTCTCATATGGTCAAAATCTTATTAACCAAAGCTTATGACTACAATGCAAAACATCTTATTTATAAGCTAAACTTAATAAAAATGGAAATATTAAAATAACCTAATTATATTTTAAAAATTATCTTTTAATGAAAATAGTCACCAACAACAATTATTTGCACAAAATTATTTTTCCATCCTTGTTGGGTCTTTGGGCTTCATTGGAGACTTTTAAATTTGGTAGCTTGCTCTCTAGCCAGTCAATAATTGCGTCATCAATTATCTTTTATTGAAAAGAACTAGGCTATGACGAGTTAGGAGGACTAATAGAATTGGGAACACACCAAAACAATAAAGAATTCTTCTTCAGTTTGATGGTACTTGAATCAAAGGCACAAGTAAGGGTGTGCTTCGTCTTGCCATCAATTAAGTAATAAGTGTTTGCACACCTAAAATGCTTGACATCACGATCTCATATTCCCATATGGTTTAAGAGAATATGCCAAAACTTAAGATGTAGCACATTTCACATTACGGTTTTGAGCTTGCTTTTGAAATGTCACGAAACACTATTTATCATCTTTGAGCTTTGTATTAGTAGTCCATGCCACATGATAAGGCTCGCGATTTGGCTTGACCTTCAAACCCAATTTCTTTGCAGCCTCTTCAGACACGACATTTGTGCAACTTCCATTATCAACTACCAAAGAGCAAATTTGATCATTGCACTTCACCCTTGTATTAAAAATTTAGTCTATATTTTTTTGTTGACTAGCTTAGTAGCAAGGAAAGTACGAATAATGCCAATAACACCATCATGGAAATCGTCATAAGAAGTGAAATCAATTGGATTGAGGGGAACAATAACCGGATGGTCAAACCTCGTTTTTTCAGATTCTCCTGTCTTTGCAATTTTCACATTCTCAATTAGAGAAACAAAAAGCCATTACAATTAGAACTCTTGGACTGAGTATTAGCCCCATACATGGTCGGAGAAGTAGTAGGCATTACACGGGAAGGACACTTTGAGGGTCTTCCATGAATTGGATTCACAAAAATCCCTTTACTCCTGGTAGGGACTTTCACTGTGGGATGTTTGGAGGCGTTCTTTACCTCTTCTTTCATCTGAAAGGCTACTTGAAGTGCATTCACCAAGTTGTACAGTCTACTAGCAGCTAGTTCATTAGAGATTTGTGGATTCAAAATTCGACTCTGCATGGAAACATTCTATTTTTAAAGTAAAAACCATGTTCTGTTTGGTATGGTTTCTTTTTCTGTTTTTTTTTTTAAATTTCTATTTAAAAAAAAACAAAACAAAAAAAACTTTCTTGGTGAACAATTTCTGAAAGTAGTTTTGTTTTTTGCTAAAAAATCTGCCTTTTTAGAAAACACCAAAAAGATTCTTTGAGTTCTGGATAACTATTTTCGCTAAAAAACTGTTACAATATTACGACGACATGTTTTTTGATTTGAAGAATAATTTTTGAAATGTATATTACAAAATCTTTAAGTGTAAATATCAATAACCTGGCCAATCTCTGTTACTTACAATCGTTTGGAAAAATGTGCACTGAGAATTTTTTTAATGACGCCTATGCTCCAAAGCCAACTTAGAGCGATCAGAAACACATCACTATATGAACAGTTGCAATCACATTTGGTTCTCAACCGTATTGTGTTATGATTTATCCACATCAATGCCTTGACCACCTGCTTGTTGCAGTTTAAGAGTTGCAAGTTATAACTATTTCACATTATGATCAGTTGCAATCACATTTGGTTCCCAATCATATTGTGTCATGATTTGTCCATATCAATGACTCAAACACTTGTTTGTTGCGGTTTAAAAGTTGCCACCTGTACGTATTTTGTCTTGAAAGTTGTGTCCACATGTTATTATAATTTTTGTTTTTTGCTTGTAGGCCAAGAAAACAACTTACGAAGGCTGAAAGAAAATGAAATTTATTTTTGTGGTTGTTGGCTTCTGCTTTTAAATACACAACTTCTAACAATACAACAAAGACCCACTCAGTCTAGTTGGTTACAACAATATCATTTACCATTGCATATATGTCATCTTTTTGTGTGAGGTATATATGGGTTCAGATTAGAGTAATCAAACTAAAAACATGTCGGGCCCATGGAATTAGATTTAGTCTACTCAGATTGGTTATTTCGTGTTTGCTTTCTCCTAATGGGATTAGTTTTCTTTTATATGAGCTATTGATCATTCCTCATTCAGGTGATAACTAATCCCCCACATGCCCTGAGATTATTAGCCCTCCTCTTTGGATTATCTTCCTTCCTAACTTCATCTAACAGTAAAAAATAATTCACCAATTCGTATCAGTTTTTTTATCCCATTTTAACCGAACATGATACAAATAATTTCATGGTATATGTAAGGCATAGTATTAGGCATCCCTCCTATCCTCTAGTCCAATCTCAAACAACAAACACTTTGACCCGCCAATGCTGAGCACCGATAACTTCTCGTCATCTGTCTAGACACATTTCTCGACTTTCCCAATCGGTCCACACAGTTCAACTGCCAAATTCCAAGTCCAAAGTCTGCCCCAAAAGCGATTCTGCGCTAGTAAATACTATCACATTCAATGTTATATTTCGAATGTGATTCAGCACCATTCCCCAGTTCTTTTCGATGTGTGCTGAAGTACAAAACACCCATCTCAAGTTGGCCAAGTAGTTCTTATTTTCCTTGAATCTTGAATTGGTTTGTTCTCTGGGATAGTTTGATTCCCTCTGTTTTTGCAGTGCTTGTTCCTATATTATAACCAGTCGATGCTTTTCTTTTAGTGAATTGTGTTTAGTGACAGTTTCAGTGGTTTCTTAATGTGTGACTCTGAATTTCCCCTTCATTTTTATTTTCCACGTCAATATGCATACTGAATTCTCTCCACATCTTGCCCTTCCTCTTCCTCCTATCTGTCCAGTTTTTTTTTTCTCAATATTGGATATTTCAATATATAAATATGTGATCTCTTTTTTTTTACCTGATTGACTGCTGAAATGTAAGATGATTAATTGGTTTTGGGTTATTATTTTGTCTGTCCATCCCTTCATTTTTTCTGGTTACCTTTGTGGTTATGTAAATATATTTTTGTTTGGCAGCATTTTTGTTTTTCTAGTTGAAATGTAATGTGATACAGTGATAGTGGCTTTTGGGTATGTTTGATTGGGAGGATCATATATGTGGTTGGGTTACATATCCCATAAGAACAGTGTTTTTAGAGTTTGAATGCTACGATGGTGAATGGATTACATATTCATTAGATAACCAATCTTACAAAGCATGAGATCTCTATTGGCAATTCTTTCACTCTCTCTCCTGTGGGATTACTCCGCCTGTGAGTTTATACATCACATTATTAATAGTCCGATCAATCAAACGGGCCGTTTTGTGTGTTCTGCCTAGCTGTAGGATAATCACCCTTGTATGCTGTGTTGAATTTTGTGGCAGCTGAGGTCCCAACAATGAGTTTGTTGACTGATAGAAGTCTCTTTCGAAGCTGCACAGAAAAAGATTATTTGACAATGGTGGATGCCAGGAGTGCAGTTTCCCGCAAAACTTCAAGCGCCCTAAGTTTGATGCAATCCATCAATTTCCAAAACATTGTGGTGCGCTTGCTCCTCGAGTGGCTGCAAGACCAAGCGAAGGAGTGTCAGATGGGGCAGCCAGCAGAAATTTGAAAGTTGGGGAAGAGGGGGCTACTGTGCCTGTCAAGCCTTCAGGAAATTCAGTACCAAGTGATATGAAACCTGAGTTTATGATTCCCATGGTTTCAAACGGGAATGTTAAAGCTCTTGGACAGGGAATGACAGCAGACAATGGTGAAAAAGCATTGCTGAAACCCCTTGTAAATTTTGTGGCGGCTGAACTCCCAACAATGAGCTTGTTAACTGATACAAATCCTCTTTCTGAGCTGCACAGAAAAAATGGTGGATGTCAGGATCGTGGTTTCCTGCCGAACTTCAAGCGTCCTAAAGTTGATGCGATCCGTCAATTTCCAAAACATTGGGGCGCATTTTCCTCTCAAGTGACTGCAAGACCAAGCGAAGGCGTATCAGGTGGGGCAGCCACTGGAAACTTGAAAATTGGGGAAGAGGGAGCGACTGTACCTGTCAAGCCTTCAGGAAATTCAGTACCAAGTGATATGAAATCTGTGTTTGCAAAGCCAATGGTGTCAAACACTAATGTTAAAGCTCTTGGACAGGGAATGACTGTGGACAATGGTGGAAAAGCGTTGCTAAAACCCCTGGACCCTAAATTGACCAATGTACCAGTAAACCTTACTGAGGCCAAAACAGTTCACTCTTTTGATATTTTCAAATTCTTGTCCCAACCTCACCCCTTTGTTCGTAAGTATCCACCTGCAAAGATCCGGAAAGGGGTTACTGTCTATCGCCAATTTCCTACATGCTTTGGAACGGTGAATCCTACTTCAGATTCTAAGGTTTTGGCTAATAAGTCCAGTGTGGAACATAGGCAGTTGGTAGAAACAAGAACTGAGAGGGAAGAAATCAGATTGCAAATTCAAGATGCTAATGATTTCGTGCGGAAGCTAGAAGGGAATGCCTTAAAAGAAATGGTGGACGAACTTCAAGCCAAGTCTATGCATATTATTGGCACTGAAACAGGCAAACATATTGAAGGCAGAATGTCTTCTGAACATGAAGTTAAACAGGACAAAGAAAGAGAGGAAACCAGGTTGTTGTCACCAGATTCTGCTGTCAGTGCCAAATTCAAAAAGGGTAATAGTCTGGATGGAATAATGAGGATTGATCATCAGGAACACTGTGAGGACAAGAGTGCTGAAGATGGTAGTGGCACGAGGATGTTGTCCCATAGATCACCCGATTTGCATATGAATCCTCCAGGCATTGATCACTTGATTGCTAAGAGGGAGGGGGAATGGTTGTCTAGTTGTGAACCCGCTGAAGCTACATGCGGATTCGAAAGCCAGAACTATAGGGTCGATCATTCGGACAAATCTAATTTTGTTTTATTGCAGAAGCAGGATGTAACTGAAGCTTCCCAACATAATTATACAATGGAAAAATCTCTTATTCTTAGTGCGGAAGCTGCTATTCAATATGAGGACTCACTGTTTGATGATAAAGAAAGACAAAAACATATTTTTCTGGCCAAAGAATCTAATGATCCTGGGATTGTTCCGTATGATAACATCCATGCAGTTGTTAGTCGGAATAAAGTCAGAGAGGCTTTGAACCTGTTCGAGGATATGTTTACAAGGCTTTCGAATGAATGTGAAGCACAGCCAAAGGTAAAAGGAAAAGCCAACAGGCAGATTCATGTGGAAGCAGCAATGCATCTTAAAACCCATAAAAAATGGGTTAATACTGAAAAGTTATTCGGACCTGTCCCTGGTGTTGAAGTTGGTGATTGGTTCCGATTTAGGGCTGAGCTCGTTGTTATTGGCCTCCATCGTGAGTTTCAAGGTGGTATTGATTATAAAAAGAAAGATGGGAGAATTTTTGCCACAAGCCTTGTTGCCTCTGGTCGTTATGCCAATGATGCAGAATCTTCTGATGTTCTGATATACTCGGGTCAAGGTGGAAATCCTACGATTGCAGATAAGAAGCCTCAAGATCAAAAACTTGAGTGAGGTAACCTTGCTTTGAAGAATAGCATGGATGCAGAGACACCTGCAAGGGTTATTCGTGGTCGCCAAACTATGAATGCTTTTAATATTTTGGGTAAAACTAGCGAGAAGATTTTGAAATACATATATGATGGGCTGTATATTGTTACTAACTATTGGCAAGAAAGAGGGAAATATGGCAAATTGGTTTTTAAGTTTGAATTACATAGATTAGCTGCGCAACCCAAACTTACCTGGGGAATAGTTGGAACGCCAAAGGAGTCTAAAGTATGCAAAGTGCCAAGTGTTACTAATGATATTTCTCAAGGGAAAGAGAATATGCCTATTCGTGCAGTCAACATTGTGGATGGCGAGAAACCTCCCCAAGTCGATTACAATGCCATTATGAAATATCCCAAGTGGTACAACCCTTCTATTCCTATTGGCTGTGATTGTATCAATGGATGCTCGGATTCAAAGAAATGTCCCTGCACCATCAAGAATGGAGGAAAGATTCCATTCAATAACAATGGTGCTATCATTAAGCAAAAGCCTATTGTTTATGAGTGTGGTCCATCTTGCAAATGCCCATCATCCTGTAATAATAGAGTTAGTCAACATGGTATTCCATATCAATTGGAGATTTTTAAGACTGAATCAAGGGGATGGGGTGTTAGATCCCGCAATTACATTTCGTCAGGAAGTTTTATTTTCGAGTATGTAGGAGAGTTGCTCCGAGATAAGGTAGCTGAGGAAAGTAGTAATGATGAGTATCTATTTGATATTGGAAGCGTCAATAATGATAATTTTCTCCAAGGTGAAGCTTTGGACAATGATGGCTTTGCTATTGACGCGGCTTATTGTGGGAATGTGGGAAGGTTCATCAACCATAGCTGCTCTCCAAACCTTTATGACCAAAATGTTCTCTATGACCATGATGGCAAGCGAATGCCTCACATAGTGCTCTTTGCTACCAAAAACATACATCCTTTACGAGAGTTGACGTACGATTACAACTATAAGGTGGATCAAGTTCATGATTGCAATGGAAATGTCAAGAAGAAGAATTGCTATTGTGGTTCTCGTGAATGTAGTGGGAAGATGTATTGAGGAAGAATCTCCTATACTAGTATAGCTTGATTTTTGAGAATGCAAACCTATATGACATTTTTTTGTTTGATTTCATTACTCTTGAATGCATTTAATGAGTTATTTTAATGCATTTAGTGTTTTATGGGCCATTATGTGAAGGAAAGAAAACATGAATCTTGGAGTGTATCACTCTTACTATTTTATCAAATGTTGTTGATAAATTCTTGATCTATTGTTATTATTTTCTGTAGATGTAGAGGTAATTTTAGCAATTTATTACTACTAGGTATTTTGTAGTTGTATGTGATAGAAAAGAGAAGACAATAATTTAATTATGATAATCAATGGCTTAATTAGTAAAGATGAGTTACAAAACATAAATAAAGTAAAATCTAAAACCTTAATTAGTCTAAATGACTAAACTACTCTTTAGTTAACAAACAAGAAAATTACAAAAAAATACACTTTCATGCACCTTCAAACCAAAGACATAATGAGTTGTGAGTATGCGATTAAGAAAATACACTGCAATAAGTATTACTTCTCCCTAAAAAATGGCAAGGACAAGAGGAAAGAAGGGAGCAAGTTGTGTTAAGATGTGCCGATGTATTCTTTTAGCTCGGCCATTTTATGTGAGTATTAGAAAATAAAGATTGATGAATAGCATCAAATGTTAAGAATAATGAGAAGCTGTACCCAAAAGTATAGGCGAGTATTCTTATTTATAATAAAGTTAGGCCACACTATTACATTCTTACACCCACACACACAGGATAATAATAAAGATACTACTACGATATATATCTAACACTCCATTCAAGTTAGAGCATAGATATCTACCATGTCCAGATTGTGACATAAATATGAAACACGCGGACCCGACAGGGATTTAATAAAGATATCGGCCACCTAGTCTCCTGTAGGGACTGACCCAAAAGTCACAACACCTCTCTGATATTCTGCACAAACAAAATGGCAGCCAGTCTCAATGTGCTTTGTTCTCTCGTGAAATATTGGGTTTGTGGCAATATAAATAGTTGAGGTATTATCAACCCAAAGTCTGGCAGATCCTCGAAGAGAAAAGTGTAATTCTGTTAAAATCTGATGTAGCCACATAATCTCAGCAGTCGCTAAAGCCATAGTTCGGTATTCGGCCTCAGCACTAGACTGGGAGACTACAGTATGTTTCTTGCTCTTCCAAGAAACCAAGTTTCTACCAACAAAAATAGAATAACCAGATGTGGATCTCCTGTCAAATGTACATCTACCCCAATCAGCATCAAAGTGCCCTTTCATTCCCATATGACCGTCATCAGAAAACTGGATGCCCTTTCCTAGGTTTTTGAGCAAGTACCGTAGGATGCGTAACACTGCTTGCCAATGGAAAATCCGGGGATCAGACAAAAATTGACTGACTACACTAACTGGATAAGCAATATCCGGACAAGTTATAGTAATAAGATAATTCAGTTGTCCCACTGTACGGCGATACTGGTCAGGATCAAACAGAGGCACTCATTCCTTCGGTTCTAGTTTAACATTAGACTCCATAGGTGCGTCCACCCTTTTGGCATTTATATATCCTGCACGCTCCAGAATGTCAAGAACATACTTCCGTTGAGAAATGAACACACTTTTCTTATTCCTAATTACTTCAATGCCGAAGAAATATTGAAGTTCACCAAGATCTTTCGTATGAAACTTAGTACCTAGAAATGATTTAAGCTCAGCAATTCCTCCACTGTCACTACCAGTAATAACAATGTCATTCACATAGACGACAAGTAATATGCATCCCAGTGAGGTATGACGAAAGAATACAGTATGATCCTTTGCAAATTGCTGAAGACCAAGCTCTTGTATGACAGAACTGAACATTCCAAACCAGGCTCTAGGAGATTGCTTCAGACCATATAAGGAGCGCTTTAATCGACATACATGGTTAGGGAACCCCCCATGAGCAACAAAGCCGAGTGGTTGCTCTATATAAATTTCTTCCTCCAAATCACCATGAAGGAAGGCATTCTTCACATCGAGTTGATATAAGGGCCACTGATGAGAAGCAGCCAACGATTAGAACAGACGAACGGAGGTTATCTTGGCAACAGGCAAAAAGGTATCAAAGTAGTCAAGGCCATAGGTCTGAGCATAACCCTTGGCCACTAAACGAGCCTTTAAACGCTCAAG
>JAOTRH010000001.1:6841151-6855748 GCA_034768845.1 Heliamphora exappendiculata
CCCCCCCCCCCCCCCCCCCTTCATTGCGATTGGAAAAATCTAAACAAAAATAGGTTTTCTCTGTGGAATGAATTGCTTCTATGCAAAGTGAGCATATTCATGGGCTTGATTGTGAACGTGTACGTAAAAGCAGTGAAAGAATACGCCATTGAAGCATTTTCTGATGAAGTGGCTGAATTTTTTGCGGGAGATCAGCAATAAGCAATTCGAGGAAGGAGGCTTTTTTGACAAGCTTGGCTTGTAAGGCTTCAGTTCGTTTTGGAAATTTTGTTTTGTACTGAAACATTCTCACATTGCCAATTTAGAGTAGCTGCTACCTAACTAATGGATTTAATACTACCATCAACATTTTTGGTGGCAATCTTGTTTATATATCTAGTATTTTTATTGAGTTTTCGAACTGGAAGGGAGAAAATTTCTCTTCAGTAAACAATTTAGCAACCAATAATTTGTGGTTTTAGATCCAAAATCTGTCAAGCGAATGTGGAAATTTGCATGCACGTACTGGGAGGGAAATCTATTTCATTATCATCGATTGTTTTGTCCTCGTCATCACAAAGAGGACTGTCACAATCACATTCATCCAAATAGACAATCGGCTTTATCCCAAAATTGCTATATAGGTTGGCCTGAGGAATGTCAGGATGTCGCAATCACATGCATCAAAATGGACAAGATCAGTTTTATCCCAAAATTGGTATATAGATTGGCCAGAGAAGATGAAATAAAGAATGGAAGCCAAGATTGGCTACTTTTCTCGTGAAGAGCTACTTCATATATAAGCTCATCCATATTAATTTTTGTTGACAACATTTGCAGAAGATGAAGAACTGATCCCAAATGTTTCAATCAATAAAAGGTCCGCAACATAAGGTGATAATACTTCAGCAGTTTCTATGGAGCACACGAGTCCCAGATATATGTTAAGACACAAGTATAATCCCAAGAAAGTATAATAGTAAATCTATTAAGGAGCACGTCACAAACCCAGAACAATGGAACCAAGTGGAGATTACCCCTTGGAACATTAGGGAAATCAGCCATAGCATCTAATTGGATCGTTGCAGCCTTTCCCAGCAGATTGCTTATAACCAAATCGACCGCCCTTTTCGAGGTATTGCTGGTGGTACTCCTCGGCTCGGTAGAACTTCTTTGCTGGTAAAATCTCTGTAACAATCTTCCTGTTCAAGAGCTTCTGCTGTCTGTCCAATGACTCCAATGCGGCCTTCTCTTGCTCAGGTGTGTAGAAGTATATTCCGGATCTGTATTGTGTTCCAACATCGTTTCCCTGCCCAAACGATAATAAAGCCGTTAGGATGAGGAGGAATTTCAGCCAACCATTCTACTGGGAAAGTTTCAAAATATTGATGGTTAGAAGAATAAGTAAACGAATGGACTAGAAGAAGTATCTATATTTAGATTTAGAACCATTAAGAGAGAGAGAGAGAGAGAGAGAATAGTATCTCATAATAAGTGAACACTTTAGAACTGGCACAACATTTCTATCCCCAACTAATGTCACTTTCTCTTTAGAGTAATAATTGATCAACCTGGTATGACAACATCAAATAAGTAGTCAAAAAGATTGTAGAAGGTGAATCCATGCTTACTCATAAGAGGAGCAATATGAGAAAGCAATAATTTAGGATTCAAGACGTGGACTGGGAAAATAAGGTACTAACCTTTGTAGACCATATGGCCCCCACAAACTCCACCTTCAATAGGCATGCATTACAATAGCCCAAACAAATTTTTCAGCAAAAACATATTTAATTCGCAAAAAGGGAATGGGAAAAATTACAAAAATAACATGAGTGTTATGAAAATGAGAATGTTATGATAGATATGTAGTAAAACTAGAAAATATAAAATTATGAATGAAAAGATTCGTGGAATTGTAAGAATTACACCAATTGAGGACAAGTTGAGAAAAAATAAATTAAAATGCTCTAAATACATACAGCATAGAGCAATTAATGCAATAGTAAGAAAAAATAATAAAATCATAATTAATAAAAACACTAGGGGAAGCTAGGACTAAATTGATATGGGATACCGTATTAAAAAAAGATATGAACCTATTAAAATTAATTGAAGATATGACTCTTAATATGGTAGAATGCGTAAAAGAATTTAAGTAACTAACCCCAATTAATTAGGACAAAAACTTGGTTTGGTAAGGGGAACGAGAAAACATAGGGAGGGGAAGGCTTCTATGACATGTACACGACAAAAGTCTTACAAGATCAGACACGTACACACAATGATCCATACATAGTACATACAACACATCTATGAACATAACCCTTCAAGGAACAGCATGCTGGTCAAAACTACTTTCATTTTGATACTCCATTCTAGCCAAAAACAAATATTTCCTCAGACTGAAAAGTTTCCCTGATTCTGTAATAAAAATGACAATTCATGGAAGTTCATGTTGCCCTAGTGAATCTAGATCCCCAATTTGTGATGGAAAATGATAGATGGGGTTCCGAATATGTACCATTGGGAAGAGCAACTCTCTAGAATTAAAATATTACATCCGGCCCTGATTCATGGGAGGGGTAATCATTACCAAATGGACAGCCTATGCCAAAGTAACAAACAGATAACCGATTGGGATGCCACAGAAGTAGCCAAAGATTGTATTGGAAAATTGCTTCAATTAAAAGCACACATCAAACCAAGACAGACCCAAATCTAATCATCGAACTTTGGCCTCAGAAGGCAACTCAAGTTCGAACTAGTGCCAAACATGAGGTCCAGGTTCGTATCCGAAATCCGCCAGTTAACACTGTAGACAAAGTACAACAAAGCGGTCAATCGAACACTCTACTTGGATGAAATCAACAAGAACCCATCAAAAAATCAACCTCAAAGACTAACAATCAAAAGCCCTAAACATTCAGGGTTCTACCAATAAAAATTCAATGACGAAATGTAATTCTACAAATAGGAAACCTGATATTGTACGCTTTTGTTTACAATTTACCAAAAAACGGGCATACAAGAGACAAATACCAAATCAATTATATAGCAAATCAATAAAGCAAAGCAAAATCCAACCACCAAAATCACGGAATTCAGTCAAATGAACCCTAAATCCAACATACGCACCTGACGATTAAGCGTGGTAGGGTCATGCCTGGCCCAGAACACATCAAGTAACGTCTCGTAACTGCACTCCTTGGGATCATACTGAACCCTAACGACCTCCGAGTGTTTCGTCCTCCCCGAACACACGTCGTTGTACGTCGGATTGTGAATATAGCCCTGAGTGTACCCGACCTCGGTCTTGGTCACTCCTGGCACTCTCTGTAACGCCAATTCGACCCCCCAGAAGCATCCAGCCCCGAACTGCGAGAACTCTTGTCCCGGCGCCGGAATGTCGTCGTCGGGGCCCTGAGCGATAGACGACGACGATAAGGGGTCTACGGAGGATTCGGTGGGGGAGCGAGCACCGAACCCAAACTTGCCCAACCAGCTCATCTTTGGGGGAGAGCGGAGGTTGAAGGGTCTGCTGATTTGGGGGCAGGAGGGGGATTTGATGGAGAATTTGGAGAGAGAAAGTGCGGGTTTAGAGAGAGAAAGTGAGGAGGAGGAGGAGGAGGAGGAAGAGGCTGTGAGGAGGAGAGGGAAAGCCGAGGCAGAGGTGGTGGTGGCGGTGGTGGCGCGGAGGAGCATTATGATTTATGGGGCGTAACGTCTTGAATTCATTTGTTATCTGGGGAGTTAAGGGGTGGACATGTGCCTGACGGTTTTCCTCACCATGTGAACATTATGATTTATTATGATGTTATTATATAGTAAAAAATATTTTAGATAAAATAATATTAATTTATTTTTATTAAATAAGTAAAAGTTTGTATATTAAATGTTTTTATTTATTAAAAATTCTATATAAATGTCAAATTAAAATTTGAGATTACTTAATAATTTTTTGTAAAGATAATATGATTTTTTCTCAATTCTTTTCTTTCTATTTTCAAGATAGTAAACCTTGAAAATCTTCTCATCCCATTTTTTTTTATTATTTTTAATGCACACTATTTACTCAATTACAGTAAACAAATGTATAAATATCACAAAATATAATCTCAATTATTTTTTGCATATAACTCTTAAATGTTGTGAATCTCATATGAATTATATTTGTATTTGCTCTAATTCTGATCACACTCCATCATAATTATGGCTGGTGTGGGGTACATATTTATTTTACCTGATAATTGTGATTAAATTCTATTTTAGAAGTTTGATTTGAAATAGGTCCAAGGTTAGTTACCTGTTTTATTAGATTTTATTTTTAAATATTATTTAAATTATAAACTATTTTATTCTCAAATTATTAAAATATGATATATATATATATAGAGAGAGAGAGAGTACATTTATAAATTTAATGCACATAATTAGAAATTTTTTAAATAATTTGAGCTTTTCATTTTGAATGATTTTCTTCCTTAATTAGTGTGATTTTTTCATTAAATGTTGTATTACAAAAAATTAAAATTTTCTCAATATAAGTATGAAGAAGGTAATTTTTATTTTTAATATTTTTATTTTGTCGTTTCATATTTTCAAATGATATTTGCATCGACAGTTAGTTGTTTTTTTTATTTATTATTATTAGTAATTTTTGGATGGTTGTAATGTGCCACTTTCACTTGTTTATATCCTTGTCTCAGTTCATAAGAAATGAGCTTGTGTTTGGTTTAAATTTTTTTTTTGATTTTTTTTTTAAATTTTTAATTTTTTTATAAAACTTAAATATAAAAATATAAAAATTTAATTAATTACAATGAAAATTAAATAAATAAATTTTGTAAGAAACTTTTAAGTGGGCAAAGCATCTTAAATTAAGGTAATTATTTATTTAATTATTTGTTTTCTTTTTGTGGGGTAGTCGGGCGTTTGGGTTGAGAGTTTTGTTGTTTAGTGTGACCGTTAGAAGTGTTTAGAATGGGATGAGAACAGTCATGATGTTATATATTACTACTTATGTGTGTTTAAAAACATTTTAAACATAATTTTATTATAAAAATAATTTTAAATAGTGCATGATTATTTTAATTATTTTAAATAATAATATATTAAAAAATAATTTTTATTAATCTCATTCTTAATTCTAACTATAAGCAACAATAAAAATGTATATATCAAAATTAAAATATGTTAAACTAATTATATTTTTTAACCATGTATTTTTGTATACATATTAGAAATATATTTTTTATACTTTCACTCTTATTATTTTTTATGAGAGAGAAAAATTAAATTTCAAATAGAGAAAAAATTTATATTTATAATGAAAAAAATATGAGAATTGATTAATGAGATAGTATAAATTATTTAAAAAAATGAAAAAAAAATATAAACAAATTTTAACTTTTAAATATGCTATATAAACAAATAGCACGTCAAAAGTATTGCATTTTTCTAATATAAATTAAAAATTTGCATTTTTCTAATATAAATTAAAAATTCACAAACAGGAACTGGATAGTAATGTTTTGAAAATTGAACCATTGGACAAACTGAAAAAAGAAATAGGCGGACGAGTTACCAATTTAACTGAAATCAAATCGAAATCGAACTGTGACGTCATAATTATATTATTAATAATTTTTAAATTTATAAATATTAAATAAAAATAATATCTAACTCACAATTTAAATAAAAAAATAAGAACATATCATGATTTAAGCATAATTTTAATTAAATAATTAAAATTTTTAACAAAAATAATTAAAATAAAAGCAAAAGCAAAAGAAACAAAAATGAGAATAAAAGGCAAAACTGTTATGTAACAGACACATAGCAACACAATATTAAAAAAAGTTAAAAAATAAATAAATAAAAAATAATAAGAGCAAAAAACAAATAAAATAAATAAACGCAAAAAGTTGAAATAAACAAATTAAGCAATAGATGATACAACAGTGTGAAACAATTAAAGCCAACAAGATGAAATAAGAAAACGAAACGTGAAAAGTAAAAAGTTATGGCGGAGGGATTGAAAGCGAGATCCTTTAAAAAAAATTTAAATTAAAATAAATTAAAAAATAAAATTTAAAATTAAACACTTAAACAGCAAAAAAACATTATGACCGATAAAAACTCAACTAGTTTTCTTGAACCGGTACCAGTTTGACCGGATCACCGATTCAACTGCGAATTTGAACAATTTTTATTTAAAACACCAATTTTTATACCTAATTGGTTTAATTAATTTAACCGAACCGTTAATCGAGCCGGTCACCGATTCAACCGGTTGAACCAACCGGTCTGGTCTGAATTTTAAAACATTGCTAGATAGTCATCTTGTAGACATAAATATATAAGTATGCATACATGATTAATTGAAATAATTATTCAATATTCTTAAACCAATATTCTATTCAAATAATTGAATGATACATCTTCACATGTTGAATAAAATAATAATAATAAATAATATATCCTATTAAAAATACCAATAATTATAAAATTAGAGCACCACCTACCTAAGCTTGCTCTAAAAATTTTGAATATTTACTCGGTCAATTGGGCTAAATTTTACTATTTAACCCATTTTCATCTCATATGATTTTTGATAAAAAAAATTCTTGCCCAGTGGATTTTCTCCGTGAGAGAAACCAATAACATAAATATTTTAACCAAAAAAATCACACAAATTCACTATAAAGTCTTCTTAATTTATTTTGACTTATCTTTATTTTTTTAACTTTTATTAAAATTATTTATTTTTTCTGTTCACCTCAACAAAAGAATACCAAAAAAGCAAAAAAAAATTTAAATAAAATGATAACAGAAAAAAAAACCACTAGAGATAAAAATAAATAAAATAAAATAAGTCAACAAGCCATTATTATAAAACGGGTAAAACGGGCCTAAATAAGATGGCTAATATAATATAAGTTTGATTACAAACTAAGAACCTTTTACGCAAAGAACCATTCCAATTTCGTGACATGTCCAAAGGGAAATCTTGTGCACAAAGTAAGGCAACGTCCAAGCCTCCAAGGGTAATGCAGCTACTGCCATTCAAAGCACATAATCAAACGCAAAGGACATGAAAATCTAAGAAAATGACCATTTCATGTACTGGGAAAATACATAAAATCCAATCAGTACTTTCGGAAAACACTTTGGAACACCGCATCAAATCAACTTTTAGCGATACCATCACCCGCCCTTAAATTGGTTTGATCTGCCCTTAAATTGGTTTGATCTTGAAGTGGAGCGAGATAAGAGAGAACACGAAACACTTCAAATCCTGCAACCACAAAAGGGAAAATGTATGCAAGTTTATGAGAAGGGTAGAAAACTAGAAACACAATATTAATTTGCACCAGTCACACGACTAATGGGAAAGAGGTGAAGGGGGGAAGAATGGTGGTGTTATTGCTCAACACTGGCAATAATTCCACAACTGAAGCAAATTAAAAATACAAAACTGAAGCAAATTAAAAATAAAAACTAGCATTACATCATTTGTACATATATGTTTGTTTACTACCACATATGTTATAACAAAACGAATAAAGTGAGAAATTATAAACACAGCAATCGACACAGAACACAGAGTATTTACGTGGATAGGCTTGAAAACCTACGTACACGAGCGAAGATTGATAGGTAAATCACTCACTATGAAAGAGGGAGAATACAATAAACCAGTAATATCCAAACTCCCACAAAAAAACTAAATCCAAAAATACCCAATATATAGTAAAATCTAATTAGAAGAATCAGGCCAGATCTATAGACCAGGGTTGCGTCCCCCCAGCCCCCCATGGCCATTAGACAGTTGCAGGGAGATGAAGGTCATAGTGAAGTCTGGGTTAGATACAATCATACAACGCACCACCCACAACAAAATATAGAATCAGGGCCTAAAGTATAATGCATGAACAGTTAAAGTACATACATAAATACACAGACAGGTATATGCACACAAAAGGTAATCTTTTACATTGGATCTGTATCAAGTATAGTTAGATTTCATCCATTAAAAGTATGCACACATAGAGTAAATAGAGATGCAAGGGGATTCCTCTCTCAAAACCTTCAAACTAAAAGATGTGTGATCATCGATTTTGAACAGCTGTAGCAAGTACCATTGAAATTAAAACGTAATGAATGACCTGTAGATTCAATTGCCGGACAACTTGACAAGTTCATCCGTTTTTTTTCCTTTTTATGGTTTGACAGAATATGAATTCATTAAAAACAGTGGAAGATTTTCGACCTGCTTAAAGAAAGGCAATATTTTCAAATGATAATACCATAATTGGGGGGAAATATCAAATCATTGAGATATGGGGCAAAGAATGTCAATCGCACAAAAAAGTTCGACCTTGGAACATTTAGCATTATAAACCTTTTTCAGTGAATTTGATATTATTTTCCCCACATCCCACTAATTTAATATTTTCCCTAGTTAATTTCTTGAAAAGCTCTATCAGTGAAAAATACAGTACCTCTGCAATATATCTTCAGGTGTGTTTTACTTTTCAACTGATGCCAGTGTTACTACGGAGGAAATGAGTGGCATGGTCACTTAAAATAAAGGAAAATTGGTCCTTCCAATTCAGAAGTTGTCCCAGTTATGTCAATGGTTTGCTAGTTTGAGATGGAAAATTAAACAATTAGGAAGTAGTGCGTATTTCGACCAAGGCGATCTTGGTGAGAAAACTGTCACAATCAAAGCAAACATGCCACCAGGCCAATGACCATAGCAAATGGCTAGAACTTCAATTGCAAAACTCAAAGTAGCATATCAAATAAAAGAAACTACTCGGGCAAACTATTCAGGCACGAAACCAATTACCACATCATAGAAGGCAAGGACGCATGTATAAGCTCCGGACATAACAAATGCAAGAAAGCAAAGTATATAAACAATGATTTTAAATCCATCACCAGATGCATCAATAAATCAACTGTTCGACGTTCTCTTCCCTATGTGTAATCATCCCGTGGCCCTGTGGGCCTGTGGCAGACCCCAGGCGCCCAATGAGCACACAAGCGCTGCGCATCATTCCTATTTTGTTTTTAGGGTTTCAAGGCAGTTTGTTTTGAATATATATATATATATATATATATATATATATATATATATTGGTTTCCTTGCTACCTAAGGGCCTGCACTTTGGAGAACTATTCTTTTCATGCTAGAGAAAGCTTGGAAAAACTTTTGATAAATTTGTATTCAGTTTTTCTCTCATGTCTTCGATAAAAACACAACCATACACTATCATATTCATTGTGATCGTGGTACCGTTCTTTTAACCACTTTGATCATGACTTCCGGAGCCTTCTGAGATAGATAGAGAAGGTGATTTTCATGGACACCATTATTAATTGAAGGAGACAGACGAGATCGTCAGAGCTACCAAGACAGAGATCAAGCACAAGGAGTGGAAAAGCCCCAGAATTAGGTTAACCAGTATCGGGTTCTAAGTCCATTTGTCTGAATCTCTTTTGTATAGTGTATTCTTTGAGCTATTAGGTCGTAGTTTTTGTCAGTTAGCTTCTTGAGGTTTCCACATAAAATCATGTGCCTTCTTTATTTTTAATATGTGTGGTTGTTTAATCAAGTATTTAATTTTGAATATTTGCCTATTCACTCCTTTATAGGCACAATCTGCTCCAACTCCACTTTTTCAGTTGGTATCAGAGCTTTAGCTACTCATTAGGCTTTAATTGCTTACGTTGATCTTCAAAACACTTGACATGAAGATATGGAAAGAGAGGATGGATCAGTTGTCAAACCACTATTATTTGATGGGAATAACTATCCATATTGGAAAGCTAGCGTGAGAGCATTCCTAAAGTCAAATGATGAGATAATTTGGATATCTGCTGAATATGGGTACGAACCTCCGTTGATTAAAAATGAAACCGCAGGTGAATTTAAATTGAAATCGCGTACTAAATGGGATAGAGTAATGGATAGGGTTGACTTAGATAACATAGGCTACAACTCTAGGGAACTAAATGCCATTTTTTGTGATCTTACCTAATATGAGTTAATGAGGATTTTCATATGTGATATTCCTATAGATGCTTGGGATATTTTAAATGTCTTAAATAAGGGTACACTAGTGGTTAAAAATTCAAAACTGCAAGCCCTTACCACAAGTTTGAAGAATGTAGAATGAAAGTCTCTAAAACATTTGATAAGTTCTATGTTAAGCTCAGTGACATTGTGAATTCTACTTTAATCTAGGTGAGTCTATCAACAAATCACGGATATTAAGAAAAATTCTTAGGTTTCTTCATGAACGCTTGAGAGCCAAAGTAACTAACATAGAAGAGAGTAAGGACTTAGACTCTCTTGCGATAGAATAATTGGTGGGGTCTCTTCAAACTCATGAAGTAACCATGCGTCCTCTGAAAAAGAACACTACTAGCAGAAGAAGATGTATAACATTGAAAACCATCGGTGAGGATAATGTTGAATCTAAAGAAAATGAGGATGTATGAGGAGAACAAAATTCAGTTTTCCAAAAAGTTTAGGAAATTTTTCAAGTTAAGTCGGAGTCTAGTTCCACACAACCTACATAGACAAGTGGGAACCAAAAGTCCAGATCAGTGAATGATGAGAAAAAGAGTAAGCAAACCAAACCTAGGAAGAATAAGGGATTTAATGTCATGAGTGTCATTGTTATGGTTATGCCCAAACTGAGTGTGCTAACAAAAAGAGAAACAATAATAAGGGCTATGCAGTTACTTGGGATGATGACACTAATAGTTAGGAGAATCATTCTAAAGAATTTTTGTCATGTGGTAACGGTGTAAACTACATCGTTTTGGCTGCTAGGCTTGAGTCATCTAAGACCCTCCCCTTAGAAAACAAGGTGAAAAAGAGAATGTGACATAACTCTCGTTTGGCAAACCGGCTTAAAGCCCGTTTTTTGGGTTTTTTGGTTTAAAGCCAAAAAAGTCAAAAAGCCTCATTTTTTAATCCCCAACTTTTACCCTATTGACTTATTGGCTTTTTTTATAACAATTTTTAATTTTACCCTTTTCCATATAAAATTAAACAAATTCTAACCCAACAACCAAACCCCAATTCGGTCAATTCCCTAGGTGGCTTATTTAGCTTTTTTGGCCTTTTTAGTGACTATTTTGCCAATCAAATGAACTTTTGACTTTTTAGCTTAAAGTGGTTTAAAGCTAAAAAATCGGCTTAAAGCCAAGTTGCCAAACGAACACATAGTCTGAGAGTGAATCTTGTCAAAAGAATGATCAAATTGAGAAAGATGAAAAAGAGTTCATTCAAGAGTCCTATGACGAAATGTATCAAGAGTGTATAAAAAAAATTTAAAAATGAAATTGATGATGAAATATATAACTCTTGAGAAAGAAGTAGACACTCTTAGGAAGTAGTGGAGTGAAAAGATCATTGAGGTTGATGAACTCAAAAAACATAGGGCTGCCTGTTATGAGAAATTCATTGAGTGTAGAGGAATGACTATGTAGATAGTCTGAGTAAAGCAGAGTTCAGAATAGCTGAACTAGAAAAGAACTTCGTCATTTGTTAACCAGAGGTAGAAATCTGAATGATAAACAAGGTCTAGGTTATGATAAAGGTAAAGCTAAAGGAAGGGAACCTAAGATTGTATGTGTCAAAAGTAAGGGTCAAACTCCTCATCTTCTACTTATGATCCATCATCTTCATCACCTCCTCCTCGTCCTCCTCCTAGAATGGTTATACATTCTATTCTTACATGTCATCATTGTCATGTCAAGGGTCATGTTCGACCCTTTTATCCAAATAGGAATAGGAGCTATAGGAGTTATCCTCGAGTCAAACTTAGGAAAGACTAAAGAGAACAAAGTTGTTCAAAAACCTACTATTTTGTGTCATCATTGTGGGATTAAGGGTCACATACGACCTTATTTTCATCTGTTGAATAAGGATAGGGACCATGAGGACTCGCTCCAGGTTTCAACATGATAGGAGGATTCTTAACTTTATTATTTGTAAAAAAAAATAATAAGTCTAGAGGACCTAGCAAACAAATCTTTGCATTTAACAAATATGGACAAAAGGATGCCTTCTTTTGCCAGGAATTAGAATAGCAAATCCAATGGCAGATCTGTGAATTACACTGCCCATAGGGAACCCAGGAGTACATCCCCAAAGAGTATCCCTAAACACATTGAGCATCATGTCCAAAAAGTTTGGGCTACGAGGCTACTCTTCTTTCAGCCATTGACTGATCCAATCAATGTGTCACTTCAACATATTGGAGTGTCGTTGTTATTTCTTTTTGTTTAGAATTGACATGTTTTCTTCCCTGTGTATTTTGATAATCATAAAAAGATTGTGTGCTTGTATGTGTGTGCTTACCTCTTATGAAGTTTTTTGGCTAAATGTTTTGAACACAGACTGATATTGCATAAGATATTGACAGTGAGTAGACTCCTAAAAATATGAAAATTTTATGTTTTTGAGGTTGGGCCTTATATTTATTTTTAGCTTTAGAGATTTCTTGTATTTGATACTCATACGCGCGCACACACACACACGCGCACGCGCGCGCACACACATATATTTGTTTCAAGGGATTATTGTTGACAACATTAGGTATCCAAAATTTATTCAGTCATTTTGTAAAACCTATAAATTTGGCTTTTGAATGACCCATGCTTGTGTTTACCTATTTCTGCTTTCCCTCAGATTAGCACTGTTGTATCTCAGCAGCCTATGGACTCATAGCTTTTTTCAGTGACTGGTAATGATCTTTCACTTGTTAATTTTTACTTGTTAAGGGTTTTTACAATGCTTGATCTGCAATAATGTAATTTTTCATATGTTTCGTGGGCTACAATTTGTTTATCATTTGTGCATTGATCACATGATATTGATAAAATCTAACCATTTGACTTCTTTTGATATTTCTTATTTTGTGTGCTCTGTTGCATGCTTGAGTGCAGCATATTTTTATTTTGTTAGGCTGTATACATGTAGGGGGAGCAGTTAATTTTTTGTGTTTATGAATGGGTTAGTTTGCTACATCAGCATGGCTATATTCTTTAGTATAGCTTTATATGTCTCCTCTTAGCACCATTTGAGTAGCCAACTAGAAATCTGGGAGACTGGGACACAAGGTTTGGTTGCTTTGGTTTGGTTGGGTAACTCATGATCTTTTGGCCATATTTTTTAAAATCATGGTAAGCCTCTTTATAGTTTCTAAAGAAAATCTTTCTATTCATATAGCTCAAATTATCAAGCATGATATGTTACTATTTTTCTGCTCTCAATCTCTCTAGGCTGGATCAATCTTAAAGCAGTTCTCAATCACCTCATGATTTTTCTAAATTGTAAGGATTGTATGTTGACTGGATATTCATACTTCATATCAAAAACTAGGCCCACTACATTTTCTTATGCCAAATAAAAAAAGGATTAGAGGGATTCAAACAAGAAATGGAAAGTGACATCATTAATTTCTTAGATTTTGAGAGAAATACTTCAAACTTCTGGCTAAAACTATAAAACACACATGTCAACAGGCACAAAATGAAAAAAGAAGAAAGAAGAAAGAAAAAGAAATCCAAAATTTTGATTGCTCTTTAAAATTAAAACAACCAGGATTTACACCAAAGCAATTGAAAATTTTCACATGCAAGCCCCCAAAGAATATATTGAGATGTATCCTCTTGTATGCTACAATCGTAAAGGAACAAAACTAAGAAGGAGTTCAGTTTGCATATATTTGAAGCAATCAAACATAAGTATTCAAAATAATAAGGATAAACTTAGTTTGTAAACTGAAGTAGCCTTACTTCATTGTGTGATTCAAACAACGTGATAATGCATCACGACTGTTTGGAGTCAAAGATAGAGCAACTAATTAACGTTAAAGAAACTTCTGTGTACAATTAAAGTTAATCAATCCTATATGTCAACAAATGCTTCCTTCGTAGGACATATTTTTCTTTCTTCCCCATCAACATAGTACTTAAAATGTCGTTGCCTTATTTTGTCATCACCACTCACTTCCCATAGATGGATCCATGAACTAGTAAATCAATTTTTTCTAATTTTTTTCTGCAAAAACACTCTTTTAAGGTTAGTAAGATGGATCCATATAATGGGGCTTGTTCACAAATCATATCCAATTTAGGCCCTCGGTCATCAAGCAGCAACTGTATTGACATAATATCGCCGGATAAGACTAACCACCCAGCACAAAACTATTTGAGTTAAAATTTAGAATATAGAGTCTATAGAGTTTGACATTATATGTGGATTGACTCCCTTTTTTGTAGAGGTTTTTACATCGATCCTCCTTTTGTAGGAACTATGTGTGTTATAAAGTTTACACCGAGCCACACCTTTGCGGAAACTTATTAGTAAGGGTACTTTGTATTTTCCAAACTTGTAACCCTAGCTATATACATATTGTACCAGGCAATTTCGTAGTCCTAATAGGATGAACCATGTAAATATTGTATTTCATGTAGTGTGTTGTCGTATGTGTTTGTTCTTGATCTGTTCTTCCCCAACGCTAGGGTTTGTTATAATCCTAGCGTGTGTGTGTGTGTGAGAGAGAGAGAGAGAGAGAGAGAGGGGG
>JAOTRH010000001.1:6859030-6886016 GCA_034768845.1 Heliamphora exappendiculata
TACTATTTTCAAGAGAGACACTAGACTCACAGTTTTGGTATGGTGTAACTTACCATGAGGTGTCGCTTGACATCAAAAAGAGGTGTGCTTCACCAAGTATTCAATCCAAATTAGATTTCACAAAATGATATGTTTAGCTCTGATGTTCATATTTAAAAGAGGAAAGTAAACTGTACAAGTGCATGAAATAGAGAAAATGAAAAACATGGATATGACATGCTATACGAACACCCTAGTAAAATGCAATAAGGTGGTGTTTGGCAAACATTTCCCAAATAGCTTATTTTTGTCTTTTTCTGAACTTTCTGTTTCAATAGTTGTGTCCCAACTTTTTACTTTTCTGATTACTTTTATCATGATTTGTTTTTGACCAATGTTGGAAAATTTATCTAAATACGAAAATAAAATATATTTTGGGCAAAAATAACTTTTTTTTCTTAGATTTTTTTTCATTGTTTAGGCCTTGTTTGGGGGCAATCCATGAGTATACCATGAAGTTATAAAGGTTGTACCTATGAACAAAACCCCCATCTAAAAATCTGTTTTTTAATATAAAAATTAAACTTTTAAGCTATACCGTTCGGTTTATTTAGAAGGCCAATTAACTTTTTTTCATTTTTTTTTCCAAGAAAAAAGATCTATACACATCTCAAGCACACTAACTTTTTATTTGAGTAAAATGACTATAATACCCCAAATTAAAAAGTCAATTCTAGTCTCAATAATAAAAAAAGTTGTGTCAATATTCCAAATACTACAACTTAAAGCAAAAAGTAAAAGCATGCTAGATATTTTAACAAAAAGCCAAAAAGGAAAAAGCTACCTTAAAATAGTTATCCCAAACACTCTAACTTCTCCCCTCTTTTTTCTAAGAATGCTAGACCTCTTAAAAGCTAAGCTTTTTAGACATCCCAAACAGGGGCTTAGTCTAAATATTTTACTTATTTGATTTCTCGTGACGAGAAAAATCTAAAAAGTATGAATATTTGGACTAAAGTTGAAAAGAATCACAAAAAATGAAAAAAAGCTATTTAGCAGAAGTTTTGCCAAGCATCACCTAAGAACTTTGCAAACTATTCTTAAAGAGCAACATGCTAAAGCTACAGTGACTCTTTTAGTGGTTATTGTGAACTTCGAATCAGTAGCCAGTGCACGCCAAAAATAGGATGTTTGATTTGTATTTTTAATTAAAACTCCAGGCAGTTACATAACATTCTACATATTGGAAGTAAATTTTCTTATTTTCTTTGTATCTGATGTGCTGCTGCTACTTTTTATTCTTTCTCCTTGGTTCATGTGTACTTTGTCAGCTATGGAAACTGCATACTGTTTTATTTATTTATTTATTTAAGCATTGCTTATGAATTAGTAATTTGGGCTGCTTGTTTTTGTCTAGGTTGAGAGCTGGAAATGTCATTTTCAACTACAGGTACTATAATAATAAGTTGCAGAGAACTGAAGGTATTATGAATTTTTTTTCTTTTTGCATGGTTTTTATTTTTAGTTTTATGCTGTTATCTGTATTTTAAAATGGTGACAATTGGTGATAAATTCCTCGTAAAGATGCCATCCTTCGTTGAGGACGGTTAGAAGTTTTTAATGGCTTAGGTCCCTCATTATTTTATCTTTATTGCGTAAAGGAATTTGACCATTTTTAGGATTTTTTATCCTTACTTTTTGCTTTCACGTCACTCCCGCACCCTTCTATATAAAAACCATCTCCAGATGGAGCTATAATTTTGGGTCAACTTATTGGTGCTCATATAATCTATTTTAGCATATTCATACTCCATAAGAATCCATCAAACAAATTGCTTTATTATGAAAGAGCAAAAACATACATGAGTGTGTGTGTGTATAAAAAAGAAGGGCTTCAGTTTTTCTTCCTTCTGTGTTTTTTCCCCTGCGAGTTCTTTCCACGCACTAAAAATGATGCCGCCTTTGTTTGGCAAAAGACTTAAAATCTGATTTTTTGTCTTTTGGTTTAAAGCTAAAAAAATTGAAAAGCCTCACTTGTAAATCCGAAGGCTTTTAGTCTTTTTTCCATTTTTTTTGCTTTTTAACATAAAATAAATTTATATATTTGTTAAAAATATTACAACTTTTATTATACGTATCCATTTTTAGAAAAATTACACTATTAAAATCTATTTGCCAAAATTTATCAAACAAGATTCATATTGAATATAAAATTATGTAAATTTAAAAAAAAAAAAAAACTATCAACAATTTTTTTTTGACTTATTATTTTTTGGCTTAAAGTCATTCTTACGGTTTACCAAACGAATTTTTTTCTTATTTGACTTAAAACGATTTTAAGCAAAAAATTTGACTTAAAGCCAAGTCCCCAAACGAGGCCTTAGTCTAACAAAAAAAAATTAAGCCACGGTACCAATCATCTAAGAATAGTTATCCGTACTCGTATAAAAATGCTATAAAATATTTATTTAATTAATGAATTATTCGTGCTTAAAGACGCTATTAAATATAATTTGATAGTAGTAGCATAGCAACAATAACATAGTGATGGCACATAAACTATATAAAAAAAAGATAGAGAGATGATTGATAGAGTTTGTTATAGAGAGAGATGAATTTTATATTTAAAGTAAGTTTGTTTGAATAAGAGATTGAGAGTTTTTGTAAAATATTTATCAAGCGAAAGAGAGAGAAAGCAGAAATGGACAACAGTTAAAAACAAAAAAAAAATTTGAGCTTTATAATATAAAAATGTGTTAAAATGGTGAAAATCGGATTTAAGATTGAATTAATTTTCATCATTACTTTTCAAAATGTATTAAAAAGAGTGATGACACGTTTTGCAAGCTATGACCTATCTTACTATATATATACATATATACACAATAAAAAGACTTTACATATAATAGCGTGATACATACCAAAATATAATATTTATTATAATATAATATTTATTATACAATATAGAACTTTTGATGTGACATTTGTATAGATGTCAAAAATCTAACCATTGAAATGAAACAATCTTGACATTCCATTTTGTTTTCTCCTTATGTTCTTTTTGTAAAAAAGTAAATAAAGAAAAATATTAATTTTTATTACTTCTTTTACTAATTCAATGAAAAATAATATAGTTATTACTTTTGTTATTTTTTATTTTTATTTTTATTTTTTTACACCTATAAATTAAAAAAAAAATAAAATTATATTTTTAATCGAGTGCCTTAAAATTAGTTAATTAACTAATTATTTTAAATTATTGGCATTTTTTTTCACTCTTAAATTTCTAGAATTAAATATTTATCTATATAAAAAAATAGAAGTTTTAATGTGACATTAATGTAAATATAAAAAATTTAACTATTGAAATAAAACAAATAATTTTGTTTTACTATCTTTTATTTTTTTTATCTTTTCAAATTAACAAAGTAATAAAGTTGTATTTTTAATTGAATGTCTTAAAATTGGTTAATTAATTAATTATTAAATTATTGACAAAATGTGATTGCTGTATGGTAATCTAATAGTGGATAGAGTTTGAAGCAATCAACGTCTTTGATTGCATTTTTATTAGAAAAGTAAGTTTATGCATTCCCGGTTGGAGAAAAAGTGATTTGTGTAGTTGTGCAATCACAACAAAGTATGAATTCTTTTTTTTTTTTCTTTTCTGGTGGTAGTGTTTGACTTTTTCTCGGTGCTCTTGGTATTTTACTTTGATGCTTTGTTTAATATTTTTTTTATTAATATTGAAGTTGATTGAGGTTGAGATTCTTTCTATTGTTTTTTTATAAGGATTATTCTTTAGAAAATAACGTTTGAAATTAAGTATCAAACTTAATTTTTTTCTTAAGATTGCTCTTGCATTTTGATACGTAATTTCAAATTTTATTTTCTAAAGAATAATCAATATAAAAAAAAACAATGGAAAGATTTTCAACCTCAATCAATTTCGATATTAATAAGGAAAAAAAAATATTAAACAAAATTTCAAACTAAAATACTAAAGCACTGAGAAAAAGTCAAACACTACCGTCAGAAAAAAAGACTCCATGCTTTGTTGTGATTACACAACTACTCAAATTACTTTCTTCCGACCCGGAATGCATGAATTACTTTTCTAATATAAATGCAATCGAAGCTGTTGATTGTTTCATACTCTGTTCACTGTTAGATTACCATATAAAAGTCATATCTTGCGAATAATTTAATAATTAATTAATTAGCCAGTTTAAAACACTTAATTAAAAATACAACTTTATTAGTTTGCTAATTTGAAAAGGTAAAAAAAAAGAAGAAAAGATAGTAAAACAAAATTATTTGTTTTATTTCAATAGTTAGATTTTTGACACTTACAATTAATGTCACATTAAAACTTTTATTTTGTTATATAGATAGATATCTATTTCTAGAAATTTAAGAGTGAAAAAAAGTAATATCAACAATTTAAATTAACCAATTTTAAGGTATTTAGTTAAAAATATAATTTTATTATTTTTTTAATTTATAGGTGTAAAAAGATAGAAAAAATAACAAAGGTAATAACTATATTATTTTTTCATTGGATTAGTAAAAAGAAAAGTAATAAAAATTAATAATTTTATTTATTTACTTTTTTACAAAAAAGAACATGAGGAAGGAGAGCGAACAAAATGGAAGGCCAAGATTATTTCATTTCAATGGTTAGATTTTTAATATCTATACGAATGCCACATCAAAATTTCTATATTTTATTATAGATATAACAAAATATTTGTATATAATAGTGTGATACATTGTAATATATATATGAGACAAAAAACCGTCATAAAAGGTAATTGGGTTGAAAATGTTTTGTAATTTTTTTGAATTTTCTGATATATTTTCGCTAAGAATTTTTACTTTTCGAATTGTCTCGATAACAGAAACTAAAAAAGTAAAAAAAATTAATTAAAAAAAAAAATCACTAAAATTAAGAGTAAGCAACATAAAACTTGACTTTTTGATTTTTTCTTCTTCATATTTTTATTAAAAAAATACTTTTCCAGCTCGTCTCAATTAGAGTAATCTAAAGAGTGCAATTACTGGATTAAACAATGAAAAAAATTAATCAAATAAAAATAAGTAAAATTAAATAAATAAATAAGTCATTATTCAAAATGTAATCATTATCTATGTGTTTTTTTGATATTTATCTAGAATAAATAAGTAATTATTCCAAATGTAATCATTATCCATGTGTGTTGCTTTGATATTTATTTAGCATTTTAAATCTAATTGATGGAGAATTATGGAGAATGATGAACTTCAATTAAGTTAAACACATGCGGAGCATGTGCCTGGACTAGTATATGTGTGTGTGTGCGTATTGTCACTGCGAGATGAACATGTATAGATATATTGCTACTGCTATATGAACGTGCGCATACATGGATAGAGAGGGGAATGATTTCCTAGAGATATATGCACGCGTTCATGTAGCAGTGGCAACATAGATAGATAGATAGAGCTTACTCAACACCAACAAAAATGACACATAATACATAATAGTTTTCATTATTAATTTGAAAATGATTGTTGCCAATGAAAAGACAGTGCTTAGTTATAGACACAACACGTAACAAATGGCCGTTTCATCCTCCATACATGGCATCTTAGACATAGCAATGGGTTTCTATAATTATTGCATATAGAGTAAAATTTTATTGTAATTACAGTGAAATTTTTGTCAATAATTCTTTGATGATTTTTTTGTTTGTTTATTCTATTTTAGAAATGTCATGCAATTTTTTAAGGTTCAGGCATTAGTTATACTAATTTTGAAGATATAAAAATATTTTTTTTGTTATTTTTTGAATTATATCGACAGTGAAATTATACATTCAATGAAATTCCACTGTAAGTGAAAGTGTTACAAATTAAATAATTTCTCTCTTTTTTCTATTTTCATCCAAAGTAACGACTAATATACATGGCCATTTCTGTGATGTCCTTTATCTAGCAAAAGGATGAGCTGCAAATGAGATAAAATAAGCTATAGATCAACCAACCATGAGAACGAAATATAGCAACTCAAATTTTGAGAAATTAACCACTTTGAGAGGGGAGGATCTCCAATGATTCTATTCGAGGAGAATCAGACCTCTTGTCCTTCAATAATAAAAGAAGTTTTAAAATGATCAATTCCTTTTTATCCATTCACAAACCTTTTATACATAGAAGGAAATGTTGCAACTCACTAACCCACTATCCTATAAAATAGAAAAGACGAACTTAAACCATTATTTAACCCACTACCCACTCCTTAGTTTCTTGAAACAATAAAAGAAAAAGTATAAAAACATCAATAAATTATGCATGTAACATAGGAGTTGCTAGCTTGTTTAGACACATGTAATGATCAATTTCCATTAATTGCTGTCTATACACTTCTCTTTGGAGTTTGCTTCACTTTAACTTTGTAACATGTACTAGAATTGTTTTCAAGGAATTCTGACTTATTTAAAAAAAAAAAACAGGTGTTGACGAACTCTGCAATCAAAGGACGTATTTTAAATATCTTAAAAACTGCGTGCCTGCTCTGTAGTTTCTTGGGCATCTGCATATTGCAGCTGGGTACACCTGTATGGAATCTGAGGCTTGCAGTTGTGATTGGTTGTTTGGCAAATGTGTTTGGTATATTGGTGCAAGAACAATTTTGTAACAACATGGTTCACTTGTATGGTAGGGGTCGCATCAATTGAGGATAAGTGGAGGGAAAATAGATTAAGATATTTTAGAGGCATACAATGCAAAGCAGTTCATGCAGTAGTAAAGAAAAATGACAAGCTCTTATGTAATGAAAATACTTGAGAGAGGAATAGACCTAAATTAATACGGGATGCTGTATTAAGAAAATATATGAACTTATTGAAACTAAAGCGTAAAAGGATGTAGCCGACACCAATTGATTGTGACAAAGGCTTTGTTTGGTTTGGGGAATGGTTTATCGAATAGTTGTGTTTTCTTTTTCCACTCATGAGAATGTTTGCTTTCTTAAGCTCTTCAACTGAGTCCATGATAGATGACTTTCACCATTTTCTTTGCATCTAATTCTCCATCCGGCTCAGTCATATATAATGTAATTTTAAAGTCACTCGGGTAAGCTGTTACAGAACCAAAACAGCAGTAGCACAGCATGGAACAATATGCATGTGGTGAAGTTCACAAATTACAAGATTATTCTGTCCAGTTAAATAAACATAAACCGACTGCCCCAACCCGTCCAGCCATTTGCTTCATTAGCTGATGCCCATTGGTAGGAGGAAGCATGGGAGGAACAATTATAGAATCCAGTCTGAATTTCAGTTCCTTTCCTTCCCCACTTTGTGACTAACTAGTGGAAGTTTACCAGATTGAGTTGTTTTAAAAGAGTATATTTGGCATGATAATCTGCATAGTTTATAAGCGAGAGTCATGAAGTCAATTTTCAAATTCCTTGACTGACTTAGAAATTGTGTTCTACTAGATTAGGTATCTTGGATTTGCATCTTAACCATCAATTACATTTTTGGCAATTAGAATTGCGTTGATCAACAAATAATTTCTTCAACATCAACAAATAATTTTGTTACACAAATCAAATTTATACTACACTAAGCCAGATAGATATTCTTTCTTGTATCAATGCATATGAAATGCATGTGCAAAGATGTGAGGCAGGCTTACCTTACCTTAGTTAGAAACATATCCAATAGACTTATCAGGCAAAATTTGTTCAACATAATTAGTACTTAAGTTCTGAAACTTGCTCCACTAACACAGAACATCTCACATAAAACGTGGTGTTCTGCATTCATGGAAAGTTGGAGATGACCAAAAACTTGTAACTCTAAACCTATGAGAACCATCGGAAAACTGTGGTAGGTGGCATGGCTATAGAGTTGCTTACATGAGTTCCCTGGGATAATTGCAAATTTTGTCTCACTATGAAATGGGCTTTATTGTTGGTGTACAGTGGGTGACACGGTCAAGGTTTTCACGGTGCTTGGCAACAACTGACATGCATGTTTCTTTAGAACATTTTCAAATCTGAATGAATCCCTGTTGTCTGGTTGGTGTCCAATTTGTGACAAGATCAAGATTCTCCTGTGCTTGGCACACCCTGACATTGGATGTTTCTTTAGCACCACTTCAAATTCTGCACGCACCCATGTTATTTAGTAAATCTTTTTAGCAAGCAACTATTTGTTTGATGTTGTATTATAGTTTCTTCAGGGTTAGAAATATAGTTTAGGTGGGTAAGTTTTGAGATTAAGATGATTTCTGTCTGCCCGTTCCCAATACTTTCTTTACCTACTTACCCTTCAAATCATTGGGTGTGTTGCGATTGACCTTTGTGCCTTTGTG
Source organism: Heliamphora exappendiculata (assembly GCA_034768845.1). Taxonomy (NCBI): domain Eukaryota; kingdom Viridiplantae; phylum Streptophyta; class Magnoliopsida; order Ericales; family Sarraceniaceae; genus Heliamphora; species Heliamphora exappendiculata. The sequence goes on from JAOTRH010000001.1 coordinate 6,867,374, forward strand.
TTAATTGTAAGTGTACTTTAGATATCTCGAGTTGATTTTTTTCCTTCTTTTTTTTTTCTTTTCTTACTGATTTGTTTTTGCTTATTTTATTGTGGATGGTCTTTCGACTTCTTTTTTGCTTATTGTTAGGAATAAATTCAATGTGTTTTCCCCGCAAAGCGGTGGTACTGATGGATTGAACTTTAAGTTGCTGATCCCATATATACTGTGAATATGTAGTGACAGAAGACTTCTCCTGCCCATTCTGCTTGGTAAAATGTGCAAGCTTTAAGGTGGACCAGATTCTGATTTCTGTCCTTTTTCCCCTCTTCTTTGGTTGTAGCTTAATGAGTACAATCTTGTTTTATAGGTTCATTCTAACATTTACTCCAACTTCTGTTTAGGGTCTGAGATACCACTTATCCTCATCACATGATCTCTTCAATTTTGAGTTTTGGGTCAGTGAACTTGAGTATTCAAGGATAGCATTTTTTGATTTATATCTTTCAAATGGTAACTTTTAAATTATTCATGTTCTGTAGGTCACCGAAGAGTATCAAGCTGTAAATGTTTCTGTAAAAAGTGATATATGGAGACCTGAGGTCAGATGCTATTCTTTTTTGAAAAGTATCCTTGGGGGATTTATGAAGTACTTTATGCACTGTTGAAATCTACACATGTTTAAATGTGTACAAATGTGTGTGCGCGCATATATTTTTATGTAAGTAGGAATGTTCCTGCTAGAAAGTATTTTCTTGATGGAGTTAGTAGGTGCAAACCTGCAGTTGTACCATCATGTCACACTTCCTTGTGAAGTCTCCTAGATAAGGTGTATCAGCTAATTTTGAGTACATTTTGGTGTTTTGTCAAGAGTTATGAAGGCAGCTATTACCTTTACTTTTTTCTTTTAAAAATCCATTTCAGATTGTTTGTCACATCTTCTGTTTTCCTCTTATGGCCAAAAACAATTTTAACATGCTGAAAAAGCCAATTTTGGAGAAGCTCCATTTTGTTGCTTTTGGCTTCCGGTTTTCAATAATTAGCTTTTACCATAGGTTTAGCTGCAACAAAGACTCAGATTTTCTTTCACATATTTGATGCAAATAACTTTTATGTTGTGGGTGGTGGTCTAAAGTCCCATACTTGTTCATCTTACTGCCATCTTTAGTCATGGAGTCATGACTAAACTGATACCTCAGGTCCTCAACTACTCAGAGTCTGCATTGTGGCCAAATTTAGGCAAATGTTTTATCGTGGGATGAGCTAGAAAGGCATTTCCTATGTGTTTTTGATTTTTCCATTATGTTCTTCTCAGATTGTTGCAGATGGTGTTGATCCTAAGCAACAAACATTTTTCTGTTGGTAAGTTATATGTAAATATTAATTTATTTTGCTTTACTGTAAATATCAATTTATATGAATGCCAATGACGTAAAAATGGGTGATCACAATTGGTATACAGTTCAAAGCCACCAAGACGCAGAAAACCAAAAAACTCATTTCAAAATGCAAAGCATGTGCATCCACTCATCTTGGACTCAAACTTTCCTCCAGATATCAATGAGCTTCGGGGCAATACTGATGGTATATGTGCTTTCTTTTATGGCTATATCTTTTGTTTTGTTGACTGTCAAGCTTCTGGAATTTCTTTGGTAATCTGGATAACTGGTTCTTATGTATGGTATCCACGGACTTGCCTTTGGGGCTGAAATGACAATGTTCTTTTGCTGTACGTGTGGATACTCTTAGTAGTAGTGATAAATTCTTTTCCTTCATCTTTCCCAAGAATGTGTAAAATATTCCCATTGATCATATTTTGCTGACTTGATTTTGCACTGCATGGTAGAAATGGGCTTGTCCTTGTAACAAATATTTTGGTTCTTGTTTCATTCCTCAAGAAAGAACAATCACCATTTCTCATATTCTCAAAAGCTGTGAGAAACGTGATTGCTATCTGCAACTGGAGACTCTTTTTCTTGACCTCTGACAGCTGTTGGAGACTTTTCCTTTTGACCTAGTTGAAGAGGGGAAAAGAAACAATAATAATCAATATTTCTAGTGCTCCATTTTGTGATCAATCAATCTGTTGTCTGAGATTGTATTTCCTTAAAGATAAGAGATTCACATTTCTGGTGCACATGATTTGTATGATGCTATTTTAGGCCTTGCTGAGTGTCTGGAACACGATACATCCAGCCCTAATGTCACTGGGGTTTCAGCTGCTACAGCTCACTCATTTGCAGATCCAGAATGTGTTCAATCCCTACCAGGAAGCAACCTTGCACCTCCTGCTATGCTACAATTTGCAAAGACAAGAAAGATATCTGTCGAGCGTACTGACCATAGGAAGTATGTTTGTTAATCTTATTTCTTTTAGCATGTTTGTATATTTCTGAAGAATTTTTACTTTTCTTGCAATGAAATAATGCAGAATTCATTTAAATTAGTCGATTGTAGCCAAAACATTATATAGGTGGGGTCCGGCCACCTGCATTAGCCCCTGAATAGTTGGCTACGGGCACTGGCATACCGGATGTCTGATGATTTGAGAGTAGATGTCTCAGCAAGGCAATGAGGGATATTTTGTATTGATTTGTGGACCATCAGCCATGTTGGTCAGGCCTGGAAGCAGTTATATTCTATTGTTCAGCCATGTCTGCTATTATGAACCTTCCATCATAAATGAAAGCAAAATGGTTGTGTGGGGTCTCCTTTATTTTAAATCACTCACCTATGCTGAACCTAAATGTGTATTGCTTTACACCTCCTACCTGCGCTCTAAATCCTTGTTTATTAACAGAATTCGAACTGTTATCCAACTTCTACTGCTTACGTGAATGCCTATATCTAGGTGATATTGTTATGGGTCACGAATTTAATAATCTTTGAAAAGACTATGGGTTGAGATTTTTTTTTTTAATTTTATTTATAAATCAAATTAAATGTTTTGGGTTGAGTCAAGGTTGGAGCACATGGGATATTGTACTTTTTTGAAGTGTCATCTATCTTTATCCTCTAATATAGTTGATGAATAGTTGCCTAATGTGGTCCAAAAAACTGAAGTGAGACTTAGGTTATTGTGAAATTGTTTCGCTAGGTGGTTATATGGTATATTTGTCGATTTTCCATATTTTTGTTTTGGATATTGGTGGCGATGCCAGTTCTGAATCTTCTTGGCAGATATTACATGTTGCCCTTTTGGTGGCTGATTTGTGTTATTTCCTTCTATCATTTCTACTGTGATTTCTGGAAAGAGTGATGTTTTTGATTGGACAAGTTTAATTTTGATCTGGCTATTTGTTTTTCCTCTCAGCCGTGCCCTCCTGCAGAAGCGACAGTTCTTTCACTCACATAGAGCACAGGTGACTAGTCACTTCCCTCGCTGATTTAGGACTTGGTTTCCTTGTGTGCTTCATGATCTCTGCATGCATTTCTGTGTTCATTGTACAGAAGCCAATGTTTGTTTTCTGTCAGAAAGTGTGGAAGTAGTGTTTTGGAAGGTGATGTAATTCATTTGTCCTTAAAATGAGTTTGAAACTTTGAAGTTTGTTATAATATTAACCCCTCTAAGGGTTGTTTATTTCTCCATTCTACAAGTTTCTTGTGTAATATACATGATAAACCCTTCTTTTTTATAGCTAGAAAGTTCTTAATATTTTATCTCATGATATTTTCATGGTTGTTCCCCTCAACAGTTTTAAAATGGGGTTTTGGGGCACTTGAGTCGGGTGAGGCTAACGTAGTAGCTCTCCATCATCACTAGGTATGCTCTTTGTTTTTGTGGGCTTACCTTGGTACTCCCTTAGGTGCTCATACCATTTGATCAGTGACATGCATATTGCTCGTTCAACAATCTAACTTGTCTTGCTTGCTTGGCATCTCACCTTGTCAAGGCTTTGCTTGACTCGATACTAACATCCTCTCGGGTTGGCGCCTCAATGATACGGAGCGCGTAGGCTCATTTACAATTTTATTTTAACTATCTAATAATTAGTTTTATTTTAGTTATTTTTAATTAAGATTTTATTTTGTTTTCTTTTAGTTTATGATTTTAAATATTTTGAATAGCTTTGAATTAGGATGTTATCTGATTTTCATTTAGTTAAGAATTCTAGTTTTCTTTTGAGTTAGGGTTTTTAAGCGTACAAATAAGAGGCTCTCTTGATGCATTATTGAGATTTGATTAATGAAAGATGAGTTAAGGTTGTGGCCTTGTGTCAGGGTGTCGACCCCTTTGCGCTACATTTCTTCCACCCATTCATCCCCCCACGTGCCGCATCATTTTGGTATTAGAGCCTTGGCTCAAGATTTCGGTTCTCTCTTGTGCTCTGTTTCTTTTTCTTCCTTTTGGGATGAAACCCTAGCCAAACCACCTTCTCTCCATCGCGACCCAACCAATGCGATCTATCAGTTCATTACTGACCAGAGTCACTGGACCATTTCAACCTTTGGTTCCTAGTACAAGCACATGATATGGCCATGACCATCCATCATCATCATCATTGTTAACCATCTGGTCGAAGCCTCGTTGACAGCCGTCTTGCCATCACCGATCACCTTTGTCTTCACTGACCCCAACACCTCGGCCTTTGTTGACACCATCAATTGTTTTGCCATTTTCTTCAGCTGTCTCGTCATCATCCGTTACCGTCATCACATTTGTCAATAACCATTGATCAGGCCCCTTTTCTCTCCCACTTCTTTTCCTTTCCTAGTCTCATGTTCTCTCTTTCTCGATTAGCCTTTGCCGTCGCCCGAACCCTAGAGGATCTCTCTCCTGCCCCCCCTCCTTCCCTCACCGCCTTGGTGATTCGCAACAAATCCTAGATCGATACAATATCCTTAAAAAATCCTTCCACAAACCAAAAATCAAATGTCGATGCTACAACTTGCCTCACCAAACATTGACCCGACCCGAAAAAACACCCTTTGCCGCCTGTAATCCCAAGCCTAACCCATAGCTTGTCTCCACCCCATTAGTTCTAATCCAGAACTCACCCTAATGTTTTATGATGTCTGACTCATTAGGACAACTCAAACTCCACAATACAAGCCATTCACTAACAGCCCATCACTTGAGCCCAATTTTAGTCCACCCTCAAATTTATTAAACAAATCAAAATAAAAAATCGACCCAAAAAAGAGCCCCCCCCTCCCCCCCTCCCCAAATGCTCAAAAAAAAAAAACCCCCTTTATTCAATGGAGTCGAAGTGCACCAATTATTTTCATAGCTTTTTTTGGTGCGCCAACAAAGTTTGTAAAATTGTCATTGATAGGGAATATCCAATGAATGGGGTATTCATATCAGACTTTAAAAGGATAAAACTTCATCTTGAACCACACCTGCAACCCTATTAATTATTTTGGGCTAATAACACTCATTTTTTAGTCTTTCAAATGTATTTGATTCTTATTCAAATGGGTAATTTTTTTGATGAGATTTGGTGTGATTTCTTTCTCGTGAATATTTCGCAAGTGTTACTTGGTTAGATATGGATGAATAAATTTAATACCACTTATGATGGAGAAGATAATACCATTAGTCTCGTATACAATGAAAAAATTATTTTGTTGAAACCTGCAATTTCGAAGAAAGATGGCTTGTGAAGTGTCAATTTAGGGGTCTCCCACCTTGATGCCACTTAACACCACTACCGCAATTTGGATTAAGACAAGTCTGATTCTACATCATTTTATGTTTTAAATGATCCTATTCCTCCTTCAACTGTTGAAGAGCAAGAAATTTCTATGTAAAAAATGCTTTTATCATATGAAAGATCTCTTAAGTATAAGCATGCACTCCACTTGTGAGTTCCTATTAATTGTCCACCATTAGAAGATTGTAATAGGACAACGAGGATTTATTACATTGGTTTTAACGACTTTCATTGGGTGTTTAATCATTCTTAATGGATCTTGTCAACTGTCTCAAGATCAAGATTAGTTGTGACGCAAATAAATCGAAACAACTTGCACATTTGGCATATTTAATTCTTGGGCATGGAAGAGTTCAGTATTTCAAGGTGAACTCGAGGTCAAGTTCTTTTTCTAAGTGAAGGATAATGATGAGGAACATGAAGGTTCATTTACAATTTTATTTTAACTATTTAATAATTAATTTTATTTTAGTTATTTTTTAATTAGGATTTTATTTTATTTTCTTTTAGTTTAGAATTCTAAATATTTTGAATAGCTTTTAATTAGGATGTTATCTTATTTTCATTTAATTAGGAATTCTAGTTTCCTTTTTAGTTAGGGTTTCTAGACCTCTAAATAAGAGGCTCTGTTGATGTATTATTGAGAGTTGATTAATGATTATATGCACGCATATATTACTGCCAACATTTACATCATAGAAAATCTTATGGTGGTCCTATGACCCATGAGATTACAATGTAAGATATTTTTATATTTAGGTGAGTAATGGAAAAATATATTATTTTATTTTGATAAGAAAGATTTTATAAAAAGGCATCAAGGAATTGTCACCCAAAAAGGGAAAAGCCCCATGCAACACGGGAGACGACCAAAACTCCCGTAAGAGAAAATGAGGGAAGAACAAAATAATCACAAGGACTAAGACTCTATTAAGTCAACCGTCTCATCGACTAAAAGTGTTCCATGCTCATACAATCAACTATATATTATAAAGAACACCCTACACTCCCCAATCTATGTAACAACGACTCGACTCCATGAAAAGATTTCTTATTTCATGTCAACCAAATCAACCAAAACAAACCCAAAGGGACCATTGACCACACCTTCCTTCTACTCATCTGCTCCCTTCCCTCCTCCACCCCTGCAAAACATTAGCCACCTCCTTCTTAAAAAACCACTCTACTCTAAAGAGCATCAAGACAAAACCCCTTAAGTCCCTGATGAAGTTGCAATGAATAAGCAAGTGAAAACCGACTCACTGACTCTCCATTCTTCTTGAACAAGCAACACTAGTTGGTTAACACGTGGCCCCTTTGAACTAAGTTATCAGTAGTAAAAATATTTCCATGCGTTACAGCCCTGACCCCTTCGAACTAAGTTATCAGTAGTAAAAATCTTTCCATTCGTTACAGCCCAACTGAAAAACGTCACCTTGGAAGGGGCTCTCATCTTTCAGCTATGGAGTTTTTAAGCTCGGATGTACTACTTAGCAGGCTCAAGCACCTATAACATGTACTACTGAGCATGCAACAGTTGCTCCTTTATTCGTGGCGAAGGCAAAAGGATTATTATGATGTATGATACTACATTTCGAAACTTAGAAATTTTTTTACAACGATAAAGCTGGATTATATTCGTGGACTTCGAACAAAATTAGTGTTCCTAGGGATATAATGAAGTTATGGAAAGAAAAGAGTATTATTGTACCATGACTAGAGTGCGAACAATATTAGGAAAACAATGTGAACATCCAATACTGATATGTTTACATCATGGATTATCGCTAAGTCCTTACTTATTTCAATTGGTTATGGAAGAATCTACTTGAAATATTCAAATATCCATAGTGTTTGTTGCTGGGAGGCAATATAGTTTCTGTTGACGAAACAGTAGGTGGGATAAATTTTGAGTTAGAACTATGGAGAGATACATTAGAATCTAAAGGGCTTAGGTAAAGTAGGACTAACAAAAAAATATATGGAGTGTGACTTCCTGCAAAAGTAAAAATATAAATAAAAATGAACTTGATGTTTTAGGGTAAAAGATACCTAAGAGTGACCATTTTCAATATCTTGGGTCAATCATTTATAAAGATGGAGAGATTGAGGGCTATGGAACATAGAATTAGAATAGAATGGTTGGAATCGAGGAGTGCATGGTGAATGTTCTGACATCATAGGACTTTTGTTAAGTCGTAGGAAGAATTTAATGGGACTGTTATGAGAACAATTATGATGTATGAAAGTGAATCTGGAGCAGTTAAGAATAAAACATGTTCAAAAAATTTAAATCAAACGAAATGATTGGAGAGGGGTCTAGTGTTACAAAAAGGAAGATACGTTAAAAATGAATCCATTAAGTCTACGTTAAAAATGAAAGCACCGATTGAAGATAAAAATATTAGACCACCAACTGTTCCAAAAGCTTAAGTGAAATATGTCCACTAATTTATATCAAGCTATCTAAAATCGTTTCCCACATATAAAAGCCATCTGTCCAGGAGCGAAGGGAGCTACCTTTCTTTGATCCAGTTTCCTTGGCAGAGAAGGGAACGAAAATGGATTGCGGATAGTGGTCGTGGTAGATTCGAGGATCTTACGCCGTGGAGCGAACTCTTCTATCTTGTTGCATTTCCTTTGACGGCCTAGTTGCACCCCATCGATCCATCGTATTGGAGCGATTGGAGAAGCACGATTAGGGTCATCCAGTCTTGCACATGTAGAACTCATAAACGATTAGTGAATGGTTCCAACAATGTATGTTAAGCCATCCAACAAAAACGACAGAAAGTCACTTGAGATGTTATCGACATGTCACATGTATATCATTGTGTAGTTAATGCGCCTCTAAAGAGGAGTAGTTTGTTACGCGTGATGGGTCGTTAAAGAAATAATGGTGTTGTTAAAGAACTAGAGAAAAGAAAAAATAATATAGATTGAGGTGATAAGAACAAATATGATTTCCGTAGATTTAACTAGGATATGATTTCAAATGTAATCAAGTGGCGAAAATTGATCCATGTAGCCATCCCTAGTAATTCGGAGAAAGGCTTGTGTAGTGGAGAAGGCTCATATTTGATTATAAACTCTTGCTAACTGTTTTTCGCTTTGCTTTCATTTTTCGTTTCGTTTCGTTTCTTTTTGTGTTAGTACAATTTTGCTTTAGCCTAGGTTTATTTGTTTTGTGTTGTTTGGTACGACCCATGCGAAACACAAAATTTCAACATGGAGTCTTTATCTGCTTAGCTGGATTAGAACTTAAATGTAACAGGCTATGAAAAGATTTTTCTTATTTTTGATAACACATTGCAGCCAATGTTACATTGTTTTCCATATTGTCTTGGACTATAATTTTTGAAGCCACCTTGGAAAGGGCCTCAACTCTCATGCAAAATATTTAAACTGGTTGTTTTTACCCCTTTGCTGCCATTTAGTTATGTGAATTTGTCCTCCAATACTGATTGGGAAAAAAAATTGTGAAACAAGTGGAATTGATCGATAAGAAAAACCGCGAGTTCCAATTGCCAATTGAAAGTACCAAAATTGTATAAACCAAGTTCTGGTATTGCTGTACTAAAAGTGTCAATAGGGTTTGCATCGTTCATGTTGCTTTGTTTAAGTTCCATATCTGAAAAGGCAACAGCATGATTCAATAATATCATCTTTGTTTTGGTCATCAATATCCTGGTATTGATACAATCCTCGGAATCCATGCATCAATAAATTTGAACTGAAACTTCTGTGATTGTAGGCGATGGTGATGGAGCAAGTCTTGTCGGATCGGGACAGTGAGGATGAAGTTGATGATGATGTTGCAGATTTTGAAGATAGGAGGGTGTGTTTGGTCATTACGTAGCCTTTATTTTACACTACTCTTTGCATTTGTTATCTTTATATATATATAAAAGCATGCATCCCCGACTGAGCTGCATTTAACATCTATATGCATGCCTTTTCATTTATGTCCATCATCCAACTTCTAAAGGAATTAGGAGCATGTACTTCACATTTAATAGTGAGGTACATAATGAATGACTTGAAGGTTGGTTTGAAGAACAAATTTGTTCAAGTTTTTCTTTTCTTGGTGTAATGGAAGTGGCTCTCTTTCTGAATGTTAATTAGAAAGGATTACAGCAGGTTATAATGGATACATCCTTTCAATATTTACGCAAGTTGAAGTGATGATGTGTAGTTTCTTCTAGAAAGGCAAAAACATGGACTAATTTGGAAACATTGGGTTGTTTTTATACTTTATATCTAATATCCTGTGCCGTTTTGTCCATCTTTCAAAATCTATGCCAATCTTCCCCTTAAATTCTCAAAATTATTGTGTCTGTCCCGATACCCATATTCGGTGAATGGTAATGCAGAAACTTTATGCAGAAGTGCTTCTAAAATTGCTATGACTTCTCACACCCTGTTGTTTTTTGAAATGTGCTAATCCATTGGTCCTGGAAGGCAATGTGTACGTGGTTGCTCCTAGATTCTCACCTAGCAGCATTGGGTCTGCCTCTATGTAATTATGTGTGTGTATGCACATCAATCTGTAGTTGGTATCTGTTCCTTTGGGTGGTGAAACTGGTTCAAGCTTAATGTGCATCGTATTTTCCTCTTTAGATACAATATGGTTGGAAGATCATTTTCTAGTCTTTCAACAAGTATTTGGACCTTTTTCCAAGGCAACCCTCTCACCTTGTTGAATAGAAGCAAGGATAGAATGATAGACAAGAAGTAGGTTTGAACTTATGAGAATGTGCTCTGCAAATATTGTGCCTGGCCAATTACCTCTTAGGAAACTCCTTGACGGAGTCTCATGTAGACCATGCTATTAAATTATATACTCTTTCGTATTGCAGCTTGCTTAGAGCCAATCACAATGGTAGCCCCTATTATGCCAGGGGAAAAGACCCTATTTGACATCCTAGCATGGCTGCTAAGCTCCTTCCTGCTAGAATCCACTTGTCCTCCCAAGTTCACGTTAAGCACAGAGTGTACTTCAAAGTAGAGGAGAACACATCTCTAGTACACGACTGCTCTCACTTTGCACCCAAAAACTATAGCGTTACGAACAAGTGTAAGTCAAAATCCTACAATATGTGCATATCACATGCTTTGTGTCATTATTCAAAACAGATACATATTGCTTGCTTATGTATTTGGATAACTTGAATATGAAATTCATTTTTGTATCTTACATTTTTGAATCTTGTTGGAACTTGATAAGTTGATGTGCATTTACATGAGTTATTAACTTTCACCTGTCTTTGTAAATGGCTATCTTTGTTGTCAATTGCTATGGTTGAGACCGCTGGATAGCTTCATATACATTTTTTTTCTTAATCGGTAACATATTGGGTGGTGTAGGTATCCCATCTGGGAATGCCTACACGGATCGATGAGAGGGCCAACTATATCTTTTCAAATATTTTTTTATTGCAGATAGACCAAACATTTATAACCAAACAGCATCCGTCAATTCCAAAGTGCATCTGTAAAGTTATATATTGAAGGTCCAAATTAATGGAGTCGCCATTTGTTTTTAAGGTCCAAAAATCTATGCAATGACAAAGTAGATAAGGTTTAACCCTTTCATCACTATAGAACGAGTTTAGGGGCTAAGGTACCAAGTGGGACTATGAAGTTGACAATATTGGAAGAAGACTGTGGCCCTCTCTCTGATAGCTGACTATAAACGTTGCTAAAAAGAACATCTTTTAATCCATTTAATGGAGACTCGACACCGTTGAACGATCTTCTATTGCACTTCATCCACATCAACCATATCAAACATAGGGGGGATCAAAAACCACACTATTCTCCTCTTGCTTGGCACTCTCCCCCCTTCCACCCCGACAAAACACCACCCCCTTCCTCTAAAATCCTATCTACACCAGAAAGTAACAAAATGAACCCCCACAATTCTGTAGCAAAGTCACAGCTAATAAGAAGATGATTAACAAACCCGCCTTCCTTACACATACAACACCAATATGTCAACACGTGCCTCCTCGGGATAAGGTTATCTATTGTAATGATCTTTCTATGAGCAGCAGACTACCTTTGATTCATCTCCAAACACTATTTCAAACTCACTCCTAAATGTTGGATTGTTCTCTGCATACGTATTAGACTTGACTCCGGATTCAGCTTGATCTACCTTGTCTTTCACGTGATTTGGTGTTGACAAACAAAAACTAAGGTTTGATGTTTTATTGAGAAACAAACCCTATTACTCCTTAGCAAACACCTTATAAAGATCTGACATTGAACCTCTCATTGCAAACTCCTCTCCATTTGATTGAATTCACTCTGTCCCCTATGCCTCTATAGGCATACAGAAGTCTTAGAAGCAGTGGCAACAACTGGTCTAGTCTTGATCCTGAATATCTCTCGTTATGCTAATATCTGAGGTGTCATAAATTCTCAGAGTATAATCTGCAGCAAGAGCATTTTTTTCCCTAGCCAAAGAAAAAATGACAGGAAACGGCTACATCGTTTTCTACATTTCCACATCACACATCAAACTAAAATTAGACTTGAATTCCACTCTCAACCTAAACCTAAAAAATGATGTGCTTTGAGAAATCATCATAAATTTTACTTGAGCATATGCCGTAAAATCCACTTGGTCATTACCTTAACCTCACCTCATCCATCTTGGCCCAATGTCCCAAGAAATCTTGGGTCTCCATCACATCCCGCAACAATATGGCCTATTTTTGGGTTAGGATCTCACTTTGTGAAATGCATTGTTATTAGGAAAGGTTATAAGCCTGCTTGTATAACTCAAACCACAACGACATGGCCTATGTAACATTTGGATGTGATCCCATAGAGAGTGTACTTTCTGAGTTATTTATGTTTGTGGGTTTTGCAACAGAGAGCTATTGTGCAATGTAACGTCAATGTGACGTAATAACTACCAGAGAATGGTCTCTGTTTACCCATCGAGCCCAAGGATAGACAGTCCTTAACATTAAAAATGGTCTTCTATTTGCAAATAAGGACCCAATGATCCCAAGAAAACCCACTTTCGTTCAATTGAAAATCAGGGGAAAAGAAAAAGAAAAAAAAAACTCTCTCTCTCTCTCTACCAAATAAGAATCATCATGCCATTAATGACAAGGTTGGCCTAGACCCAAGCATTTGATTATAGTTTTAAAGAATATTGAGAGGTTGCATTCCTTTAGTGTTTCTCTATCCATTTTTTTATTCGATTAATTTGTTGTATTTAGGTTGGTATGACAAGTGGAGGATGGTATCATGGAGTCCGTTAAGTGGTTGTATGATATGTGATTCGAAATGTCAGGTGCCTTGGTCAACATCCTTTCTCTATGAGAGATCAGGGCGTAGCCATTGTCATGAAGGGCTAACCAGATTTCATTCACAGAACCCCCTGTCTCAGTCTCTAAGCCCCTAGCAGAGGTACTAAGGTCTTGTTTCGTCCTTAGGGTACTTGTAAGTGATCCTTTAAAAGATTTTGCTAGGTGGATGGAGATACCGAGCTCAAGTATGGTTGAGCGGTTGAGTTTGTGTGGTAAGAGGCTCTCTAGGATGTAGTGAGGTGGTGGTAGACGACCCAACAACTGATGGAGTAAGGGTGTGCCGAGTCGTGCTGTCATCAAGTAGAGCTTCAGTTGCCTAGTCTAACACTTTGGTTGGCAGCCATTGAGTAATGGGCCCTAGTCCAGGTTTATAGTAGTTTACAAATCCCCAATTATTCTAGGCTCATGACCTTAAAGCCCATCCTTGGGACTGCAATGAGGGATCTAGGGTGACTCGCTTGTAGGAGGCAAGGGGAGCCGGGGAGACTCATTCATTAGGAGCCGTCGAGCCAAGGTGAGCTAGGGTAGCTTGGTCGTATGTGTAAGGTGAGCCTGGTGGCAAAGCGAGCTAGGGTGGCTTGCTCTTATGAGTTGAGGCAAGCCTGGCTCATAGGAGTATGTCTTGGAACCTTTTGTCTGTCTTTCCATATGTGCACAATAGCTATTTTTCCATATGTGCACAATAGCTATTTTCATACAAAATCAGGTGGAAATGAGTATCCAAAGTGAGCACCTTTGCTGAAGTTAAGACTTCAGGTGTCCTCCTTGGGCCTCTGATTGTGGTCGAAGCTGGGGGCACCTTATAGATTTAATTGTCATCAATTTAACTTTTTGGATTAATCATTATATACGCCACAGTGCTTTATATTACTTGAATAAAGTATATGTTCTTATTGTAGTCTGTAGTTTTATCTTGACATTGGTAAACTTTGAAATGTTGCAGATGCTTGATGATTTTGTGGATGTTACCAAAGATGAGAAGCAAATGATGCATCTCTGGAACTCATTTGTGAGGAAACAACGGTAATCTTCGTGATCCAGTTCCTCTCATAATGTTTATGTCATTACATGACTTTTGAGTACCTTTGTGCATATCTGAATATGTAAACATATAATTTTTATGCTAGACAGTATTGCCCATGCTTTTCTCATTTTAAAAACCGCATCCTATGTTGGCATCTGCTGTCGGAAGCCATCCAACCAACCTCATACTTTGTAGACCCTCAGGAAAAACAGACTGTGTCTTGTAGCTTAGCCCTTTGGAACTGTGAAAAATGAACCGATAATTTACAGTTCAACACGCCCCCCCCCCCTCCTTCCTTTTCCCCCACTGCGAGCTCTAAACTTCTATTTTCAAGCTATTTTGTTTGTGACTATGGCAGAGTGCTGGCAGATGGACATATTCCTTGGGCATGTGAAGCATTTTCGAAATTGCATGGTCAAGACCTTGTCCAGGCTCCCGCACTGCTTTGGTAGGCTTCTCTACTCGACTCATTTTTATTTTTTCGCAATGCATGCTTCAACTCAACACTCAGTTATTATATTTTTACTTTTCTCGTTTGTACTTAAATCTGCCTATCTTTGTATTTAAAATTGGTTTCAATAATTACCGATTCATCTCATGACCAAAGTTGTCAAAATCGAGATCCTACATAAGATCATTTTGGGTTCTGCCGAAGCGGATTGTAGGATCGGATCGTAAAATCGGAAGATCCTACTTAAAACATTAAAAAGTCCAATAATTTTAGAAAATTCATGGAGAATAAGCTTTAATTACACAAAGATAAATTAAAACTATCATGAAAAACAAGATGTATCCTATAAACATTCATCAATTGATCCATATTGAAGTAACATACAAAAAAATAGAATTGAAGTGGAACAAAACTTCTACGATCCTACTCCCGAACCTACAATCCCAAACGAACTTGCTCATAATGCGATTCAAGATACGACTTGGATCGAAATCGCAAAATTGAATCGTGGGATCATACGATCCTACGATCCGGATCACGATTTTGACAACCATGCTCATGACTAGGTTATAAGCAATAGATGGGTAGGACTTGTGAGTCTTTCTGCTACATGTGACTGTTGCATCTGTTGTTGGTCAGGACACACATTCATTTGCATCGCATGTATAGTGGCTGGATGAAGTCCAAGTAAAATGTGTCCCAAGGTTGTATTTTGCAGAACCTGTAACTTTCTGTAAATTCACGCAAGTAAAATGTGTCCCAAGGTTGTATTTTGCAGAACCTGTAACTTTCTGTAAATTCACGGTGAATTTCATTTGAAGCACTAGATCCTCAAAAAAAAAAGGGAATCAAACTAGATCCTCAAACTCTATTTTGCAGAACCGGCAACTTTATGTATTAGTGACCTAGGGTATCTTAATCATCACAGTATCAGGAGATTCTTATAATGTGGATCTCTGAGTATGCTTTCATATTTTTCTGATTTGTGAATTTAATCCTATATTATGTCATCTAGCAAAATCATTTTTTGATACCTGAGCCCACTTACCTACTTGTTTAGGTCAGATCATTGGGACATCCTCCCCTCCATATAATTTGGTCCCACAGTTTCAGTTCTCTTTGCGTTGCTTGTTCAAAGGTACTGATAAGGACTTAAGCCTTTTGAGTTCTTATAATCCACTACAGGATAGGGATAGAAGGGAGATGCATGCAGAGCTGCGGATGCTGACTTTAGTTGAGATGCACCTTGGTGTTTACGGTGTGACTTTAATGTTATTTGCAATGTATGGCATCCATCAAAAAGGTTGGGATTTTGTTGTATTTCTCAACTGATGTGAGATTTCTAACTATTTGGGGTGGGTGGATCTTTCCCTCCTAGGAGGAGGTGGTACTTGGTTAAATAATAAATACTGAGGAGGGTCCCTTTAGGTTCTGTATAGACCGGTTTTGTTATTTGTGGATTGAGAGGAGCACTTTCCTGAGGTGGTTCAGTATTTTCTCCCCAGGCTTGTCTCGGATCGTTTTCCTTTGTTATGGATGGCTTTCAGGATAGGCTGAGAGTTTGATTTAGAAGCTATAAGGTGGTAGGAAATCCTAGCGTGGTACTGGCTAAGAAATTAAAATTGCTGGAGAAATATTTGAAGAAATACAACAGGGAGGAATCTGGGCTCTTAGGCGGATAAAAAATCTAGAGCTTGGGATGGTCATCATGTTTTGGATGGCTTGAAAAGCATCCAGAGTTTTTTTTTCAATGAATTGAAGCCTTCTGCGGGCTGAGGAGGAGGAATTGCATGTTGGTACTGAAAGTGGGAAGGAAAAATCCTGACAGATTTGGCTGCACGAAGGTGATAGAAACTCTCTCTCTCTCTCTCTCTCTCTCTCTCTGTTCCTCATATGGCCAATGTTCACAGCAAGGTTAGTTTCGTTGATAAGATTCGAGGTGGGAACAGAGTTTTGACTTGATACCAAGAGATTATAAGCGATATTGTAGGTTTTTGTGAGCAGTTGTTTCGTACTTCGAGAGGTTGGAGGCGAATGTGGAAGGGTTATACTTACAGTTATATTGTGGATGAGGAAATGACTTGGCTGGGGATAAGTCATCAGGCCTGGATGGGATGAATTTCACTTTCTTTTGGCAATGTTGGAGGCGGTCATAGAGACTGGTTGTTTTCTTCCCCGAATGCTCCCTCCACTTTCAATTTAACTAATCAGATCTACGCTAGCTTTTGGGTTGGGCCAGTTGGCTGTAGTGGATCTGAGGATATGACTATGGGTTCCTTATAGTTCCAATTTATTATTGAAATCGTGCAAGTGGCCAACAATTTTGGGTGTTTCGTTGCATTACAATCGGTTGGAAAATTGTATAACTAAATTTTCTGAAACTGGTATTTGATATTAGTATCAAGTTAAATACCAAGCTGTCTTAACTTCACATAAATATCAGTTATATGGAGATAAATGCCTATTCTAGGTCATTTCCTAGATAAGCCATTGGGTGCTTCTGGGATATGGTCACCTGGTGCGCGAACTTGGTACCCCAACTTGAAGAAGGTTAGACCAATCACTTTTGTATTTGTGTTTTGTCAACATGGCGTGCTTGTCAATTGGTGATCATGTGGAGCATAGCTCTAGGACCAATCAAAACTGTCTCAGCATTCTTTTTGTGTAAACCATATTGTTCCAAGATCATTTTTGATATTTTCCCGAGCTAATTTTAATGTCTTTCTGACTTGCTGCTATGCTATGCTATGCCGTGCTTGTGGGCTTGGCAGGTGTTGGAAATTATTTATGATCAAACTGTGGAACCACGGTCTACTCGACGCCCGCTCGATGAACAACTGTAACTTAATACTTCAACAATGCCAAAGCCAAGATGCAGATCTTATGAGAAGCTAAATTTATTTACCTGCCAGTAAAGGCAAACAACATTTGTTTTCGATGGGGACGATCTTCCTCACTAATTTACAGATCCGTGCATCGTCACATTTCTTGCATTTTTGTTGTACCCTATTCAACTTATTTCTTCAGGCTATTATCATCCTCCTCTGGTTTTTGTTTTGTTGTAATATTGATATCTTGTTATATTTAGATCAATTATAAAGATTCATATGTAAGCACCTCACAGTTCTATGAAGAAAAGGAAATGAAAGGGATTCTCCTATATGTCTTTTGAAAATGTTGTGAAAGAATTGTCAACCGAAATATTTATGTATACATATTTATATTTGATATTTGATATTTGATGATGAAGAATCTCTTCAGGATAGAGCCCTTTTGACGAATGGGGATCCTTTGTAATACAATTATTGTGTAATGTATTGATTTAACGATCATGCATTGCACAATAATTTAATAATATATGTTTGTGTAATACATGATCGTTGGATCATGTATTGCACAATAATTGCACTACAGAGATTTCATTATACTTTTGACGAACTTAAAAGTAAACACCAAATATATACTACAATCACTTGCAATATTGCAAACAAATGGGATCTGTGGGTGATTTTCAAGCTTATTTTGGGACAAAAGGTCGGAGTTTTGCTTAGTTTGTTTTTTTTGGGGGATTTTTATTAAAGAAATTAGAAAAGTATAATTTTTTCATCAAATGACTATAAAAGTTTATTAAAGATAAAAATAAATAAATAATAATAATTTAGCAGTATATTTTGATATGTTTTAATTTTAAGAACTTCTTGTCATGTTTTGATCTATTTTTGAATTCTTTTTTGTTTTCATATGAAAATATAAACTTGATAAAACGATTAAAAAATATGAAATTTTAGTCGAAAGTTTAAAAAAATAAAATTTAACGCGTAAAGTTTAATTGTATTAATTTTTTGAAAAATATTTATCAAATAGAAAAATTTATCTATTTTGCATAATAAATAAATATATTTATTTATTTGATATTTATCTGTTTACATATTAATACAGATAAAAAAATAAATAAATTTATTAGTGTTCTTTACACGTGTTTTCTATAAGATAGATAAAGTTATCTATACTTCTTTACACGTGCATTCAATAAAAAATAGATAAATTTATTTGTATTATTTATACATATTTTGAGAATGCACAGATAAATTTATCTGTATTCTTTATGCGTGTTTATAATAAAATATATAAATTTATCTGTATTTTTTATACGTGCTTCTAATAAAATAGATAAATTTATCTGTTTGCATATTAAATAGATAAT
>JAOTRH010000001.1:6886116-6924215 GCA_034768845.1 Heliamphora exappendiculata
TTTAATAATATTTTATTTAAAATTATAATTTTTATTTATTTATTTATAAAACAACATTAGGAGATCATATCCAATCAATTAGCTACTGATATCGAATGAATCTGAATTTTTACGTACTAATCGACGAGTTCTACATAATAACTACTGATATCGGATAAATATGAATTTTTACATACTAAACAAACTCGACGAGTTTTACATACTAAACAAACTCGACGAGTTCTACATAATAACTATTAATATCGGATGAATATGAATTTTTACATACTAAACAAACTCGACGAGTTCTATATAATAAACGAATTAAATCATAAAAAATTATTCGAAAACTGTGCCCTTTGGGCCCGGTTGCTCTTTTTCTCATTGGCATTAAAGGCAAAGCCTAAGCTGGATTACCTTAATCCCGATCCAAGCAACAAATTCCTAATACAGTAAAAAGAGTAGATCCGACAAAAATATCATAAACCTGGCCCTGTCACCATTAAGGCATTGGTGTCGAAACTTATTAGCTACTTTGGGAGTATTAAGTGGTATTATTTGTGTGATATTTTTGATAAATAAAAACGTACAATATATACTAAGTGGACTATAATTGTTTTTTACCTACTCAATAAAGGTAAGTCAACATTGTTCTATGCAGAGTATTTTTCATTATATGATTGGATAGGAACATTTCGTAAACATGTCACATGGTGTTTCGAAACTATTGAATATCTACTCTTCCAAACCTACCCTCGATATGAAAATTATTAAATATTTCTGCAGTACCATGTAGACAATGATATGCGGTGTTCTTGATTAAGTAGGTCACTCTTATTTTTTGCTTATCCAATAAATGTGGGCCCCATATTATTTAACTCGGCTGAAGTATTTTTTACTATGTTATTAAATTAAAATACTATATAAATAATACCACATAATAATCTAAAACTACCGAATAATTACTCCCTTCAATATGCCAATAATCTTCAGAATCCATAGTAGAGGTTAATTGATTCAGTTAAGAATTCCACTCTCTATAGCTAAGCTTCATTTGACTTAGCGTGACGTGAAACAGCATACCTTATGCCTAATAAACTATGTTGAATGGACTATTTAAGATATAAACAAATATTCGTGTCGGACACTTTACACCTAAACGTGAGAAATGTGCTTGATACTTGACACAGTGCTATATTATTATTATTATATTTTTTATATTTTAAGATGTTCAAATTAATTTATACATATTCCAACTAAATTTTTAGAGATTAATCTCACGATCTACTAATGAAAAATCTAAAGAGTTGACATTTAACATTGACATTTATGAATCATATGATTATTTTGTGGTATTATTGTCATAAAACCAGTGAGTTGTCTTTTGTCTTTTTTAACAATATATTCCTCAAAAGTAAATTAAAATATAAGAAAATGTTTTTCTTTAAAGTTTTTGTATCCTTCAATTAGATGTTTGATGGGCCCAATTTTTAGATTTGGGCACATGCATCCGGAATTGACATTCGTTCACGAGTTTATGTAACGTTTAAAATATCCTATCTTTACACGTTAATCAAATTTGTATTACAGTGATTCTAAGATTTCAAAAAGAAACTCAAAAAATTACTCCAAATTCAAAATAAATAATTCAAATTTAATTGTATGTTGTGTGAGTCACATTTGTAAATAAATTTAAACAACTTATTTTGAATTTTGAATAAATTTTTAGAAATATTTTTTGAATTTGTAGTATTGTTGTTTGTACGAGCGCCACAATTGCCTGAAAAAGAAATTCTTTTTTTCCTCTATTTGATGGGATTTATGTTAATCATAATTGAGTTGAAGAATACCACATGGCTATGCACGCGTGGCTTATCTTCAAAATCTTCTCTAGATTACACTAAGGAAAAAAAAAAAGAACAACGAAAAAAAAAGTAAAAAACGACACACGGTATGCACTTGTTGCTTGTCTTCAATATTGGCCCGGTTTCGATAGTTTTGCTTATTTGTTTATTAGCTTATAAGTTAAAAAATAAGTTATGTCATTTAAATAGCTAAATAAGTTAAAAATAAAAAAATAAACAAATAAGCTCGTAAGCAAATAAGTTTGTTTAATTAGCCAAATAAACAAATGAACTGACTTATAAGCTAAATAAGCTGGCTTATAAGCTAATAACCAAATAATCAAATAAGTCATAAATCACCCAAACAAAGTGAATTAAATGAAATTTGATTTATTTACTAATAAAAAAATAAATCAATAAGCAAATAAGTAAAGTCCACTCAAACAGAACAATTTTCTTTAGTTTATAATATGTACACTACAAGAAAAGCAAGGGGACAACATTATTAGCAAAGAAATATGTCTTTGTTTGAAATAATGGTCTAACATATTATTTTTAATTTTTAAAATATTTTATTTAAATTTTAACTATTTTAAAAATATAATAATACTTTTTATTCATAATTTTGCGCAACGATAAAGTTATCACCGTGTGACTGGAGATTATGAATTCAAGGCGTGGAGACAGTCTCTTATGAATACAAGGTAAGATTACGTACTAAAAATTCATCATAATACCTCTAACTCTTTGAATCTCGCATATGCAAGAATTTTGTGTATTGGGCTGTTCTTTTTTTATTCACAACTTATTTATAATCACTCCCCACTATATATAATTATTAATATCAAATATATTAAAGAGCAAATTTTTTTAATTTAAACAAAAAGAAAAAAAACTAACCTTTTATCCAACCAATCAACTTTAAAAAAACTAATTTAAAAGCTAAATTACCAAATAAAGTACTTTAAATCAAATTAAATTTTTTAACTAAAAATAAAAAAAAATAAAAAAAATAAATTTTAAATCAGTTGCCAATTGGGCCAGACCCATTCAAAAATTTATTTGAGTGAGTGTAAAACTTCTAAGTATAATTTTTTTTTTCTTTTTTCCAACTAAGCATTCACTTCCTTTTTAAGTGCACTCACAAGTATAAGCCCGAGTGCATTTAGTATCTACAGAAATTATTTTTTTACTAAGTACAAATATATGTATAAGTTTTTATGCACAATGTACAAGTATCTAATACTTTTCATAATTGTACTAAAAATAAGTGAGTGCATCTAGTAGCTACTAAAAAAAAGTTTGTTATATGCTTATACATTTAGAAAGAAAACGTGTAATTTTATAGGGTACAAATACAAGAAAAAAAATACAAAAATATAAAGGAACTAGAAGCATATTTATATTTTTTGGTGAGGTCACAAATACAATATTTAAAAAAAAATAAAAAATATATAAAAGTACTAAAACTATTTTTACATTTTTTTTATAAGGGCTCAGGTTTCATGGGCCTTCTACTATATTCGTTCTTGTATATACTAATAATTATTCACTTTAAATTTAATATTATCATAAAATTAATTTTAAATAATGAATAATTTTTTAATTATTTAGAATAAAAACATCTTAAAAATATTTTCTTTAGTCTCACTCTAAATTTCTACCATAATCAACAACAAATATATATATAAATTAAAATGCATTAAACTAACTATAATTTTTTAGCTATGTATATATTAAAAATATAATTTTTATACTTTCAGTTTTGCTATTTTCTCATGAGAGAAAATATACTAAATTTCAAATAAAGAGAAAATTCAAAATGTGAATTAAAATTTGGATCATTAAATATTGTTTGATATACACATTGATACGTTACTGTATATCCAATTACATATTTATAAAGTTTTGCAATGTTCTAACGTGCACGTATGCGTATAAATGTGAATTGATAGTTATATATGATGAATGATATTTCATTCATAGAAGCAAAACTTATTTCATAGTAAATTCCTAACAGTAAAAAAATGACATTATAAATATTTTTTTCTCTTGGAATATTCAATCCAGTTTACGTTCACTATAATTAATTTTTATAAATATTTGCTTATTTTTATGCAAACAACTCATTAAAAATGAGCTTTCTTCAAACTTCAAAGGGTGAGTTGATAATATTGAGATTTAATCACAATTCTATACACATCAACAAAAAATTATACTAAAATTTACGTGTTTCGACACAACCTATCCACGTCTAGTAGTAAGAGAGATAATTTACTATAATTGTAAAATGTACAATCACGAGACAACAAATACTTCAAAAAATCTAACATTTACAATCGAAATCTTGAAACTAACCCCGCTTTCCTGCTCAGGGATCACTTCGATGTTAATGATATTGGTATTTTTTCACTTTTTTTTACATCTCAACTCTTTTGATTCTCAATTCTCCACAAAATCTACTAAAATTATAATATCTATATTTATATATAATTTTTAAAACTCTAAACTGCCATATATAATTATTTATAAGATTCTAATTATAAAATTTTATAGAATACAAAACACACACACTTAATAGATGAGAGACAACCACAAAGGTCTTGAATTTAACTAATATTTTTAACTCCGTAAGGACACTCATATAAAATTTTCATAATTCTCATGAGTTTTAGCTTTGTAAGGTCTAAGACCTACAAACTACACGTTCTGCGGTTCGGGAAAACTCCTTTATGACTAGTAGTGGCGCATGTACCTCTTTAAATTTGTGTATTTATATTTTTACTTATACAAAATTAAAATAATTTTATTGCAGTACATGAAAATTAAATTTTATTAGCAGTTTTTAATTAATTTTTATAATGATCCATCGTAAACTTAGAGAATTTTAAAAAGAGCAACTCAACCATTTAAAAAGAACCAATTCATTTAGTGTTGGTTTGGCAACTTGGGTTCAAGTCGGTTTTTTGACTTTAAATCACTTTAAATTAAAAAATTAAAAGTTCGTTTGATTGAAAAATTAGTGATTTTTAAGCAACTAAAAAAGCTAAATAAGACGAATGTGAAATTTCAAGATTGTCCTTTAGTGAGATTTTGTCAAAGAAAAAAACCAAAAAATCAAAAAGTTATAAAGTCAAAAATCCAAAATGCCAAAGGGAAAAATTAAAAATTGTTATCAGAAAAATAAAAAAGCCAAAATGTGAATAGGGTAAAAGCTGAAAGTTGCAAAACGAGATTTTTTGACCTTTTAACTTTTTAGTGTTGGCCTAACTAGGTCTCAACCTATTTTAATGATAACAAATCAAAGCTTCTAATAGTCCAAATTGAGTGTGTTCACAGAACTTTAATGACACAAGTATAATTGAGAAAGTAAAATGAAAGCCATGAAGCATGAAGATCATATTCAAGCGGCTAAAATCCATGGAGCAAGAGAAGAACCAAGAAGACAAGAAAATAATTTGAAGGACTTGAAGATTTTTTAAGTGTAAATGCACTAGGACCTATGTAAGTTTACATACCATTTGTTATGTGTGTGAAAACTCATAGGAGACCTTAGATGGATCATAGGTTGGTTAAACATTTCGTAACAAATCATTTTCAAAGTATAAAATATGTTTTAAAATGTTTCAAAAGAAGTTCGGCAAAAAATATACAAAATTTGTGTGAAGAAAATTGACATACCTTTGGTATTTTGGCCATAACTTTTTGTACAAAATGAACTTTGATATGAGGGTTGAACCATTGAAAAGTAGACTTTTTGGGTTTCAATTTGAATACAAGAACGACTCTATTCGAAGTCCGGATGAAGGAGTTATGGTCGTTTGAAGTCGAAAAAATTGAGCAGTCGCGGGTCAGTCGACCGAGGATCAGATCCAGTCGACTGAAGTTAAGTTCAGTCGACCGAACTAACTTCTTCAGCTGACCAAACAGGCTAATTTTTGAATTTTGAACTTAGCTGCTAGTTTGACATTTTCTTATTTAGCTCAACGGTTAGTACGAACTTTTGGACTATAAATAGAGTCTTTGAATTCTAATTTTACACACTTCAAACCTTCAAATTAACTCTCTTATATATAGCAATTTTGTTCTTCAAATTCTTCATTCTTATAAATCATTTTTGAGAGAAAATCTTAGAATTCCTCCATTGAGCTTCTAACTTATATATAATTGGGAGTGAACATTAGAATGCTTTATTTTTGTATTCACTTACTCGCCAAATGAGCTTATTCATTGTATCATCCTACTTGAATTCCTTGTATTTTGTTGTAACTTGAGAAGGTGATTTTCAAGAGAGCCCACTCCGCCCATTGAAGGAAAGAGGAAACTCCGCCTATAAGGAGGGACTTGAGGAGGGGACATCTTCAAGAGAGGTTACTCCGCCTAGATTAAGGAGAGAAACTCCTCTGCCTATTGAAGGAGAGGTAGTAAGAAATCCTCATAGCGGTTGGCTTGAGGAAAGGAAGTAGGCCGTTGTGCCGAACTTTGTAAAAATCGTGGTGTTCATTTTCTTGCTTGCTTATTTCTTTTATTACTTCATTGTTGATTCTCTTAACATCACACACGTTTACACTTAAGTTATTTTATTATTTGATTCATTTGCTTCGCAAGTAAATTATTGCACTTTAATTTTCTATCAAGAGATTAATCTAATTGTAAATTAAAATTGAAAGTTATAAAACAAGAAAAGTGTTCTTAACATATACTTGCAATTGAATTTTTTATTTATCACATCTTTTAAATCTTAAAGTTATAAAATTTTTGTTTAATTCCTTCTTTTCATTTTGGAAGGAATATTGTTAAATTAAAATATTCTTGTATCTTAATCTAGAGGTCATATTTGATAAATATTAAACTTGAAAACTATACTTTAAAATTTTAAAACTAATAGAGTGTTGTATTTGACTAACAAGAAGTTTTAAATTTTGTCTACACTTATACTTAATTATTTGAACACAAAGTTTAGCTTATAAGTTTAATACAAATTTACTTATATTTTAAATAAGTAATATTTTTATGAAGTAAAGATCATGCACTTGTGTTTGATTATTTAATATAATTTTTTTTTAATATTCAATTCACCTCCCATATTTGGATTACACACTTATTATCATTTAGGCCTTTAACCAAAAATCCAAAAAGCTAATTTTAAGCCAAAAGATTTAAAAAGTTAATTTTAAACCAATTTGCCAAACAAACACTTACTTGGATAACTCGATCGTTGTATTCTGAAGCACGTACAAAATATTAAGGCTCATTTGCCAACTAAAATTTAAAAAGTCAAATAACATATATTTTTATCGTGGAACCAAAAATTATCAATTTTTATGGGTAAAAATATGTTGTTTTTTTTTTTAACAAACCATGTTCTTTCTAGTAATAATCAATCATTTGTAATTGGCTCTGTATTTTAAATTGGTGCACGCAGGTTAATTTTACCTAGTTGCTTGAATCTAATGCTACGAGGGTGTTTGGCTAAATTTTTTAAATTAATTTTTTAGCTTTTGCTATTACTACTTTTAGCAATAAGTTATAATATTTTTTAAATACTCATAATTTCTGCAACAAACTATTTTTATTTTTTTTTCTATTTCAATTACAAACTAATATATTTATTAAGCACTCATAACTTTTATAACAAAGTATGAAAAATTTCGTTTATATATTGATTTGTACTAATCAATTTTTTTAAATAAGTAAACGCTGTAAATAAGTTTAAAACACCAAACACACAAGCAGAAAATATAAACAATCACAATCACACATGAGATGACGATTTTTACGTAAAAAATTCTAAACCGGGTTAAAACCGCGAGATCACTCTCCGTCTAGAAAATTAAACATTATAATATCGTTGGTTACAAGAGAATCTTACAAACTGATGTTGCATCCACAACCAAATGTTTGAAAGCCTACTCTTGCCGAATGCACGTACACTAACTCATATACTTGATTGTCGCTGGAATCTACTACCGAATTTCAACACTTAAGAATCCTATCAAACAACTTTACGAACACGAACAAATCGTTAAAGGTTTGATTGACTTGATAATTAGCTTGAATGAGCAGAAGTTAAAGAATCATCAAGTTGTTGTAGACTAGCTTGCGAGTATGATCAATAATCTCCAAAGCTCCTTGTGACAGTTAAATCTTTATAAAATCAAAATAAGGCTCTTAAAAAAGAAACCCTAGGTGTCTATTTATAACATCCATCCAAAAACCTAACTGCAGCACTTAAAAATTGATCTACGCGCGTAGGATCGCTCGAGCGATCTATTCACTGCTTGAGCAGTCATGCTACTTTTTGATGGTTTCTGTTCCTTTTGTGTGGTCCTTTAATATTAAATCAAAAAATTCGAACAAGACAAGTGTCAAAATATGAATGAATAAAATAAATAATTTAAATAATTATTTATCATAAATTTTTCAAACAAAAAATAAATATTGTTAAGGACAAAATTCATAACAAGCTACAATTTATAATATATTAGTTTCAATAATTAGTTTCAATAATGCCAATTACCCACAATGCCCTTTTGGCCGGTTGATCGTCCCATAAAATTAAAACTGTTGGGTTTTGTTGTCTATTTCAAAAAAATTTAGCCTTGGCGGGAGATACATAAACTCAAAATTTCTTTATAAGTGATTCACATCCTTCTAAAAAAAGTACATAAAATAAGATAACTGTTAAGTATCACGAGCTTTCATTTTTTCCAATCTATATATGTGACGTGATATACATAAACTCGGAATTTTGTTTTTTTCTATAAAAAAAATAAAAAATAAAAACTCGTCGTTATATATATATATATATATAAAAGTATGCAAAACAAAAAAACACCTTACAATCACATGTAAGTTGTGAATTGTAGGTTGTTCTCAACGTGTTGCATCTAATTAATGGAATTGCGTAAGAATATATCCAACGTTATCGATGATCATTTGATATCCGCTTCGTCTTTTACTGGTTTTTGTCAATGAGAGTGCCCATCCAAGGCTGTTGTCTAAGCTTACTGGATTTTGTCAACTTGTATGAAGTGAAAGAAAAGAAATTAATAAAGAAAAATCTTGCATTCGTTTGAATAAGATGAAATATTTGCGAGAAAAAATATGTAGGAAAAATAGATAAAATTTCTCTATAGAATAACTTTAATTATTAATCTTCAAAACTCTTAAGTCATATTTGATTGATCGAATTAATAATAAAGAAATATATAATCCTACTTGATAACTTCATTACTTGTTGAATTCAAATAAAAAAAAAATATAATTCTATAAAATATATAATCAAATCTCATGTTTAATCCAATTAATCAAACATGTTCTTAAAATTTCAGTTTAATTATGCACCCAACCAAGTCCCAAAAGCACTAAGATTTCTAAAAAGGGAATTAATGAATAATAAAAGGAAAGCATAATAAAATAGAAGACTACACTAATTTGACAAAAACTCTCAAAATTTTATAACAACTGATAGAAAAAGTGACAAACAAACAATAAAGAAATAAGGCTTCTATGGTAAAAAGTTCCAAAGTAATTAACCCAGCAAGGTAATCCTGCGATTTAAGATTGCCACTGAGACTAATCATAGACTCAAAAGTCTTGTATTCGACTCCCACTAAAAACGTCATGTCTTAATCGATACTTGTAATTTGTAAATGATTGCAGGTATTTAGAGACTTATACTTTAGGGGTGGGTCTAAATAATTTTATCTTGAGGTAGTTCCTTCATCGTAAAAAAAAAAAAAAGAAAAAAAAATCCAAATCTTGGCTGCTTCACTCCTAATCTTTTAGGTTTTACTTTTGCTTTTGCTTTTGCCTTTTGTTTTGCTTGGCCTCTTTAAATTTTTGTTAAAGCAAAAGATTGATTGACAGCCACATATATTTGACAATTTTAGCCCTTTGTCAATATTTTCTCTTTTATTGTCCGTGAAGTTAAATATGATTAATTAGCCAGATGAATTAACATTAAGGAAGGACTAACATCAGCTCAAATTAATGGACTAACATTATTGAAGAATTTGACATTAATCCATACTAAATCATGAAGAAATCAACCCTAACTCTTTTTTCTTTTTTCTTTTTTCTTTTTTGATTAAAAAGAGGAACTTAGGCCTTAATATATTTTTGAGCAACAATAAATCAAACAAAAGAGTATATCGGTAGAAATAAAACAACTCTAAAAAAGAGTAAAGAACTCTCAAAAATAAAAAAAACAATCTTTACAAAGAAAAAATATCAAAATCTCCACGCAAAAACAAAAACCTATTAAGAATAAAAACTAAGACTAATTAAAGGAAAAATACGAAAGAAGAAGAGAAAAATACTAAATAAAAAAAAATGAAAAAAGAGAAAGAGAAAAGAAAGAAAAAAGAACGAATGATATGGGAGAGGCACCGCCGTCTCACCCATAAGAAAACCTAAGAAAACCCTAACTCCTACTGTTATTCGGTTCTTTTGGCAGTATTTTTTAAGGATATTTTTCTTAGTATTTCTTGGGGGTCTTCTTTTGCGATACTTTTTAAAAGTTTTTCAAAAAAGAAATTCAACTTTTCATGAACTTTCACATAATTTTGAAGCAGTATATATAAATTACGTAAAAGGCCAGAAATTATTGAAAAAAGTTTGAAAGTCGGATTTTCAGTAGTTGCCAAACTAGGCCTGAAAAGCTGCTCTTTACCAAGAGAGTTGCTACATTAAAATCAGAGTCAACATGGTGGTGCTTGTCTTGCCTACTAGAAAATAGCTATTTGTTTTACTGTTCTGATTCTTAGGTGATGGGAAAACTAAAAAGTAAAATATTTTTTATTAAAATTAAAAAAAAAATTATTAAAGACAAAAAAGTTTATTTTTTTTTTGATTGAAATAGCTATTTTTTGAGCTTTTTTATTTTATTATTAAATATTTTTACTTTTTTTATTCTTTGCTACTAGAGGAATTTAAAAGGTACAAAAATTTAGATTAAGAGTTTTAAAAATTATTAAACATTAAAAATAGCTACTTAGACAAAAATTTTGACAAACACCACCATTATACCATTGTAGGATCTGTGCACAATTTGGCCCAACCTGATTTTGGGCCCAACATTTGATAATGCTCAATGGTCCAACCCAACTTTTTAGGCCCAATTTCGAATTGACCACATCCAAGCTTTAGTATGTAAACGTAGTCCTATTTTTCACAACCTTTGCATGGTGTTAAGAGAGAAAAAATAGAGAGAAATAAGGTTATCTTTTACTTAAAAATTTTAAATTTAAATTATTATAGGGGTATATTTGGAAAACAAAATATTTAGTTGGCTTCAAGAAACTATTATAGGCGTATATTTTTTTTCTTCCAAATATACCCTCATAATAGTATAAATTTAAATTTTTTAAAATTTATAGAAGTGGTTTCATAACTACCTACTCTTTTCTATTTTTATTAATTTTTTAATTTCAAAATTTTATTACTTGAATTCTCATAATTTATAATTAACTCATATTATTTTTTATATTTTAACTTAATTCGAATTACACACGCATCGTGTGTATCCAAATGCTAGTATATATATACTGACATAACATGTGGTATCAGAATCCACCTAAAATTCATTTTTTTATTTTTTTTTCAAAAAAATATATATATAACAACAAATAGCCTTGTTTGTTTTATCTCAAACATAACAAAAAAAAATCTACTTTTTACTTAAAATCCAATTAAAACATATTTAACGATTCTAACAATTTTTTAAATTCATCTTATTTCGCAACCAACATGTGGCCCAAGGGAGACTCACATCGGTCAATATTATCGTTTCAATTTAATTATTTGTACACTCATTTAACTCAATCTAACTTTTAAGTTGGATGAAGAATTAATCAGAACATTTTGCATTTTTATTTATTTCATTAATGATTATATTACGGCCGTTTTATTATACTAAATTTTATTATAATATAATTTGTGACCCAGTTAATATAAACATGAGTGATGGATTCTAATCAATTAATAAAATAATAATTTGTTAAAATAATGACACGTATGGAAGATTTCATAAATTAAAATTGCCGTTGCTTGCATTAAAGACGACTTTCATATGATGTAAAATAACTCTCCTAAACACTAAGAATATGTTTGGTCTAGAAAAATTCTTAGGCTTTTTTGGGAGCTTTTGGATTATTATTTTTTATTTCTTGCTATAGATTTTCTTACATTTTCGATTTTTCATGACTCGAAAAATCTAAAAAAATATGGTCATTTAAGTTAAAATTGAGAAAGGTTACTAAAGAAAAAAAAAAAAGAAAAAAGCCACACAAAATCCTATTAAGAACAATTTTTTTGTTTTATCTTGTTTTTAAAGAAAAAATTGGTTAAATTTTTTACTTTTTGATTGTTCATATAATGATAAGAATGTAAAAAGCACACCAATCTGAGTTAATGTTAAAAAAAACCCCATTAAAGCAAAATAAAAAACCAACATAAAAAAAGTTAAACCAAGCAAAAGTAGCTTATAATCCATTAGTGAGAGAAAGAGAGATCATAAATCTTGATACGGAATTTTTTCTAGAGAAATAAACACCAGAAGTTAAACTGTGCTGAGATTAACTACATTGAGCATTTAGAAATTTGAATGAACAATCCGAACGAGGAAGATAAACTGCATGAGAGGTGGTTGTATTGTCAAGTTATATAAATTGTCCCATCTTGAGAATGATGGGATTGATATAATAAAAAGGATGTTTTTGCACAATAACATCAGGAGGAAGAGGATATAAAGAGAACATATGATAAATTTTCTCTGCATTTTATTGATAAATCAAAAGCTTATAAATAGGCTAATATACAATTGAAAGCAACATGAAAATAGGCACTTATCCAATGTTTAAAAACAAACTCTTATTTACTAAGTAAACAGAAATAAACTCGTATTTTCTAGGTAAACAAAAAATAAACTTACTGTACAAATCTAAAGACCAAGACAACCCAAACGTGGAAATTACTAATTTCCTCAACAATCCCTCCCTTAAACTGATGTTTCAAACCTAACATTCAGTTTAATAAGAGTCAAACTTGAAGCGCCATTCCTCAACTTGAATCATTTAAAGTGCAAACACCAAGTAACTTCCTGAGCTTCTGAAATGCAGGAAACTTGAGATGCTTGGTTAGAATATCAGCAATCTGGTCTTCACTTCTGCAATAAGTAAGATTAATGACTCCATCATTCGTGAGATCCCTCAAGAAATGATACTTCACATCTATATGTTTGCTTCGACTATGTAAAATTAAATTTTTTGAAAGCTTTATTGCAAAACTGTTGTCACAATAAATCTGAGTAGGTCCATCCTCCTTGAAATGTAGCTGTTTAAAGATTTTCTTTAGCCAAATAGCTTGACAAGCACAAGTTGTTGCAGCAACAAATTCAGCTTTAGTGGATGATAATGTGACAATAGGTTGCTTCTTTGATGACTACGAAACAGCTCCTGTCCCCATCATGAAAACATACCCATATGTGCTTTTTCGATCATTTGAATCTCCCGCATAATCACTATCTGTAAAGCTAAACAGATTTGAATTTTCTCCATTATTGTAGAATAGCCCAAATTTCTTAGTACCTTGCAAGTAACGAAAAATTCTTTTTGCAATCAAGAGATGAATCTCTGTAGGACATTCCATGTACCTACTAATCACACTTACAGCATACATTATATCAGGTCTTGTTGCTGTCAAATACATTAAACTCCCAACTATTTGTTTGTAAAGAGTTTCATCAACCTTTTTTCCTCCATTATTTTTGTTTAACTTCATACCAAACTCAGATGGAGTATTTACAGGATTACAATCCTTCATCTGAAACCTGTCCAAGATTTCTCGCACATATTTCTTTTGAGAAATAAAAATTCTAGTAGAAGACTGCGCCACTTCTATGCCAAGAAAATAATGCATCATGCTAAGATCAAACATCTCAAATTCGGTCATCACGAATTTCTTTAAACTACCAAACATGGCAGTATTATTTCCAGTGTAGATTAAATCATCTACATATAAGCAAACAATGAGCATCTTTCCTCCATCTTCAACTTTTATAAAAAGTGTATATTCATAAGGACATTTTTGAAATCCTTCCTTCAAAAAATAAGTTTCTATACGATTATAACAAGCCCGTGGAGCTTGTTTTAATCCATATAGAGCTTTTCTTAACTTATACACTTTATACTCATTGCTAAGTTTTACATAACCAGGAGGTTGATCGATAAATACCTTTTCTTTTAAATCTCTATAGAGGAATGCTGATTTCACATCCAATTGGAAGATAGGCCATGACTTTTGAGCTGCCATGGCAATCACCAATCTGATTGTATCATGCCTTGCAACCGGAGCAAAGACTTCTTTATATTCAACACCAAACTCCTGCTTGTAGCCCTTAGCTACCAAGCGTGCCTTGTACTTGTCAACCTCACCATTCTCCTTCAGCTTAGTCTTGTACAGCCACTTTACGCCAATTGTTTTTTGCCCTTTTAGAAGATCACATAGCTCCCATGTATCATTTCTTTCAATGGTTGTAATTTCAACATTCATAGTCTTTCTCCATTTTGGTTCTTTGATAGCCACTTCAAAACTGGTAGGATCACAATATGAAAACAGAGCAAAATGAGTGAGTGGGTCTTCAGATTGATCAATTCCGGTTACCTCATAATCATACATCCATGTTGGTCTTCTTCGAACACGTTGAAGCCTTTGTGATTCAACTACAAGTGGGCTTTGATCAGCTATTGGAACATTTTGAGTGACTTCCTCTTCTTGCTCATTCTCCGTAGGCTGCTATGCCATTTCTCTTCATCTTCAAAATCTACTGGAATACTTTCTTTAACACAATTTTGATTCCATGACCAGGTGCCTTCTTCATCAAATACCACATCACAACTGATGACAATTTTCATGGTGCTAGGATTGTATAGTTTATAAGCTTTTGACTTATTACTAACACCAAGAAAAATGCATTTTTCTCTCTTGTTATCTACTTTCCTCTTCTTCTCATCTAGAATATGGGCATAGGCAACACTCCCAAAAATCTGAAAATGATCTACAACAGGTTTCCTTCCGCTTCATGCTTCGTTTGGTGTCATATTCTAAACAGCAAGTGTGGGACTTCTGTTCAATATATGAATGCTCCAATTAACTGTTTCAGGCTAGAAACTTTTTGGAATGCCACTTGTTATCAAAAGGCTTCGCACCATATTCATAGTAGTGCGGTTCTTCCTCTCGCATACACAATTTTGTTGGGGTGTATAAGCTGCTGTAAGTTGTCTTTTGATTCCATGGTTCTCACGAAAAATTGCAAATTCATGTGAGTTATATTCTCCACCACGATCCGTGCGAATAACTTTTATTGGGTTGCCAACTTCTTTCTCAACAAGGGCTTTATAGATTTTAAAAACTACAAAGGCTTCAAATTTTTCTTGCAAAAAATAAACCCATATCTTACGACTATAATCATCAATAAAGGTAATTATATATCTTTTACCTCCATTAGAATGTGGTGTTATTGGCCCACAAATATCGGAATGAACAAGCTCCAATGTTTTCTTTGCTCTCCAAGACTTTCTGTGTGGGAATTGATTACGGTGTTGTTTGCTAACAACACATTCTTTACAAACTTGTGAAGATGTTGTAATTTGAGGAAGTCCCATCACCATGTTCTCTTGTTGTAGTGTTTTCAATCCGCTAAAACTCATATGCCCATAGCGTAAGTGCCATAGCCATGCCTCATCTTTTAATTTTGCTGAGAAGCACGAATGAGCCTTGTTGTTGAGATACAGTGGGAACATACGATTCACCGTCATGTTAACTTGAGCAATTAAGCCCAACTTTGTGTCTTAAATCTGACATACTCCATCTTTGATAAAAATTTCGTATCCTTTTTCTTGTAACTGACCTACACTAAGCAAGTTGGTTTTTAAATCTGGCACAAAAAGAACATTAGCGATAGTGTGAGTGGAATTTCCTTTGGTTTGAATTGTTATCTTTCCTTTTTCCAAAACATAAATTGTGGAGTTGTCACCAAACTGAACATAGCTGTGAAAGGATTCATCCAAGTCAGAAAATGCCTTCTTCTTTCCGCACATGTGGTTGCTGCAGCCAGTGTCTAGAAACCACATGTTTTGTCGAGTTTCTTCCTTCACGTGACACACCATCAAAAGAGACACCTCTTTTTCTTTTTCTGCAAAGTTAGTTTGATCTCCACTTTGTTTATTCAAATCAGTTTGACATTTTGATTTATAATGTCCATACCTATGACATCTGAAACATTCAACATTGGACTTGTCTGCTGACTTTGATCTATAAGTTGTTGAATGGTGGCCTCCATGTCCTCTGCTTCTTTTGTAAAATTGACTCTCTTGATGATGACGATTTTGTTGTTGGTTCCCACGATCATTGTTGTTTCTGTCTCCTCTACCTCGACCTCTACCTCTTCCTCGTCCTCTATCAGCTCTACTAGGTGTAGAGTGATTTTTTGATACGACTTTCAATGCTTGTTCTTCTTCTTCCTTCAGGTAAATTTTTTTGCTCATGAACCAACTAAGAACTTTGTAATTCATCAATTAACAGTAAACCAGCATCATTAGCTTCTTCTATAGCACAGACAACAAAATTAAATTTTGGTGTCAAGGATCGAAGAATCTTCTCAACAATGAGAGCATCTTCTGTCTTGTCGCCATGGATCCGCATCCTGTTAACGATTGCCATCGTTCTTGAGAAATAGTCTGTAACTTATTCTCCTGACTTCATTCGAAGTATTTCAAACTCCGAACGAAGTGCTTGAAGCTGCTGCCTCTTAGCCCTTACTGTACCTTGGTACTTCTTCTTCATGGAATTCCAAATGTGCTTGGCTGTGTCTTTGCAAAGAATGGTTTCCAAGATTGAGCGATCAATTGCTTGGAAGAGATAATTTTTTGCTTTCAGGTCCATTAACTTCAGCCCTTCAAGCTCTGTCTTTTGTGCATCTGTCAGCATAACACCTTCTGCTGGTTCTGCTACTCCAAAAACAACAACCGTCCAATATTCTTTGGATCTCAAGAAGTTCTCCATGAGCATGCTTCAATGGTCATAGTGGCCATCAAAGCATGGAATGGCTGGCTGCAAAAAAGTTTCAAAAGCCATTGTGGAACTCTAACACAGCTCTGAAACCACTGATATAATAAAAAGGAAATTTTTGCACAATAACAGTAGGAAGTAGAGGATATAGAGAGAACAGAGGATAAACTTTCTCTGCATTTTATTGATAAACCTAAAGCCTATAAATAAGCTGATACACAACTGAAAGCAACATGAAAACATGCACTTATCCAACGTTTAAAAACAAACTCCTATTTACTAGGTAAACAAAAAATAAATTCTTATTTTCTAGGTAAACAAAAAACGAACTTACTGAACAAACCTAAAAACCAGGACAACCCAAACGTGGAAATTACTAATTTCCTCAACATGGATGGTGGGATGATGGTTGATAGATTTTAATAGATTTCTGTTAGGAGAGAATTTCCTCCCTCGTCCTCTGTCCCTCCCTCACACACACACACACACACACACACACACATATATATATATATATATATATATATATATGTACAGAGTGGGGGTGGATCTAAAAGTGTAAAGGAGATAAGAAATTCAAGAAATGGAAAAGGCGTTGGAAGAAGCCGTACTCTCATAGCAGAAGTTGGGAAGATGACGATTGATTATGAGATTGAGAGGGACAGAAAGTGATGACCGTGGAATGGTAATAAAAGCGTGAAGGCTTGGAGTGTAATAAAGCGATTTAGCTAGTTGTTGATGCAAATTCAGCTGTTGGAGATTGGTCTTTTTTATTTCAATTAATTAAGTAATTAAAGAAATCTATTTAATTATAAGAGTAAAATAGTAAAAGTTTAATTAGTGTTAACAGTGTTAGGACAACAACACTTACAGAAAAGACCAGTAATATTTTAAAAAGTAGATGAAATGCTTTTATTTTTGTCAAAAACCTTAGGAGAGGTCAATATAGGCGTGTAATTTGGGCCTGGCCCAACCTTGGCCTGGCGGGCTCGCGCTAAATTTTTGAGTCGAATTTTTTTGTCTCAGGGTCAGCTTAGCTCCTAGAAGTACTGAGCTCGGGCAAGAACTATAAGCTCGGGCCTCGAGCCTAACCTTGGGCCTCGGCTTTGGGTTGGCCATAGCTATTTTTTACTTTTTTTTTATTTTTTTGTTTAATTTACTGTATATGTTTATAATTTTATTACTCCATGTTAGTTTACTATTTTACTAGTAGTAGTTAATATATTAATATTAATTTATAAGTTATAAATTTATGGTTTATAATTAGACTATTAGATATTACTTATTAGTTTATTATTTATTTATTATTATTATTATCATATTATGTTATATTTTATTAGTTTATAAGTTTATTAGTTCATACTTTATAATTTATATTAATTTATAAGTTTATAATGTATTATTAATTTATTAGTTTATTTAAATTTATTATTTTTTATAGTTTACAGTTTATTATTTATTATTAACTTATTAGTTTATTATATAAGTTTATAATTTATTTGTTTATTAGCTTTTAAATTTATTAAGTTTTAAATTTATAATTTATAAGTTTATTATTAGTTTACAAGTTTATAACTTTATAACTAACTTTATATTATTAACATTATATTATTGTAAGTTTATAGTTTATTAGTTTATAAGTTTATATTGCATTATTAATTTACTAGTTTATTATTTATTATAAATTTATTAATTTTTATAGTTTATAGTTTATAATTTATTATTAGTTATTAACTTATTAGTTTATTATATAAATGCATACTTTATTTGTTTATTAGTTTACCATAAATTTATAATTAATTTCTAAGTTTATAATTTAGATTATTATAAGTTTATTAACTTATTATAACTTGTAAGTTTATTATTAAATGCAATAAGTTTGAACAATTAAAATAATAAAATATAATATAAATTTTATTAATTAAAAATCAAATATGAACAATTACATAAACATTATATTTCACACTTTATAAGTGTATTGTACACTTTTAAAAATAAAAAAATTGGATCACATAGGTCAAGTATATCCCAACTAGATTGACACATACAACTCTAACAATCATTTGCATTATTCTTTACATAAAATAAATTACAAATAAAATATAAAATTACAAATATAAAATTATAAAATTTACAGATTCAAAATATAAAAAAAAAAATTAGTATGAGCCAGATAATTCTTCAGGCGTTTCACATATTATAGTTTCGAAATCTACTTATAGTATTTTTTTTTCGTCTATTTCTTGACACATTTTTGTTGTGTAGATTGTGTCGTGTGATTATCAAAACTTACACCATCTCCGGTGTTAGTTTTGATCTGTACTCGTTCAGTACTTATTTACATGTATTAAAAGATGTCTTCAAGGTAACTGTAGATACAGAAACTGTAAGTATATTACGAGTAATCGCGGACAATACTGGCCATGACACCTCGTGCTGTTTTTAATAATCTAAAATATTAAAATTATTCTCGTTTTTATTTTTTACTACATCAAAATAACGTTGGATTTCTATTATAGAGTTTCCATGAATCTAAAAATATCTCATAATTTTTATTATAAATCAATCATCGTTACGATTTCGAGATGAAATCTTAACCATGGGTTGTGTTAATTGAGGTATTATATTGGTTTTATATTTATCATATAAATTTTTAAGTATTTTATTTATTGGTTTAAGTTGATTTGTATTGTCATAAATATTTTTTTAAAAATATTATAAATTAATATTTCTACTCTTGGGATTTAGTATTGAAGTTATTCAAAAAATATGTATTATTTTACTATAATATTTATCAATTTTATCTTTCATACTAAATATCATGCGAAAATAATTTTCATTGAATAAAAATTCATTAAATATTGCTGTCATTTTTTTAATTGCAATAAAACTAATAGAGTAGTAGAAATGCAAATACAAAAAAATAATTTTGTTGTTTGATTAAAAATTTTATAAATTTTTTATATACATTTAAATTTTCTCAATCGCTAGCCATTGGTAGAGTAAAATGAGTTATAATATTTATTTTAAAAAATAAATAAATTATTTTTCTTTGTTTTATTACCAATTGTAACATATTATATATAGCGTTTTACCTAGTTTCTACATCATATTGTAATTAATTTTTAAAATTTTATATTTTTCTTGTTGACATATTTTTTTTTATAAATATTAACTTTTTTGTACTACTATTTATATATTTTATTGCTAGTCTAACTCGTTGAAAAGATTCATTATGATATTTAAGTCCTTCTTTAACAATTAAATTTAAATTATGTGCAAAATAATGAACATAAAATAAAAAATCAAATAATGGAAGCTGTAAATAATATTTTAAATAGTTAACACATTCAATATTATAAGAAATATTATATAAAGTAATAAAAAAATTTTTTGATGCAATGCTCCACAAAACTAATTATTGTCTAATTTCTATACCTAAGGTATGTTCGGTATAAGAAAAATCTATAGATTTAAATGAAATTTTTTTTTTACATAAATGTTAATTATAATTTATAAAATGTGTTGTAATACATTGATATTTTGTAGCATTCTAGCAGTCCATAAATTAAAAATTAAACAAATTTTACCTTTCAAATTTTTAAATAAATCTGACAAATTGATTTTAATTTCATCAAATCTTGGCAAAATTCTATTTCTAGTAATATTTTTAGAAAGAAAAAAAACGTTAAAATTGAGAGAAAAAATGCGCCTTGTACCATATATTCAAATATTAGTTGTTCACTTATTGAAAATGGTTGTTCTTATTCTATTATATAATCAACAACATAATTTTGTGCGCCGGTGGGATTATAAAAAAAATTAACAATATTGTCAGTTGGACTCCTACCTATCTGTATTTGTGTGTTAAGATTAAGATGTGCATTTTTTAGGTGAGTATCAGAATCTTTATGTAAGTGGCTAGTGCCACCGAAAAAAAATTTATTACAAATTTATATTTTACTTTAATAATTACGGTGCTATCAAAAAAAATTTAAAAATTATTTTAAAAAATTCTCAAGTATTTAAAATTTTTTTGCTAGATGAACCCACAGATGTAAAAGCAGCAGCAGATGTTGATGAATCAGTTGGTGAATTAGGAACATGAGTAGGAAAAATGGGATTAGAACCGCTAGGTATCAATGTGAAAATATCTTTTTTTTCATCAACGAAAATTATATATTGATGTGGAACTATAAATAAAATAAAAAATTATAATTTTTAAAATCGAATTAAAATTAGAGAGTAGAGAGTAGAGAGAGAGTAGAAAAATGTAAATTAGAATTAAAATTTTAAATTAAAATAAAATTTAATTTAAAAAAAGTAAATTAGAATTAAAAAAATTATTCAAATAAAGTAAATAATGTAAAATTAAATTGTGTAAAATAAAGTAAATCGAATTAAGAAATTCTAATCTTTAATCTTGATCGCGATCGATTTGTATTTTTAAAATTGACTGTTAAAAATTAGAAATAACAGTT
The DNA here is from genome assembly GCA_034768845.1 of Heliamphora exappendiculata. Taxonomy (NCBI): domain Eukaryota; kingdom Viridiplantae; phylum Streptophyta; class Magnoliopsida; order Ericales; family Sarraceniaceae; genus Heliamphora; species Heliamphora exappendiculata. Next base: position 6,907,493 of record JAOTRH010000001.1, read on the forward strand.
GGTAGGGGTGGGCTTGGACTGGACTAGGCTTAACGGTCACGTTTTTCTAGCCATTCGATTTTTACATTTTTAAACTTTCTCGTCGAATCTATTCAAACTAGCCGTTGGGCTCGGGATTGGGTTGGGGTCGGATTGGCTCATCCCTCGGGCTAACCAAAAGGGCGGGCAATTTCGAGCCAAAATAGGCAAGCCTAGGGGCGGGCTTCAGGCTTCAGCCCTACTTAGCCCGACCTACGGGCTTGACGGGGACGATCGAAGTCCGAGGTAGGGGATTACGGCTTAAAGTCAGGTTCGGACTTAAGGCGGGCTGAGTTGGAACTGAATAGTACCGAATCTCGGATCCTCTACAACCATTGCATCTTTTTTACATCTCTATATGGTCGGTGTAATTTGCCCTTATAATTTTAAAACTGAATTCACCGTACATAACGTTTCAAGACTACTTAGGCTCCCTGTGAAATGAATTTTGAAATTTTAGTTTATTTTTGTTGTTTTAGATTTTTTGACTAAAACTTTTATTTCCATGAGAGTAATTGCAAAAATAAAGTATTTTAAATAAAAAATAAAAAAATTTAGAAAACAAAAAAAAACATAAAATTTAATTTATTAATTTTTTTTAATTTTTTTTTAATTTTTTTTTTCTTTTCAAATTTTGGTTTCATTTGGCATAGACCCAGCTTTTTGTCCTTTGGCAACGCAGTGGTTGTTAGTTTTTTAGTCTTTTTGCTTTTTTTATATAAAATAATTATATATATATTTAAAATATTATAACTTTTATTATACATATCTATTTTTAATAAAAATTATATTTTTAAAATTATATGTATAACTTTTATTATACATATCTATCAAATAAAATTTATATTGAATGTAAAATTATGTATAAATTTATTTTAAAAATTATAACAACTTTATTATGAGTTAAAACTCTTTTGGCTTAAAACCATTTTAAATCAAGTTTTTTTTACTGTTGTTATTTTCTTTAAAATTACACATACAGTTCACCAAATAAATTTTTTGCTTATTTAGTTTAAAGTAATTTTAAACAAAAAGTTTAGTATAAATCCAAGTTGACAAACAGGGCCTTTGTTCAAAATTTTTATTTTTTAGAAAATTGGTTAACAGTCCAATTTATAGGTCTTTAATTTATTATTTTTCATACAGTATAAGATTTTTTAACAAGTAAAATTCATTTTCATAAAAATTTTAACGCATAAAGTCCTTTTGAAACAAAAATATCCTAAAACAGATAAATTTATCTGTAACTTTTCAAAATATATATAAAGAACACTGATAAATGTATCTATCTCATTACAAGCACGTATAAAGAATACAAATAAGTTTATCTGTAATTTTTCAAAATATGTATAAAGAATATATAAAAATTTATCTATATTTTATTAAAACTATGTGTAAAGAATATAGATAAATTTATTTGTCTTATTAAAAGTACGTATAAAGAATACAGATAGGTTTTATTGAAAGCACGTATAAAGAATACAGATAAATTTACCTGTGCCTTTTTTAAATATGTATAAAGAATACAGATAAATTTATCTGTTTGCATTATCTGTATTGATATATAAATAGATAAATTTATTTGTTATGCATAAATAAGCTGACAGATAAATTTATCTGTTTGCATATTAAATAGATAAATATCAAATATATAAATTTATCTGTTTGTTATGCAAAATATATATATTTATCTGTTTGCTGGGCGTATTTTCAAGAGAAATCACGTAATTGGATTTTACCCGTTAAAATTTTTGTTTATGAACTTTGCGCGTCAAAACTTATTTTTTTTGAATTTTTGACTGAAATCTTCTTTAATTTTTTAGCTCGTCTTGATGCTAGAAAAAGATTAATAATTTGATCAAACAATAAAAAATATTCATTAAAAATATAAATAAATAAATAATATTCAATATTGGCATCGTTTGGTATACTAATATTCAATGTTTTTTTATTTTTAATTATTGGCTTCGATTGGCATCGTTTGGTATAAAAATATTCTTGGTATAAAAATATTCAATTTTTTATTTTTAATTATTGGCTACGTTTGGTATAATAATTTATTTATTTGTTTTTATTTTTAATAATTATATTTTATCGTTTGATCAAATGATTAGTCTTTTTTTAGCATCAAGACGAGCCATAAAAGTAAAATAAAATTGAACAAAATATGAAAAAAAAAATCAGAAATAAAAATAAACTAATATGAAAAAAATCAAAAATAAAAGTAAGCAAAAATAAATTAATAAATTAGATTTTATGTTGCTTGTTTTTCTTATTTGGTGAACTTTTTTTAATTTTTTATTTAAAATTCTTTATTTTTCCAATTCCTCTTGTGGGAATAAAAAATTTTAGTAAAAAAACCCAACAAAAAAAAAAAAAAAACTAAAATTTCAAAATTCATTCCAAACAGAGTCCTTCAATAGCCTTTAAAACGTTAAATGCGCAGTGTTTTTAAGTTTTGAAAATATAATTCATAGTCACGGTATATAAATTTAGGGCAGACGTTTAGTACAAGTGATCCGAATCTCATTTGGGTTATCAAATAACCTTAGTACCACATGACACAATCACATTTTAAATTTTGGACCACCATCCCCAAAACACCTAAAAATTGTTTTTGAGGCACCCTTTATTTATTTATTTATTTATTTATTTATTTATTTTTGATAGGTCACTCTTGACTTTATTGATAATATTTAAGAATCAACATCAATTTTTCTATGATAGAACAATAGAACGAGAATATTTAGTGTAGTTGAAATTATAAATTTATAAATTATAATTAAAAATATATTATTGTTGCTTTAAGCAAAATTTATTAACATTTGTTACCATTGTAAATTTATACTTTTAAGCAGAAAAACTTGCATTTATGAATTTAAAATTAGAAGTTACATGTAAAAAGTTATAAGCACATTTATTTAAATTTTTAAAATTTTTGTTGAAATATAAATTAAAAACTGAAAAAATAATTTTTAATAAACTCCCTTACTATCATATGGGTTATGAAAGCAATTAATGGTGTACTAAGAATTTCATGGAATTGAGTCCTTCGTTAATGTCAACTTTTTCTTTAATTTCATAGAAACTATGAACATCGTCTTTCGCATATAAATACATAATATTATATATTCCAATAAAGTTGATAAAGTAATTTAAAATTGGGACATGGACAAAATGGTCTAACAATTTATTCAAAACCTCGATATTGGGTGTTGTGTTGTCAAAAACTAGTGTACACCATATTGAACTCTCATAGCTCTCCATACTTTCTATTTTGCTAGGGAAACTCACATAAGTCAAAATCGGGGGTGTTTGGCTAAGCTTTTGTTATTAATTTTTAATTATTTGTTATTAATTTAGTTATAAATTATATTTTTTTTTAAATATTCATAACTTTTACTATAATTTTTAATTTTTTTTTTTTTATATTTCAGTTACAAGTTACAACTTTTACCAAGCACTCACAATTCATACTATAAGTTATAATCTATATGTTACTAGCAATAACATTTTCAAATACTGCCATCATCATTTCAATTTATTTTTTACACTCATATAACTCAATCTGACTTTTAAGTTGGATGAAGAGTCGATCAGAACATTTTTCTTTTTTATTTATTTCAATAATGATTTTATTACTATCATTTTATTATACTAGATGCTATTATCATGTAATTCGGGTACTTAATATAAACATGAGTGATGGATTCAAAACTTATTCTGACTTGATTTTTGCCGCCTCATACTTTCAGCTCTTCTGTGTAGGAGCCAAAACTTATTCTTCAACTCCCTTTTCTCTTCTGGTTGCACAGCTGCTCCTCCTTCCTCTGCCAGATCCAACTTATGTAATGCTTCCTCAGTCTCTTTCACACTATCATCAACATTACCAAAACCTCTTTATTGCCAAGGATTTTCTTACATTATCGATTTCTCATGACCCGTGAAATCTAAAAAGTGTGCTCCTTCAAGTTAAAGTTGAGAATGGTTACTCAAGAGTAAAGACATAAAGAGCCTCACAAAATCCTATTAAGACCAATATATTTTTTTTTGTCTTATTTGGTTTTTTAAAATTTTTGATTAAATTTTGAAAAAATTCCGTTTACCGACTAATTTGTACTAATTAATTTTTTTAAATAAGTTAAACACTGCAAAAACCTTAAAACAAATAATCACACAATCAGAAAAATAAAACAACCACAATCACACACGGGACGACAATTTTTACGTGAAAAACCCAAGTCGGGTAAAAATCACGAGACCACTCCGGATCTAGAAAATCAAACACCATAATATCGTTAGTTATAAGAGAATTTTACAAACCGATGTTGCATTCACAATCAAATTTTTGAAAGCTTACTCATGCCGAATCCATGTGCACCAACTCATGTGCTTGACCACCGCTGGAACCCACCATCGGACTTCAATACTAACGGACTTCTTCACTAGACTTCAACACTTGAGAATTCTCTCATGCGACTCTACGAATCCAAACTGATTGTTAAAATTTTGATTGACTTAATGATTGACATGAATGAACAAAAGCTAATGAATCATCAAATTGTTATAGGCTAGCTTGTGAGTGTGTAAATTAGATTGCGAGTATAATGAATAACTTCAAAGGCTTATGGCGTCTAGTTCTTCATAAAAATAAAACAAGAAGGCACCCATAACATGGAAACCTTACGGTATATTTATAGAGAGACTTTCAAAACCCTCACTGCTGTTGCGCTTAAAGGCTGTGTCGTTGAGGACCGCTCGAGCGGTTTATTCACCCATCGAGCGGTGAAGTCTATTCTTCAGAAAATTGTTGCAAAGTACAAAGCAACCGAAAGATGCAATAGATCGCTCAATAGATCGCTCGAGTGGTCTATCGGGCGGTCTGACCCTGCGAGTTATTTTTAATATTTTTTAATTTTTTTGCGTGGTCTTGCAGTGTTAAATCTATAACTCCAAAATAATAAGTGTCAAAATAATAACGAATAAAATAAATAATATGAACAAACATTTGTCACAGATTTAACAAAACTAAAAACGAATTAAATCGAGGTAAAAATTCGTAACAAATTTTTTTATTTTTGAATCTTAAAAGGAGAAGAATGTTAAAAGTAAACTAATTTGAGTTAATGTTAAAAAGAATCCATTAAAAGCAACAAGAAAAACAGTACAAAAAAAAGTTAAACGAAACAAAAGCAGCTTATAATTAGTTAGAGAGAGAAACAGATATCTTAAACCTTGATACGAAAATTTTTCAAGAGAAACACATCATAAGTTGAAATGTGCTGGGATTAAGCCCTCCTTTGGCAACCCGTTTAAATTGGCTTCTTACTTTTTTTTTTTTTTAAATTTAAAAAGTCAAAAAAAATTTGTTTTTTAAGTCAAAGATTTTTAGCTCTTTTTTTTCTTTTAACATAATTTTTTTTATATTTTTTAAACATATCATAATTTTTATTATGCACATCTATTTTGTATCAAAATTATATTTTTAAAATTTACTCATCAAAATCTATAAAAATAATATATATATTAAATATAAAACTATCTATGAAAAAATCTAAAAACATTATAACTAACTTTAAGCAAATGTTTTTGCTTTTTAATTTAAAATTAAATCACTTTTGACTTAAAAATCATTCATATCCCAACCAAACAAATTTTAAATTTTGTAACTTAAAATGACTTAAACCTAAAAATTCTACCTTAAAACCAATTGCAAAACGAACTCTAACTACATGAACTCTTACCAGCATGAACATTTGGAAGTTTGTGCTGATCTTGGAACCACAACTTCCCCTCTTTTTGAATTCCCAGAAATGTCTTCATGGTTCAAACTATGGCAATGAAGTGCAAATTATATATATAGACACACACACACACACACACAACAAATCTGGCGTGGGCAACACAGATCTTTGAAACCCTCTATAGGCCGAATAAGGTCAGTTCGGTTCCGTTCTCATTGCAAGTCGCAACGCATCTCTTGATCTTTCTTCTTTTTCGGCAACTTTCTTGTGGACAAAGGCGACGCACCGCGGGCTACCAGAAGCTTCCCTACCTTTAATATCTCTCCATAACCAAACTACTTTTTCGGCGTCAATGCCTTTCTCGTAAGCCATTGACTCTGAAAAAAAGGAGTCCGGCATCAATGGCTTCTGTTATGTAACTCTCCTCGCAACGTCGATTTGTCTCAGAGGGATAACAGAAGCCATCGACGTCGAAGAAAGAATCCAGTTCGGGGAATTTATTAAAGGTTTGGCAGCAGCTAAATAGCCTGCGATGCATCGCCTTTGCTCACAACGAAAATGCAGTGGAAAAGAAAATAAGAATAGAAGCGTTAATTCTTGAATTGCTCAAAGAAACCGGACTGACCTTATTAGGCTTATCAGGTGTCTTCTTCATCGATTATATTCTTCATGCGTAGAACATTCATATATATAGGAAATTAGGAATACGAGGAGGTTGAAAAGTCTAAAGAAAGGGAGTTGGAGTTAGGGTTAGGATTAGGGTTAGGGTTAGGGTTAAATGTGGCTTTGGTTGACTGTTAGGTATTGACTTAGGATGTAGAGAGGTTCTTGAATCTTCCAAATCCAATTCTTGTAGGGGCCAGTAGGGCACAGGGAAGTCGTCATCAAATTAAAACCAACGAGGGTTTTAACCTAGAGTAGCAAATATATATATATATATGCAAAAATTCTCAAAAAAATAAATAACCACGATACTAATTTCTATCAACATAAAAAAATAACATCAGAATATGTATATAAATATGCAAATTTTGTTAGACTTATAATGAATATAAGTCAATAGCATTGTTATTAAGGACGGACGCAGAATTTTAACTTAAGAGAGACGAATTATTCTTGTAAATTTTTAAAAAAGTATATATTAAATTTTTTAAACAAATTTTAGAAGGACGAACCTGTATAATTATGAAATATTTTGAACTAATACTACTATAATAGTGAATTTTTTCAAAATTTTAGAGAGGCGGCCGTCTCCACCCGTCTTCCCTTCGGTCCATCTATGGTTGTTACTGTCATTAACATAAGTTTTATTTAAATTTAAATTAATGTACAAATAAATTTGTAAATGGAGAAATAAATTTAGAATAAAATATATGTATACAATTTGAAAATGTATATAAAAATATCATCTTTATATTTGGATGAAGAATGTAAAAAGCAAAAACTAGAATAGGTCATTGACTCAGAGGGAGAATGAAAAACTGATGGTAGCAAATAACTAAAATAAATAAAAATAATACCAACTACAAAATAAAAGCACCTTAATCAGATCGCTGGCCAAAGTACTACAAACCAAACAAGTAGGAACGTCATGAAAGTTGGAAGATTGAGACATTCAGACAAATAGAAAAAATGGGTATGCCTATAATTTAAGATTCAAATAGCAGCTCCGTATATTATAAACTAAAAATAAAGCGCCTCTAGCTATGCAAGAGGAGTGATACAGCAACAACTATATAAGATGAGCGATGCAAGAGAGACAACAATGATCCATGAAGAGTAGCTACAATGGAGAAGTGAGACGACAATTATCTACATATTATGATAGAATTAGAGAGACATGTGTGATCGAAAAGGGATGAAGAGGGTTGGATAAGTTTTTTTTTTAAAACAATTTTGTTTAGTTAATTTTTTCAAAAAAATGACAAACAGTTTAATTTATAGATCGTTTACTATTTTTTATCCAGTATAAATTTTTTTAATGAGTAAAGTCTATCCGCATAAAAGTTTTAACGTGCAAAATTTTTTTGAGACAAAAATAATTTAGAATAGATAAATTTATCTGTACCTTTTCAAAACATGAATGAAGAACAAGAATAAATTTATCTGCCTTTTATTTAAAACACATGTAAAAAATATAGATAAATTTATCTGTCTTATTAAAAGCACATATAAAGAACACAGATAAATTTATTTGTGTATTTTTAAAATATGTATAAAGAATACAGATAAATTTATTTATCTTTTATTGAAAGTACGTATAAAGAATACAGATAAATTTATCTATTTTCATTATCTATGCTGATATGCAAACATATAAATTTATCTGTTTGCATATTAAATAAATAAATATCAAATAGATAAATTTATTTAATTATTATGCAAAACAGATAAATTTATCTATTTGCAGGATATTTTTTAAAAAAATCATGTAATTGGACCTTGCACTGTAAAATTTTTATTGATAAATTTTGCATATTAAAGTTTATTTTTTAAAATTTTTAGTTGAAAGCAATTAATTATTTTTAGATTGGTCTATGATTTCAATGCAAAATATATAGTTCGCAAGTTTTCTGACTATTTAATATTTTTTATTAAAAACTTAAAAAATGACAAACTTATATAAATTAAAAATAATTGAGAAATAATACTAGTATAGTAAAAAAGAAAAATCTAAAATTATAGTATTGACGACTTGACTTGAGTCTTTCTATTACGTCGGCTGCTCTCTTATTTGTCCTTTTTATTTTTTGTCATTTTTTGCACGAGTTGAAATTTCTCCATGAATGAATCACGTGGATGTTCTAGAAGATGTGTCGTGAATAACGAAGTTCACCTTACCATAAAAAAAGAATATTTTAAGGTTGTGCAAACCCACCATGTTAATAAGTTAACGAGCATAATTATTTTTGACTACTGTTATTGAATTAGTTTTTTTTAATAATTTTTAAGTTTTTTAATTTAAAAAAAAAAAAAATCAAATCATATAAAAAAAAAAGTGAAAAAAGCCTTGTTAAGCCAAATTAGTTTGTTTGTCTTTTTTTTACTTTTAAGTCAACAAATTAAAAAAAAACTAATTCAAACAAAAACTTAATATTAAGATATAATTTATTATTTTTATAAATATTAATAATTTTTCATATATATATATATATATATAATTTAATAATCGACTGAATTCATAATCCAATCACACCTTTTACAACACCTATAAAATTGTACCCTAATAAACATATAAACTATGAAAATTAATTTTTTTTACATCCTTATCTAACTCTTAGATTAATTGATCTATCATTCTCCCATTACAGGATTAAGTTATCCTTCTCTTCTTTGTTAATAACATTACCTCATATTTGAATATTTTTCTCTCTTGAGAATTAATTTACCCAATAGAAATGATTATATAATAATGATATCATGTACTAAATAATTATTGCAATTCAATTATATTTTATTTAGGATAATTTTATGATAAATCTCTTATAATAAAATTTTAATACAATAAGAACAATTTATAATCTTTTTTCTTAATAAGTTCATGCGCTCCAAATAAACAATTCGTTCACCAAACTGGCCCTACCATTTAATTTTATAACTACAAATTTTAAAATGTCACAAATTTTTTTTACATGATTGTTTTACATAAAATTAATTATTTTTAAACTTTATATCAAGATTTGTCAAATAAGATTTACGGTGAATATAAAAATCTTCATAAAATAAAAACAGACGTATTTCACCTCAGTAAAATTTTACTGTTGACGAAATTACAAATTTTTTTTTGAAATTAGTGACCAAAATAATAACTTTTTCAAAATTATACAACTTAAGAAATTGCAAAAAATTCTAAAAGGGAGAGTACAAAATGAACAAATTTTATTGTCAGTGAAATCTTACTGTTAGTGTAATTACAATTAATTTTTAAAAAATTAATAACTAAAATAATAATTTTAAAAAAAGTTAATGCAACTAATACATAAAACAAGGATAACTGTGACATCTTCATGAGGCGGTTTAAAGACGTCATTGATTTTGATGCTCCGTTCCTATTATCTCAAAATTGCATCAATCGTGGCATATTCTAATCCACATGTTTTGGGAGAAAATTATTAGGTGCTCTCAAAATACTATGTAAGTGGTGTTATAAAATATTTTTAATAAATAAATAATTATAATTTATGTTATATGGGTCGAGTAATTATTCAATAGTCTCGAAATATCATGTGATAAATCTACGTAGTACTCTCACCCAATATGATAACAACAAATTTTACGGTAGAGACATGATGACTTACTTTTATTATGTAATTAAGAGATAAAAAGTAATTTACATTATGTATGTTACGATTATTTATATATTAAAAATATCACATAGCATTGTTTACATAATACTACAAGAGTACTTAATGATTTTTTTACGTGGATCATTTTTTATCTCTTAATCACTCAACAAATGTGAATCATCACAGTATGCAATTTTGTTTAGTTAATTTTTTTTTTTTGCAATTGGTAAATGATTCCAATGCAAAATATATAGTATGTAATTATTATAACTATTTATTATTTTTTATTAAAAAATTTAGAAATGACAAAGTTATATAATTTTAAAATAATTGAGAAATAATACTAACTATAGTAAAAAAAATTATAAAATTATAGGATTGACAACTTTAATTGACTAGTGTTTGAGTCTTTCACTTGTGACGGCTACTCAATTATTTGCCCTTTTTTAATTTTTGTCATATTTTGCACGAGTCGAAAATTATACGTGAATGATGACGTGTAGGTTCTAGAAGGAGATGTGTCATGAATAACGAAGCCTCCCTCCGTCATCTTACAATACAAAATTATTTAAGGAGTTAATGGGAATAATTTGTTTTTGATACGAGTATATTTTTAGAGATAAATTTTATTATTTTTATAAATATTAATATTCATTTTGTATAAATATTTACATATTATGTGTTTGTTTGATAATTTGTTTTTAAGTTAATTTTTTTACTTAAATTAAATTATTTTTAATTAAATAAGCAAAACAATACTCATTTGCTAAATTGTATAAGCGACTTTAAATTAAAAAATAATAAGTAAAAAATTTGAATTAAAGTGACTTTAAACAAAAATGCTAAAATATTAAAAGTTTTTGGATTTTCGAAAGAAGTTTTTAGCTTTTTTTTTAGCTTTAAAGGAAAAGACAAAATAAAACTTAGTTTGAAATGGATTGCTAAACGGGGCCAAATGTATATCTAATTGTCTAAGCATTTTCGTTATTTAATATTTTGCAGTAATGCCTTTTTTTTTTCAAATAACAAGTTTTACAATATATACTTATGCTAACAGATACAGAAAGAAATTATTAATATTAATTACAATTAAAATATTTATAACGAGCTAACAAATACAAAAGAAAAATAAATTTCATATATTATAGTTTTTTATTATAATTAATATTTGTTGGGATTTGAACACCAATTTTCGAATGCAAACAGAAGCAAAATCACGCACAAAAAAGTAGAAAGTAATAAACACCGAGGATTTACGTGATTCGACTCACACCGGCATATGTCTACGAGCGAGAGAAAAAAATATTTTACTATATCGAATGTGAAAGAGTACATAACCCTTCTCCCTTATCTCAACTAGCTAACCTCTCAATTTTCTGTTTCACGACCTTCTCCCTATGGTTTCACTAATGTTCTATTTATAGACACACATGTAGAAATCTTAAAAAATTCTAGTTAGCACATATTACTATAAACCCTATACATAAATTTTTTTAATGAATTTCTAATTCCATCTTAACCCAATTACATATAGACTAAAAATAATATAATAAATATAAGCCTGGTAGAATATAAGACACAGTCCAACAATCTCCATTTTGTCTTAAATTTTTCAAACCACCCTGAAGATAACTAGCGTCGTTGTCGATTCTGTTGTCGTCGTCGCCGTCGACTTGCCACACCCAAATAGCGTAGCCCACATCTCTATACCGAGGTGCTCGCACCCCAACCCAGGTGTCCTATAAAGCTCACTATTTTGTAGAAGAACATAACCCTATCTCTCCTCCTTTGTGTACACAATCGGAGAGTTCACCGCCACTAACCAAATTAAGAGAAAATGAGACTTGCTTATGTCGAGGTGTACACCTGTCCGTCACGTTCGTCGTTTTAGTCTCGTTGCCCGGAGCTTTTCTATGAACATCCAATAACTGTTGTTCTTGTATCTTTTCAGTATCCTGCACACCATCTTATTTGCTCACTTGCGCACTTGTACTATATCGTCGCTTCTGTGTACCCCTGTACCTATTCCGTGTACTTTTCTACAACTGTTATTCACCCTAATCACCATTACACTTTTTCGTGTATGTGGTCTACCTATACTACACATATGATGTTAAGCAGTAGCTCCACTTATAACAACATTCCCTACAAGTCTGTGTAGGTTGTCAATTATCTGTCCTTGCAAAACATCCATGTTTTTCTTTGAAACCCAAAGAACTCTACCTCCGGATGAGAATCCACAACCTCTCGAATCCAGCATCCCTAGAGAAATCAAATTCTTTCTTAGATTCGGAACATGTCTAACTTTAGTCAAGATCAAAACGGTTCTATCAAGTCTGCAAAATGGCACTGTCCCTATACCGACAACTTTGCTCACTGTATTATTTGCCATTCTGATAGTACCTCCATCACATGACTGATACGTATCAAAGTACTCTCTGACTGCACACATGTGAAACGAACATCCAGAATCTAATATTCAATTTGATTTTTTTGTACCTAAAATAATTGTGAGCACTTCTGATTCTTCGTAATCGGAGCCCTCTGTAACTACTGTCTCTGATGATTGTTCTTTTTTCTTGTTCACCTTGTACTTCAGACAATTCCTCTTCAGATGACTTTCCTTGTCACAATAGTTGCACTTCCCTTTGTAACCTCTCGATTTAGAAGGACCTTTCTTCTTGGACCCCTCCTGCTTCACTGTCTCCCTGCCTCTGACTTCTCCACTGCCTGATCCAACCATGATGCCCTCTCCATGTAATATGTCACTCTCCCTCTTCTTCAACATCTCATGAGATATGAGAGCAACAATAATGGGTATATTTCTCAAACATCAGTGTAATCCTCAGATGCTCATATGATGAAGGCAATAAAACTTATAGGAGAATTTCTTTATCCTTGTCTTCGATCTTTATGCCGATAGAATCTAATTCTGTTAGTATCCTGTTGAAGTGCATAAAATTGTTTTTTTAAAGACAACCGATTCGTCAATGTCTTGAACTTGTACTTGCTCTCCAACTTAGCCCATAGTTCTGTCGGATCACTTTCGTTGATAACTTTTCAAAAAGTGTTATTACTAAGATACAAATGAATCGTGTTGTTCGCCAAGTCCCGCATCTCATCCCACTCTACATCCTTCATCATTTCTAGTTTTTCTGACTTCTTCCTAAGAGCATTGATAAGTGCTTTACGCGTCAAAATATTCTTCACTCTTTGCTGCCATAAGGTGAAGTCGTTGTGGACATTAAAAAGTTCAATCACGAAACCCAAACTCTTCAACGCTATTAGGTTTGTGTCTAATAATCACTCACAATCTGAACTCGTCGCAATATCAGATATGCGTAAATCTTGTCTCACGCAACTCAAATTAATTCTGATTGTATCCGATCACACTCGATTATTCTCAATCTAAGTCGATCTGTCCAATCTAATTAAACAGTGTAGAAATCAAAAAATCTGAATGTACCGATGAATCCGCAGCGTTGAAAAACCTCAGAAGACACATTTTTCTTAAATTATTCTGCTGTATATACGATCCGATATAACAAAAATAATTTAAGCCATCGATTTTCACCAAATAATCACACTTGATCACTACTAATAATGGAACAAGTCCACAGTAGATAAAAATCTTTTAAAGATCAATTCAAATCACGCCAGCAAGTTTCCAAGCCTAGTAATTTTAAAAGCACTCAAATAGCAATCCAAACACCACACTGGATCAGAATGCAAGAAATAAATATTTGAAAAAATATTTGCAAAAGTTATTTTTTTAAAAATATTTGAAAATATATATTTTGCATTTTAATTAATCTCAGCCGTGGAATGCAATAAATAAAGATGTAAACTAATCAATACAAAAAATTTTAATGTAAAAACTCAACTTAAATAAAAAAACACAATAAGAAAAAAGTTTTTACGTGATGAAATATAACGATGAAATTTATTTTCCTCTCTAAAAGAAACTTTTTGACTAGAAAATTTTATTTTGTTCATAAATAAACATTACTTTGAAAACACCGACAAATTTGATAACAAAAGTTACTCATTTATTGGTGGCAAAAATATTTTGCTATAACAAATGTCTATTTTGCGATAATTTTTTTTTTTTTTTGCAAAAAGACCATTAGTTATTATTAATGATAATATTTTTTTGCAATATATATTCTTTTGCTCTAAATCTTATTTTTTATCACAAAATAATCTCTAATTATTAACGATGATAATATTTCGTCACCAATTTGTATTATTTTGTGACAATTATAAATTTTTCTGACAAAAATAATTTCTATTATTGGTGATGATAATATTTCATCTTTTAAACATTGAAGTTATAATAAAAACAAATACTGAGATTCATTTGTATTTTGTAAAAAATCTCTAAAACTTTTTCAATGCATATTTTAGGAAACAATCCTTAAAAGGTATAATTTATTTTTTAAAAAGTGTTCATTTTAATTTAATTTTTAAAATATTAAAAAAACTATTTTTAATGTATCGTACTTAATTGGTCGAAATTGCACATTTTTTTTTGAATATTTATCTGCTAAAGAGTTAAATTAATTTATGATTGAAACAAATTTTCTTAGAAAATTCTTACAAGAAATAAACTGAACAAACCCTCTTTTTACATAGCTCTTTAAATTTGTAGCCATAAATTATATTTTTTCTATTAAAATATATCAAAAATTAAATAGTATCATTTTGTTTCTAAAATTATTGTTTTTTTTAAATCTTAAAAATAAATATAATGAATGTTACTTTAATTTCGTATGATAACTCAAATAGGGTGCTATATATAAATAAAAATGACTTTATAAACCTAATATTTGGAAGAAATGTGTGTATATATATATATATGCCAATAGACAAGAACTTAAAAAGGTTTTTAAAAAATAAGATATTGTAAAGTTGCAAAGAAAATATTGAAATAGTAAATTTTTTATAATTTGACGAATTTAATGTTATAAAAATCTTAACAATTTGATATGTTTTTATCTTATTTTCTATTAATTTTATTTTCTTTTAAAATAAAATAATAAGATTTAATTTCATAGTCAAAGGAGTATAAATAGATTTAATTTCTTAGGCAGAATGAGACCTATTTGCAACAATTAATCTATGCATATAATCACTAAAAATAACATAATAAAATGACAATTCCATTATTCCATACAAAATTTTTAACTCATATCTCTCAAACTAACAGTAAATTAAATATACCAAATTTTATCTTATAAACGAACAACCAATGTGTGAAAATTTTTATTCATATACAAGAACACAAGAGATAACAAACCATTTCTCTAACATCAAAATCTAGACTCAACAGTGGACTACGTTCTCATGCACACTTGAAAAGGGAACATTATGGGGGTATGAACTACCAACTTACTAAGTGAATACACAATCTCAAAATAAATAATAATAGGCCTTAATTGAAAAATGGGTAATCACATCAAACCATTACACATCATATCCACTCGCAGTTTCATCTCAAAATAATTTAAATGAAGTATGCATGTTTTATACTGTCTATGTCATAATGCATTTCGTGAGCACCTAGGGCTCTTAGTTCATTTGCAATTTTAGCGGGAATGAACTCTGGTAACCCATCCCACATCGGTGGAAAATTGAAAATAAGTTTGTTATATGATGAAACTTGTGGGCTTACTACTAATAACTTGATTTAAACATTTTGGATCGCGTTGTTATGCTCATATTCAAGTTATTGGGTTAGGGGTTCACTTGAGTTGGTACAAATGGGATCAGAGCTAGCCTTAGTTCCCATGTAGGGTTCCACGACAGTGTGGATAGAGAAGTAGAGGCTCCAAAAAGAGGTAAAGGCCTTGAGGTTGTATACCTTATGGACACTAATTGTGAGACCCGATTTCGTTTTATTTTCGTAATATTTATTTGATGTGTTGGTTAGTGCTTTAACCGTTATAGAATATCATGTTTCTATATGTGTTATGCATGTGTGGGCTTGGTCATACATCTTTAGTTCGAGTTTTCACCCAGCGATAACCGCTTAAACAGAGCTCTGTTCGCTCGAGCGGGATGGTGACAAAGAGTTGAGTCGGTGGGGGATCGCTCGAGTAAATCTCTATTCGCTCGAGCGGACAACCTGGCGTGAGATATTTATAAGATAGCCCATGCCTTGAGTTTTGTGCCAAAGTTTTTTGTGTAAGCTTCCCCTTCTCTTTTTAGAAAGATCACCCATATTCTCTACATTCTCTCTAGCTTTCGGCTTGATTCAGGTTCGGATCTTGGTATTCGGATAGTCGATCATCGTTATCCTTACCGTGGGTTTCGCATCCATCTGAATAGAATCGCGTTTTGGAAACTTTGATTTCTTGTCGGTGTTCAAAGTTTCGAGTTTTAACTCCCCAAGGTCATATCCTAAACTATCTTGTCTTAAAGGGGTGCTACGTAAAGTTTTATGCGTTTCTACCGTTTTAAAAATGCATTAAATCTCCAATTCTGTGTTTAAGCCGTGTTTGGGCGGCTAAAAAACTTACTGTTCATTTTTATGGTTTATTATAAGGTTGGTGAGTGTATGTGTCTTGTTGTTTTCGAAAATAGGAGTTTTAAAAATCGGAAAGATTTATGCAAATGTTTGCAAAAACTTAATTTTGGAGTTTTGGAGCTAACTATTGAGGTTGAGTCTCGTTT
>JAOTRH010000001.1:6947081-6957823 GCA_034768845.1 Heliamphora exappendiculata
AAACGAGCCTGAATTGCTTGGATCTTTGTTTAACACTAAATCTGAGCTTGAGTTTGTTATTTAACCGCTCTTTGAATCTCAAAAATTGCCTTCATCAGGGCTACCAAGTTCACCTCATTTTCTACCATCTCGGATGGTTAAGCAGTCTGTTCAGATACCTTGTAGAGTCTTCGAAAGGCAGACCTAGCCCAAACACGCAAAGAATGCAGCTCTTCCAACCCAATGATCTAGTACTGAAACACACCTTACAACTTAAGAAAAGAGAAGCAGATGTCAGATGCTCCTCGAACAAAACCCTGGCAAACTGCTTAAGCACAGTGCAAAAACTACGATAGGGTATAAGCAACAAAATAGCAGGATGCCCAAGCTGGGCCCAGACGAACAAAAAACCAAAAAGCATATCATAGCAACCAAAAACCCCAAAAGAGAAGCCCTAGAAAAATAAACACCACTCTTCGAGAGAAAGGCTGAAATGAAGGTCCTACAAAAAAAATATCGGATAGAACTCCGAGAAGGAAAACTAATCCCAAACCTTAAGCCAGAACCCGAATAAGGACTAGAGAGAAAAGAAACCTAAACTAACAAAGGTTCTATACAGAGACTAGAAACTCGGGCAGAGCCCCGGGAGGGAAACGAACCTAAACAAAACTGAAGATGCTAAACAAACAGCCCGGGTAGAACCCCAGGAGAGAGAAAGCTATGCTAACCCGACAAAGGGTCCTAAACCAAAAATCGAGGTGAAGCCCCAAGAAAGAAGCTACCTTAAACCAAACAACAAGACAAAGCCTCAAGCATATAAAAATAAAACATTCCATTAAATAAAAATACATAATCCTACAAGTTTATCACCTAGTGGATGATTCTAAGCTACTATATGCAGAAAATGTCGATTTGGTCAAACTCTAGGTACCTTCTGAATTGAGTTAAGAATATACCTCACATGCCAGGTATGGTCAAATGGTACGCAATAACCTTTTTTTCCGCACCTATCGGAGCATGTAAATAGAAGGCTTGCTTGCTTTTCCAACATAGCCCCGAGACAGTAAACTGATCAGAATATCGGGTTGGCTAAGCGGTAGCTGAGAATAATGAAAAATACATGCAAGAATGTAAATGAGAAAGTAAAATTAAGAGCCAATGATATTTTCAAGTCTATCCATCTTATTTAATTTTGTAAACCAGTCGCCAGCGGAATCGCCAAAAAATACTGTGGCGCCGAAATTTTGGATTTTGTTCAAAAATAGAAAATTCAAGAGCTATTTTTGAAAATATTTTAACACCTTTAAAACCTAAAGATTTTGAAAACCCTTTTTATTGAAAATTGGAGTCGCCACTTGATTTTTGAGAAAAATCAAAAAAAATAAAAATGAACCATTGATCTTTAAAACGTTTAACCAAATAAAACAAGGATCCGTGGGTTAAGGTACGAATCGATAAAGGTGTTAGGCACCCCACTCGCCCAATCATGAGGTTGGCCTCTACTAATCATCATTGATTCTTAATTATATTTTGTAAATGCATGCAAATATAGAAAGTAGAGGTAAAGAGGGAACAATCGAAATCAAATAGAAAAATACATATTCTAAGCATTTAAACACATAATAAAAGAAAACAAAGCATAAAGAAAAGCCTAATTCATAATTATGCATCTATACTAAAGGATATATGGTGAAAACTGCATGCGATAGGAGCATTAAAGCTAAACTAGCAAACCCTAATCGTGTCAAAATTTCACTAACAATACATGGTAAGCATAACATGAGTTAAAATAAAAGAGAAACAAACCTAAGAATTTTTAAGCCGTAATCATACTGAATTATATTGATCTATACTACAAATTGCATGTTGGACATTTCAAATCATTATCAAAACACTGTAAAGGCAAAATGAAGCTAATGGGACGGTAAAAAGGTTGCGGTCGTGACATATCGATGTCGCGATCGCAAGGAAATGAGAAACATAGTATATGGGTGCAACGTTGATTGTTGCGACCGCATTGATGTTAGTGTCAAAAAGTCACGCTTACAACATTGGTTGTTGCGACCACGAGGAATATAGGCACCTTTTCTACTAAATTTTGGTAAACAATGTGTTTGGTGCAAGCATGCGATGTGTGGGGTCAAATATGAGA
Source organism: Heliamphora exappendiculata (assembly GCA_034768845.1). Lineage (NCBI taxonomy): Eukaryota > Viridiplantae > Streptophyta > Magnoliopsida > Ericales > Sarraceniaceae > Heliamphora > Heliamphora exappendiculata. The sequence continues at coordinate 6,949,213 of JAOTRH010000001.1, forward strand.
CAGAATTATAGAAGGGAATTATGATTACTTTAATCAAAACACAATGAAATAATGAAAAGTTCAATACTGCCTAAAATCCTAAAATTAAGCATTCAACAATTATCATGAAAATGAGGTAATTGAGACAACAAAAGTCAATCACAACAAACTATGAAAATGAATCATGAACTAAGAATGAAGAGAGTAATTATGCAAATCATGAATTATGAACTATGCAAATCAAGAACTAAAATTCAAAATCCAACCCGACCTCTCCACAAAGGTAGAAGATGCGAAGAGAGAAGTGTTGGGGTTGCAACAAAATTACATGAGATGTGGCAATTCGGGTGCGTCCTCAAATCGTAGGGACCAATGCTCGTCTATCTGGTCTTTGGGAAGTACTGTAATTCCAGTGCTCGGGTAGGAGGAATGTGATGAGATACGAGTCAGTAGTGCGGCAAAGTATCGATGTACTTGAATTGTCCTTTTTTCTTTTTACAAATCGTACCAAAGGTACATTTATATAGAAAAAGCCTGCCAATGAGGTGCTGGCACGTTTTGAACCTCAGACTATGCTAAAAAAGGTTGCAATCGCTACCTTTGAAGGTTAAGACTCTGCACTTGGTTGTTGCGACCGTGAGGATTTTTAGAGTTTTCAAGAGATTCATGATGCGATTGCCACATTCAAGGGAGCAGTCGCCAAGTTCAAAGGTTGCGGCCAAACAACTTGGGCCAATGAACAACTTGGACCATTGACCAACTAGGTCACGAGGTTCAAAGGTTGTGGCCAAAAGGGCGTGATCTGGTGGTTTGATTTTATGGAGTACTAGATTTGAATTGCTTCCCGACGATTATTCAGAGGCATCATTCCACTTGGTTTTCATCATTGGACACACCCGGATAACCCTAAGGTTTGGCGGAGTCCAATTGGGGTGTCTACAGGAACGCACACTCGATTTTGAAATTTCAACAAGCCATCAGAAAGTGAAAAGTCTAGGCTTGGAGTCGTATTAACTCGTTCGCAAATTGCTTTCAACTTTGGATCTTCCTGTTATTATCGCTTCACCTCTTCCAGAATGGTTGATTGGACCACAATCGCAACACAAAAGGACGTAAAGTCTTTCTTTGTTACTTCAAGCTCTAGTCATTCAATATTCTCTAGTAACTACAGTTGTTAGGTGAAAGGTCTATTCAGGGTTCCCGTGGCTTTTCGACTTAAAGCATCAGCTATAACGTTTGTCTTTCTCGGGTGATACAAGATGTTGATATTGTAATCTTTTATCAACTCCAGCCAATGTCTTTGTCTCAAGTTCAACTCCTTCTACGTGAAGATACACTTCAGACTTTGGTGGTCGGTATACACGTCGCAGGAAACTCCATACAAATAATGTCGCCAGATTTTAAATGCAAAAATGACCGCTGCTAGCTCAAGATCGTGGGATGGATAATTCTTCTCGTGGGTCTTCAATTGGCTACGACTTTTTCATGTTGCATAAGCACACATCCTAGTCCTTGTCTCGATGCATCACTGTGAATAGAGAATCCTCCTGTGCCTTCTGGTAGGGCAAAAACAGGTGCTATTGTCAATTTCTCCTTTAGCTCTTGAAAGCTTTTCTCTCGTTTTTTGTTCCAAAAAAAAGGTTCTCCTTTTCGTGTTAATTCGGTTAGTGGCACTGCGATTTTTAAAAAATCTTGTACGAATCGGCGATAATACCCCGCAAGACCTAAGAAACTCGTTATCTTTATCACCGTCGTAGGTGTTGGCCAATTCACAATTGCTTCTATCTTATGCGGGTCAACCGATATTCCTTCACTCCCGACCACATGTCCTAAGAATATCACTTTGTTTAGCTACAACTCACACTTCTTTAACTTAGCGTATAACTTGTGGTCTTTTAATGTGTGCAATACCTTCCATAAATGCTCCACATGCTCTTCTTCACTTTTGGAGTAGGTTAGAATGTCCTCGATAAATATAATTACGAACTCATCCAAGAATTCCTTAAAACTCAATTCATGAGATCTATGAAAGCTGTAGGCATTTTTGTCACTCCAGAAGGCATTACTAAGAATTCATAGTGTCCATATCGTGTTCGAAAAGCTGTCTTTTCGATATCCACTTTTTTCACTTTTAACTGATGATACCCAGACCGCAAATCAATCTTGGAGAATACTCTAGTTCCTCTGAATAAACAAATCATCGATCCGCGGTAAGGGATTTCGATTTTTAATAGTGACTTTATCCAACTCCCGGTAATCTATGCACAACCTCATCGTTTCGTCCTTTTTCTTTACAAATAACACTGAGGCTCCCCGTGGTGACATACTCGGTCTAATAATACCCTAATCTAATAACTCCTACAACTGTACTTTTAATTCTTTAAGCTCAGTAAGGGCCATATGATATGGGATTTTAGAGATTGGTTAAGTCCTAGGTACAACTTCTATAGAAAAATCAATTTCTTTATCCATAAGCATCCCTGGTAAGTCTTCGAGAAACACTTTAGAGAATTCACAGGATACGGAAACTTCTATCAAGCTTAAATTCTTGAGTGAATTTTTCGTAACACAATAGAGGTATCCACGACATCCTTCCGTAAGGAGTTTTCGGGCTTGGGTTACCGATATAAAAGATGGAGGTGAAGAAACTCTACATCCCCTAAAACAAAACATACCTTAGGAGGTACGAAAATTGACACACTTCGAAGTGCAGTCGATAATGGCATGATTGGAAGCAAGCCAATCCATACCAAGAATAACATCGAAATATCCCATATCAATAGGAATCAGGTCTGCCGATAGGCAAACGTCACCAAAGGTCACGTCACAATTTCTATACACAGTAGAACAAATTACTCCTTTACTTATAGGTTGGGATACTAGCAGTTCGTAACCTAGGAGTTCCGGTGTTCCCACCAACTTCTTAGCAAATTTAGATGATATGAAGTATTGCATCAAATCGGAATAAAATAGGACATAAGCGGGTATAGAGCAGATAGAAAAATTACCTGTGACAACTTCTTTGATATTCTGGGGATCTCCCGGAATTAATGCGAACATCATTCCTTGTCTTTGATTATTATTGTCATTCCTCTGAACTTCATATAGTGGCTTCCTTGCGATTCCCGTTCCCTGGCTCGAATTCCCTTTCCCATTGTTGTTTGCTAGGAGTTTTGGACAGTTCCTCCTAATGTGTCGTCCGGCACCACAATTGAAACATTTGTTGGTCGTCCTCCAGCAGACTCCCAAGTGTGTCTTCCTACATATTGCACAAGGGGCTTTTTGATCTCCCCCTCTTGTAGCCCCCGCATTTGATTTTTTCGAACTCTCACCTCCCAAATTTCCCGAATCCGCAACTTAATGTTTCCGATTCTCAAAGAATCTTTGACACTCATTGTTCTCCTATTCCACCAGCATTGCTCGGTTCACATCAGCATACCTGGGCATCCTCGAAGGATAAATCATTTTCTAATCTTTAGCCTCAATCCATCCTTGAACTTGCGTGCCTTCATGTGTTCGGTGTAGATCATGTGTAGGGCATACTCAGCAGGGTTCGTAAACTCCGCTTCGTATTAAAAAATCGTCATTCCCCCATCTACTTGAGTTATTGGAACTTAGTACATTTAGCATCACACAGAGACTGGGGAAAGTACTTCTCCTGAAAGCAAACCAAAAATTGTTCCCATTCCATCTATGGTTCGTTCTGTTTCTTTAAGTTCCACCATCTCTGAGCCTCACCCTCAAGTTGGTAAGTTGCCAGAGTTACTTTTTGGGACTCAATACATGGCACAACCCTAAATATCTTCTCCATAGCTGCAATCCATTCATTGGCTTTAACTGGGTCCAATCCCCCTTTGTAGGATGGTGGTTTCAATTTTAGAAACTCCCTCATATTTATGTTGTCTATGTGATTCTGGAGCATTCTAGGGTCTCGACCTTGGGGCCCGATTGGAGGTGGGTTATTGAGTACTTGATTAGGGGGAACTGGATTTGGCTGTTGCCTAGCCTAGGCTAGTGCATAAATCATTTGGCGCATTTCATTATTCTGAGTATTCACTTGCACCATCAGCTCGTCTATGTTTCCACATCTGATCGTTCCACGCGTATTCACCATGTTTGTAGATCTATATTAAAGTAAATTAAGCTTAGGGTTAGGATTATATCCTTATATGAAACAATAATCGGCATTTATTATAATTCATTTATTATAATTAGTAGAACGAAGAAAAATAGGTATATTCATATGCCATGCCCTTACCACATTATTTAAATATAAAAATTGAGGGGCATGCATTACTAAAAGAGCCATTAACTATGACTACCCCCAAACCTATCCTCCATTGGGTCCATTGACTGATGGCTCTAAAATAACATCTCAGTCAGTAGGTTCTGAGGCGTCTTCGTCAGGGTCTGAGTTAGAGTCGATGATTATGGGAGCATGAGCCTGTTCTAACTCACGTGGGTCCACCTCAAGTGCTGGTATTGGTATCATCTCAGGAGGGTCCACCGGGTTTAGGACAAGTTGTGGGGGAGGCTAAATGGTACAATGCCCCTCCCTTGCTGCCCTATCTAAGAACATGTGGTATTGCCCTAAATCATCCGTCTTATGCAGAGCCTTTTCGCACATATGTAGTTTAGTTCTAAGGTGGTACCTAACAAACGTCTTTTTCATAGTATCCAGGTAGAATAACTTCTCGTCTCCGACCTTGACAATCTTCAGGTGTAAAAATTTCTTAATTCCTTGGTCTGTTGGATAAGCATATAACTCCGAGTGGAGTGGTTCAGCTTGAAGAGGTTCCTATACCGTCACTACTAAAGAATGGGTGATTCGGTACCCTCCAAATGTGTCAAGATTGTCAATTGGGAACATGATCTACAGTATACAATTGTGTTATTGTAATCGTTGACACATATGACTTAAAAGCATACCCAAAACATTATAATCCATGAAATATGATAACATCTACAGGAGTGTAAAGAGTCATATGCTCTGGGGTTTAAAACAAAACCTAGCTCTGATAACACTTCTGTCATGACCCATTTTCACGAACGACGTCCGTGACTGGCCTTGAGTCAAAACTCACCAAAGGCCTCTGTTTTTCTTTTTCCAATTTTATTTAGTAATTTGTCAACTTTTTTTTAAAACTCATTTAAAAGTCTTCTCAAATTTTATTTTATGATTTGTTAATAAAGTGTAACTTATTGAAAATAAAATTATTTTCTTTTAAACATATTCATTTCAAATGCCCAGTAATCTATTTAAAACCCCCCAGGACCACACGAGAGGACCATACGAGACCACACGAGATCCACTAAGTAGCGATGTGTTCTATAATCTTCAAAATTCAAAGAACCGAGCCGGTCGAGCTTGTAGCCCCACGCCGCATTACTACTGACCAGGCCACGCGAGGCCCACTAAGTAACGGTGCGTTTTATAATGTGCCGCGACTAACGCCTTATTGTTGGTTATTAGCCGAAGGATAGGTCACCTAATCTACGTAGATTTTTGGTCTTGCACCAAGGAACTGAACTAACCCATTATTATGATCCACGGATCCCAAATCGGTTCATATATTTCATCATTTTTAAAATCTCAAACACGAGCCCAACCTACACTTGATTCCTCTCGTCAACACCTAACACACGCGTAGGGTTCAACCCATAAAACGCACACTTTATTTATCATACGTTTAACATTCGGGTTTAATTAACCTAAAAAAGAAATCCAAACCAATATTCCCATTGTTTCACATATGACCAAACTCATATGATTTGTACAAAATCCCTAACCCACCACTTCATGATTTTCAAATTTTCCCAAATTTATGAAATTTATACGTAAATAGGTCAATACAACCTCTAATTTACCAAAAATTAAGTCAGTTTCACCATTTGAGTTCATCATCCCAAAAAATTCCAATTTATGCAAAGTTCAACCCAACCAAAGCCCTAACTTCTCATTTTCCAAATTAATGAGTCTCCAACAACAACAACAAAATAAATTTAACATAAATTATACTTAAACCCATTAACTATCATACTTTAACATCAAACCCCAACCTAGGGTTCAAAAAATATATATCTATTATACTTTTATATAAATTCAACAAATATACAACTCATATACATACAAAGATTAATATTAGTCTTAGATCCTACCTCTTTGGTGATGAATCCGCAAGGACCAAGACTCTAGCACCTCCAACGACGAAAATCACCAACCGAACGGTAAGAAGAAAGCTTCCAACGCGTAGCTCAGACTCCCAATAGTGTACAATCAAGAGGAGAGCAAGAGAGATCCACCAAATGAGGGTACGAAGAGCTCCAAGATACTCCAATGGAGTTTTTTATGATTAGGGTTCAGGTTAGAGAGAGAGGGGAGAAGAGAGAAATAAAAAAAGAGCTGTGCCCCGAAATTTAAGGATGCTGCTACCGACAGTCCACTCGAGTGGACTAAGGACCACTCAAGCGATCCCCCACTAGAGCTATACCGAGAAAGAAAATTACATAAGGTTCGAATTTTAAGCCAAACACTTCAAAATTCATTCAAACAACTCACAATAATTGTTCTCATGCATTACCAAATATACAATTATCATCATCTATTATTATCATAATCAAATTTAAATTATTTCATAAAATGACACTTTTTCATATTCCACCCAAAGTCTCAAAACAAGTTTTTAAATAATCCTCAAAATAGAATGGGGCCGGTTTCTTACATTTTTTATTTATCAAAGTCAAATATTTTTAGAAAAATTCCTTAGATTTAAATGAATTAACAAAATTTGACAATTTAATTTACTTTTAAATTTTATCTAAAATTCTAAATTTTGTTATTTTTAGAATATTTTATTAAACTCTAGCTCTTAAGTTATATAAAATTTAGGCTATAATATTTATTTAACTCTCTATATTTTGTGGTATAAAATTCTATATTTTTATTTAAAACATTTAATTTGTATCCCAATTTTATAGTAATTAATTACATAGTTAATTTTTATAAAATATTAATTTTTTTTCATTATCATTTTATATCATTTGAAACCTTTATTTCCAAAATATCTCATTTTTATCTTTAAAGTAATTTTATTAAAATTCTAACTTTTATATTAAAGACTAAAACCATGTAAAAACACTTAGTTTTATGTTATTTAAAATATTTGAGCTTATATCTTTAAAATTTAATTTTTATAAAAAAACTAATTAAAGCGCATAATATATAAATTTTTAGTATAAACTTTTTAGTTTTAATCTTTTAACTTTTAAAATTCTATTTTTATTAAACTAATAAAAAACAAAACAAAACAACACAAACTAAAAATTCCAAACAAACACTACCCAAGAACAAGAAATGCAGCACAGCCATTAGCAGGAGCTAACACAGTGTGCACGCTACGCACGGTGCGTTGGTTGGTCTATGACGCAGTTTTTCGTCCAACTTCGGGACTCTCATTTGGATAATCCAGACATTGAATTTGTCAGCCGTTTGTGGCTATGCAAAGGTGGCTGCGTGGTGGTTCTAACTAAACTTACAGGTACAAAAACGGTACACTATGGTGGCGGCAGTGGGTGGCCGAAGATGGCCCAATGGCAATTGGTGGTCCGGTGGTGGTGTTTAGGTGGTCGAGAGGTGGTGGTAGTTGGTAGCAAAGGATGGTGGCAGTGGTGATGTGTGGTGGTGGTGCGTGGTGGTTTCTGCAGATGTGGCGGTGATGGTGGAGGTCTATGGTGGTCGTGGTGGCTGTCACTGAGGAAGAAGGGATGAGGAGAGAAGGAGAGAGTTGAAAGAGATGATAATAGCAAGAGGAAGGAGAGATAATTTATCGAGGAAGAGAGAGACGCCAGCGGTAGTGGTGGTGGCCAGTGATGATAGGCGATAGTGGGCGAAGTGGCGCCGGTGGTGGCAGCTTTGGTGGTGGCGCAGGTCTCGCGATGTGGGGGTGCTGGTCGCGATGGGTAGCATCCTTCCCTTCCTCTGTTTTCCTTTTCTTTCTTTCCTTTCCTAGTTTTTCTTATCCTTTCTCTCAACTTGACTTCCCTTAACCTATTTATATCCTAACTCTAATGGCTGAAACGGCCAAAAAATTATGAATGCAATTACAGAGCTAAATGGGGATCAGTTTTAGGTTGTGAATAAGATTAGAGAGTCAATTTAAAGTCATAAGAAAAACTGTTTTTGATTATGTATATGATTTAAATTAGGGTTCGGGAGTATATTTAGATTGTATTAACTTTGTTTTACAGGTAATCTAATTTCGGCTTTAATAGTCATTAATTTTGCATGTTTGATTATATAGTTTTTAATAATTATTATAATTGATTATTTATTTTTTCACGAAAGTTTGATCATGGTAGTTGAATCTGAACTCTTCAGATATATACAATTCGTGTAATCTTCTTCCTCGATAGTTGATTTGTGAATTTTTCGGAGGTATAGGATCAATGTATTGTCGTTTTTTGTTTTTCGTTCAAAAGAATGAAAAGTGAGGAAGATGAACGGGCAGCGCGGCATGGGGGGAGCGTGCGTGATGGGGCAGCCGGGCGCGGTGGCGAGGTGTGCGCGTGGTCAGCGCGATGGGGCAACTAGGTGCGGTGGTGGCGGTGCAAGCAAGGTGGATGTGTGTTACAA
>JAOTRH010000001.1:6965931-6985006 GCA_034768845.1 Heliamphora exappendiculata
AAAACTCCACTCTATATATATATATATATATATATATATATATATATATATATATCAGTTGAAGTAGTTTAAACTATCGATCATAATGAATTGAATTCACGTTTTAGTAGCCGAGTTTTTTCGGAGGCATTGTATTTTTATGGAAAGTGCTATTAAAGTAATTTTGATATAATAATTATGAATGAAAATTAGTGAAACATTCCTTATAAGTTAAAATTTATCTTTAAACAAGTATTCTAAATAGACTTGAACCCAAAACTCACTAATTTTAATAAAATAAACAAAATATGAGTTAATTAATTTTAGTTCCTATTTTTATAAATATTTTTTTAGTTAGATCACATTTATAAATTCACATTTTTTTTAAATTTTATTTCAAAATTCAAGATTTATTTAGATCTATTATACATTTGGTGAGAATTTTTATGATGCATCACTTATTTTCATAGTAATAATATTTTATTCCTTAAATATAAAGATATTAGTTCCATAGTGATAATATTTTATTTATTAAATATAGGGATATTGGTCATCCAACAAGAAAATAGTAATATTTTCATATGTCACCCTCCGCCACCGATCGACCAATCGCCGCCGTCCAGCGCCATCAACTCCGGCGACCCCACCGACATTGTCGCCGTCCCAGATCCAGACCTTTTGAACCAGATCTCTCTCTCTCGTTTCCACTAGAGGTTCGCTCAACGACAACCAGATATGAGAGTCCCAGTGCACCACCACCTCCGACGACTCCACCGGTGCTATCACCGGTCACCACCATTTCACATTCGGCGCTCCTCGTCCCTCTCTCTCCGTCTCTCTCTCTCTCTTATTTCCACCGCCGTCTCACAAAGGTTTAAGATGAGAATATTCACCACTGATCTAGGAAACTAGTGTCGACGCAATCAGATCTAGTTCAAAATGAGAATATTTACAGCGGCAATGGCAAGGTAACCATAGCGACGGTGGTGGCTTTGTCTTCAGCGAGTCGACAATGGATAACCAAACATAGACATCAGCGCTGCCGCCCTCGCTGTCACGCTCACCATCGTCGTTTCCTCTCGCACTCGCCACCGTCGTCACCGCTCGCACTCACCATTGCCGCTCGGGCTCTGTATTCCACCGTTTGGACAATCGTACACCAGATCTGGTTGCTCTTAAGTTTTATGGGTGTGAGGCCATCGCCGTTCACATCTAAGCGCTAGAACGAGTTGTCGTTCTTGTCGTCGCCATTGCTGTCGCTGTCGCCGGCGGCGAATTTGGTGGTAAGGGGGGCAAGCACAGTGGGTCTAGTGGTAGTGAGGCTATAAGAGGGAGAGAAAGAGAGAGTGAGATATGAGGTGTGAGGTTATCAAAGGAGAGAGAAGCAATGATAAATAAGAATAATTTGAAAAATTATATTTCGATTAGGACTGTTCTTAAATGAGAATTTGTAATTTAATTTAAATATAAGTAACATATAAAAGTAGAACTTAGATGAAAAATAAGACTTAATATAAGTAATATAAAAACATTTATATTAGTTAACTAGTAAGTGATGAAGTTATAAAATAAGTTTATTAAATAATGTGACATAATTATAAATTTTAATACAAGAGGTTTCCGAAATTTTTTTACTTATATCTAATGCTTGTAATTGTACTAAATTATTTAGTAAATTATTAATTTAATAAGATAATTTAATTACCATAATATTATTGCATTAAGCCCCTTTTTAGCATCTTTAAAAAGCTAATAAAATGTCTTCACAAAGTTTACAGTTTTTTTTTGGATATTAAGTTAATTTAAGTTACAGTGTTTCGCATCTTTACAAAATTTATTATTATTTTTTTTTTCAGAAGAAAAATCATATACATTTTCTATACACTTACTTTTTGAATAGAATGCCTATAATATTATCGACTAAAAAATCAATAATACTCTTAAAAACAAAAAATACTTTGTCATTTTTCTAAATTTCAGAACATGAAAATAAAAAATAATGAAATATTATACTTCTAAGTAAAAAGTAAAAAATACTCTGTATAAAATATTTCACACAATATAAATTTTTTGAACTATTTTTTTTAAAAATTAAAACTCTTAAAAACTAAGAATTTTATACATTCCAAACAGCCCCTTGGAACACTGAAATGTTGGTGCCGACACTGCTCGTTTTGACACCGTGACACTCTACACACCATCTATATAGCCTCACTCCGAACACTCGCTCCCAATTCAAATTCTCACACACTCTCTCTTCCAGTCTTCCTCTCCAAGATGACGACGACGACGACGGACGGAGATTTCACTTCCATGGAGTCGTTAATCACCAACGTCAACTTTTCCGATCTCTCCGACGTCAAACCCGTTTTCTCTTCCGAAAAATTGAACCTTTCGCCCTCTGGTTCTGAATCCACATCTCCCATTTCTGTTCCAAAGCCCTCCGAATCACCAAGTTACGTCTTCGATAACTTTAATTCGGTCCTCGATTTCTCCGAATACGAATTGAAGCCTGAAATTCTCGACGCGAAGTCGCCGGAAAATTGCACCGGGGATAGAACGCCTTCTTGGACTGTCTCGGTTCCAAACCCGAGGACGTTTTTCGAAACAAACAAAGGTTCGGGTAACGGCGACGTCGGCGAGAGGAGGCATTACAGAGGGGTTGACGAGTTCTTAGCTCTCGAGCTCATACGCGAACATCTTCTCGGAGATTTCACTTCCATGGAGTCGTTAATCAGCAACGTCAATTTATGTGCCTTCTTTTCCGATCTCTCTGACGTCAAACCCGTTTTCTCTTCCGAAAAATTGAAGCTTTCGCCCTCTGGTTCTGAATCCACATCTCCCATTTCTGTTCCAAAGCCCTCCGAATCACTTAGTTACGTCTTCGATAACTTTAATTCGGCCCTCGATTTCTCCGAATACGAATTGAAGCCTGAAATTCTCGACGCGAAGTCGCCGGAAAATTGCACCGGGGATAGTACGCCTTCTTGGACTGTCTCGGTTTCAAACCCGAGGACGTTTTTCGAAAAGGACAAAGGTTCGGGTAACGGCGACGTCGGCGAGAGGAGGCATTACAGAGGGGTTCGGAAGCGACCGTGGGGCAAGTTCGCGGCGGAGATCCGAGACCCGGACCGGAAGGGATCACGGGTTTGGCTCGGGACGTTCGACGAGGCCATTGACGCCGCGAGAGCTTACGACTGCGCGGCTTTCAAGATGAGGGGACGCAAGGCCATCTTGAACTTCCCGCTAGAGGCCGGGAAGTCTGGTCCGCCGGCAGGAACCTGCCGAAAGAGGCGGCTAGAGGGCGGAGCCATCGACGGACGGAAGACGAAAGAGAGTCGAGCTGCCGGAATGTGACGACCGTGGCTTTAGAGGGAGCGGACGAACGGTGGATGGCGACGGCGAAGGTGTGTTCAATGTTGAAAGATACTTCTCCCCGGTTCTTGACTCGGGTGGACCGGTCTAAATGGGTTTAAAATAGGTTCATTTTGATCCTCCGAACAGATCATTTTATTATCCGAAAAGATAAAATTTTAAAAATAAAACTCAAAAATAATTTCAGAATTCAAAATGCATGGATTAAATTCACTTGGACGGGAGTCATTCATTAAATGAATTTCGCCTACTCATTTTAAACTCTGATATTATTTTTGGTTAATTTTCTAAACTTGTAGAAGTGCTATTTTATTATTTTTAATGTATAAATTATTTGTTAATTAAATTATATTTATTAAATATCGTTAAATATCAAAATAAATAAATTTTTAAAAAAAAAATGAATAGTATCTAAATTTCACTATTCATTAGATTTAATAAAAAATTAATTTATTAAAATACAATTCAATCAATTTAAATTTTTACATAAATAATCTATACATTAAAATAATAAAATAAACTATTCAAATTATTAAAATAAACCTATTTTAAACCCAACATAAAGTCACTGAACCGGTCCATTTCAAGACCGGAAGGGAGCTCGATCCGTTCAAAGTCAATCGGCAGGCAGTAATCAAATGGGTGCTAGTGTAGAATAGCTATGTAGTGGACTCAGGACTGTCCCTAAATCAGGAAGTCGGAAGAAAGAAAATAATTTAGTGTATATATATATATATAGATCATAATACGAAAAAAGATTTGAAAAAATGTTAAGCATACCCACGTCAAATCGTAAATTCAGATATTTCTTTTTTCGTTTTTGTGATATTGCAAAACTCAATAATTTAATCAACAAATAATTATTTTTAACACTGCAAAAATATAAATATTAATTTTCTCAACAATCTTATATTATGTCCTATGTGAAAGAAGCCCACTGTTTTATTTTTAAGTTGTCATCGCCCTTTCACAGCTTGCGACTGATGGTGGTGGTACTTTAAATTTAGGTATATAAAATTTTAACAACACACGTTAATACAATTCAAATTATATACAAAGTTAGAAGGTTATAATTGATTATTTTCAATACAAAGGCCCCGAACGGGAAATATTGCGTACTGATTTATTTAATATTATAAATTTTTTGTTTGTAATGAATTTTTTTATTATTTAGTTAAATTATTATATTTTTTAGATTTTTTTTATTGAGACGAGTTAAAAAAAATAAAAATTTTTAATAAAAATATAAAAAAAAATCTAAAATGGACAAAAATAAGTGCTAAATTAAATGTTTCCTATTTTTGTCTTTAGTAGATTTTTTCATCTTTAGATCAAAATTTTTTACATTTTAAATTTATCTCATTGAGACAATTTAAAAAAATAAAAAAAATTTAATCAACAGTTGAAAAAAAATTAAAAAAGACAAAATTAAGCACAATATTAACCCAAATAGGGTGAAAGATAAAAATAACATCTTGTAGCTCTTTTGAGAGGTAATTTTATTCACTCACTCAAGAAAACACAGGTGTGATGTAGGTAGGGCTCAGTTTGTCTTGAACAAGGAATGGAATGTGAGCAAAGCACTCTACGGTTATATAATAGTTTACTATTTAAAAGAGAGTAAAACGACCAAAGATAACATGTAGAGGAGATCGTCCACCAATAATAATAGGAGCCAATAAAACATCTAATAAATAAGTTGAGTTATAATTAATTATTTTTTAATACAAAGGTAAAAATAATATGACCTGATAAACAAGTTTAATAAATGAATTGAATTAGTGTTTAACTAAAAGAACTCAAAAATGACTCATACAACTTGTTTATTTTTTTGTAATTTTTTTTATTAACTATTTAGATTTTAAAATTCTTCATGCATAAATTCTTATTGTTTTTCTATTGAACTATTTTTAAAAAATTTTACAAATTGTTTAGAATTTTTTTATTTTTTTATAATTTATGTGATTTTATGATTGAAATATAAACAAAATTTCAACCTTGAATCAATTTAAGTGGGTTCAAAAGTTATACCATTTGATTTTCTAAAAAAGTTGACTTTTTTTTCATCTCTTATTCATTCAAATATAATATATATATATATATATATATAATCTTTTTATAATCTATAAAAAAATAAATTAAATCATTTATGATTTTTATTACTACTATTATATATTTCAATTTTCTTTAGATAAATAGTGTATTGGAAATGTTATTGTTTGAGAAATATTATTATTATTATTATTAGTTGGCCTTTTGTTGATGTATTAAGTATAATATTTTTTAAAAAAAAATAAAATTTTTTAAAATTTTTTAGAAATTAAATTTAAAAAATTTAAAATTTTACAATCTTTTAACTTGCCAAACCGTTATAGATTGAAACCACTAAAAATTTCACCCAACTCACTAGTTTTGACAATCAATGGATATGGTGGTTTTCAATTCAACTTGTGTAAAATTTTAGTTAAAATTATAAATTAATATATTAAAATTGAAAAAATATAATTTTAATTTTAAACAAAAATTATAAATATTTATTATAATTACAAATATTTTTTATACAGATATATATATATATATATATATTTATATCTTTATGCCACAAAATTATATTTGTTAATCTAAAATAAAAGAATTCATACAAAAAATATAAGTACAAGTATTTAAATTTCTTAAGCTTTTTTTTTTTACTATATTTTTGCAACTCAGTAAAATTATTTTACTGAGTTAATTCATACAAAATTAAGTTAAAATTGGTAATAACCATTAAAATAATATTTTTTTAAGTCCACCTATAGAGCTATCTATTATTTGTTAAGCTCATATTAATAAATAATATTTTTTGCTAATTTTTTAAAAGTAATTTTGTGATGTATGATATATATAATTATAAAAATAAATAAATAATAATAATTACAAAAATAAATTGTTTGATATTTCGTGTCATAATTATAAATAAACACACTATGAAGTTATGAAAATTGCAAAAGCAACGATCATATAATTGTCACTAAAGATGAAAAATTGTTGGCCATAAAGTATTGGTGACAAAATAAAATACGTTGCAACGTCATCACCCGCAGTCCATGTGGAAATATCATTCATGGTGATTTTAACTGGGAGGGCAAAGTGTACTTTTATTAACTTTCAAACCAAATTTCACAGATAATATAATTTTGCCGCCTACATTACACAGAACAGAAATGAGTAGCATCTTAATTTCATGATAGAAGTTTTGTAAAGAATTATTATATACGTAGTGCTACAATTTATTTAGGATTAAAACTATTCAAAATACTAATAACTTTTAAAAATAAGATTATATAAAATAGTCAAATATTATATAAAACTTATACCTAAATAAGTAACTCCCAAAAATAAAAGTAACATAAATAGATGGTATTTCACTATTTCTGCTAAGATTGTTAACCACTCTAGTAGGTGTTTAAAGCGTAGCACCATTCACAGTCGATCTAGCCATGGGTTTTAGCCAATCAACAAATTTTTAAAAAGTTAATTTAAAAATTAATTTATCAAATAGCCTACTTTAAACACATTTTAACTTTTTGACTAAAAACACAAAAAACAAAAAAATAAATAAATTAAAGCTAGTTGCCAGGGCCTTATATAGCGCCCACCTTCAGTTTTATAAGGCTTCAAAGAGAAATTCTAAAATAGAAACATTTTATATATTTGTACAAACTAAAGATTCAAAAGATAAAATCAACTCAAAAATCACAAAAAAATCTTATAATAGAACTACAAAAATTATTACTTGTCATTACTTATCATTTAAATAATTCAAAAGTATCACAAAAAAATTACCCATTCTTGCAAAGAGAAATGTTATCTAAATTTATGTCTTCGCTTGGTTTTGGGTTTAAGCCAAATTTTTAGCATTTTGCTTAAAATCGTATAAAATCAACTATTAAACCACAATTTTCTCGCTTCCCAAAGTGATTTAAAACCACTTTTTGATCAAAAGAACTCTCAATTAAAGTCAGAAAAGGCAAAAAAAAAAAAAAAAAAAGGTTTTAAGCCAAGTTCTAGGAATTAGTTCAAAATCTAAGGCTTAAACCCATGGCTTAGTTGGGGCATAGCCCCAAGGCTGCGAGTAGCCTCCTACGCCAAAATGCAAACAGTTTAAATTATGAAAATAAATTGAGAAGGTTCAAATTATAAAAATAAAATCGAGACGAATCACCCAACCG
The DNA here is from genome assembly GCA_034768845.1 of Heliamphora exappendiculata. NCBI lineage: Eukaryota > Viridiplantae > Streptophyta > Magnoliopsida > Ericales > Sarraceniaceae > Heliamphora > Heliamphora exappendiculata. Next base: position 6,973,497 of record JAOTRH010000001.1, read on the forward strand.
GTTCATGCATTGCATGGGTAAGTCGGCCCAGGTCCGCAGCCCACAAGGTGGTATTTGATTTTGATTTTGATTTTAATTTTTGTTTTTGTTAGAAAGGGAGGTGGATGGAGGGAAGAAGGCAGCGGTGGCAGCAAACGTCAGTTCAAAGCCGTCGTATATTGGGCTATTCTACAATAAATTAGCAGAGAAGAAGTGAGTGAATATATGGCTTTGTCCGGTCTATTTGCAAAAACTGGGAGTCAGGACTGGGACCCTCTAATGAACTAGTTGCACAAGTTTTGTCTTAAAATTCCATGCATGTCTCAATACAATGTGCTATCGTAGCTAGAGTTCGGACCGTGATGCGCCTAAAAATGACAACACGATACTATATTTTATTTAGAAATATTTTTTTAAATAAATTTTTATGATCGAATTCGTACGTTACGTAAAACTCGTTGAGTTTGTTACTTATAAAAAATTCAAATTCATCTGATACCTATAACTAAGTGATTGAATAAGATCTCCTAATGTTGTTTTATAAATAAATAAATAAAAATTATAATTTTTTAAAAAATAATTCTAAACAAATATTACTCAATCCCGTAACTACAGGTATCGAATGAATCTAAATTCACACAAGTAACAAACTCGATAATTTTTACATAATAAACGAATTTAATCATAAAAATTTGTTTAAAAAAATACCCCTAATAAGGCACAGCATCATGTTGCCCTTTTTAAGCGCAGCACGGTCCCCGAGTCCTCATAGCTAACAGCTGAGAAGGCTCAAAAATATTATTATCATCTTAGAAAACCATTTTTTTCATCCTTATCTCAGTTTCCTCGTCCAAAAAATAAAAACAAAAGCAAAAAACAAAACAAAATAAAAAAAACAAAAATCTGATTTAGCTCTATTCATATCCAGAGGTCCCTCATTGGAATGGATGGATGGTTTTGATTGCAAGAGATGGTTTTGCCATATTCTCAAACGTATCCACAAATGGATTTGATCCATTCAGATTTCCAACCTCATGACTTGGCACAATGCCGAATGCTACTTTTACTTAATTGACTCGTGTTTGCATCAGTCTCATAAATGAAAAAATTATTAATAATACTATGATAACTATATTTTGGTTATTACATTTAGGTAATATATGATGTAGCATTTTCACATGTGATGCTTAAAAATAAATGGTGAGTCTATAAGATGACAAAAGCACCACACATGAAATGTCTATTGAGAGAAAAGAAAATCTTTTATGAGCAAAATTGTCTCGACGAACTAATTAGGTAAAGAGCAAAGGTTTGATTCTGTACAAAGCCGTTCGAACAAAGCGTCAGGTCGTCCAGAGATTGAAAATCTGAATGGATCAAAACCATGATGAGATGAAGTCATGTGAATGAATTCAACACAACTACCAAGTAAAGATAGAGATCAATGATGAGATGAAGGCACTTCTTTTGCTCTCTAGTATACCAAAAAATTGGAACATCCTGAATGTGGCAATGGGTAACTCCTCGGTTCAGCAAAGTTGAAGCTAAAAGATGTTGTTGGGTTTGTTACGAAAGAAGAGCCTCGAAGGAGGATTTCAAGTGAAGATTCTACTTCTGATTCAACCTTGAATGCAAAACGTAGAGGTCAAAAGAATAACAAAAGAAACCATAAAGGTCGCGCCAATAACTTATCGAAGTCAAAAGGAAGATTGATTAAATCTCAAGCAGGTGATGAATAGTTGGACAATTGTTAAAACTGCAATTAAAAGGGACATTTTAGAAATGATTGCAAAGCACCAAGAAAGCAGCAATACGACACCATCAAGGGGTAAGAACACAATTATTCTTACTGATAATGAAGATAATGATGCTTTGATTAGTGCATTGAACACCTGCAACGAGTCTTGAATTATGAACTCGGAGGCTTTGTTTCATGCAACCCACGCATGGATATTCTCAATAATTATATGCAAACAAAATTGGCAAAGTTTATTTCGAGAACGACGAGGCCTGCAACATTATTGGGAATGGTGATATACAAATTTTCCCAATTAGATGGCATAGTTCTAAAGGTAAGGGATGTTAGACATGTACCCAATTTAACAAAAAATTTAATTTTAATTGGTCAGCTTTCAAAAATTAGCGTTGTGATTGCATTAACAAACGATTCATAAAAGATAGGGGATCATTAGTTTTACCTGTGACAAAAAAAAGGCACTTTGTTGGTGTTCTTGGGTTTCTACAGCCACATAACATGGGCGAAGTCTAAGATTGATGCCAACACTTTGCGTACACAACTCGATCACATGAGCCAAAAAGAGATGATATCAAATGAAAAATTACTGAGATTGCAGTCGGTGAATCTAGACTTATGTGAAGACTATATTTTTTGAAAGAAGAAGAAAATAAGTTTTACAAAGTCAGGAAGAACACAAAAAATAGAACTAATGGAATTGGTCCATACACGTATGAGGACCTTCAAGACCATCTCAGGTATGAGGACCATCAGGACTAGGGGTATCCAAGAGACCCGAATAACCCGTAAACCAACCTAACACAACCCGGCCTCTATGGGTTGGGTTGGTTCGGTTCTACCAAAGTGATGGGTTGGTTCAGGATCCAAAATAATCGAAATCGATGTACTCGGGTCGGTTCTCGAGTTGACGAGCTCTTAACCCAACCCAACCCGAGACCCGAAGGTATATTATATAATAATTATTTATATTTATTTATAAAAATTAAATTTATGTTAATTTTATGTGCTTTAGATCTCAATCTTTCTCAAGTAAGATCTGCTTTTCTCTGTTGCTTCTTGAATTTTCCTAAGGCATTGGAAAGGTGCCTCTTCTAGATTTCTCATCTCATGCTCATGTCAAAAGAAGTCATCTTATTCTCTTCAAATGCTTCTTTACATGGTGCCTTTTTGGTTATAAAAATTCCCACTTCTCTACACTTTCTCTCTACGTGATCAAACAATACAGAAAATTGAAAGATGTGAGTGATATAGCAATATCTTTGAAACTTATTTTCTTCATAATATGCTCATGGTTTGTATCTATACATATTATATGTATCTATTATCTAAGAAAGTTTGGAAAAAAAAGTTTCACATGAGTGCAACCAATTAATATAAGATGACAATTCTTCTTGTACAATTCGTCTGTAGAGTTTAATAGTTTTGTGTGAATGTATTTTAAATAGAGAATACTTCCTTATTTTAAAATTGTGTTATTTAAAATTGTAACTCTTTAACTCCTAAAAAAGAAAGTATTTCTATCCCCTATTGAAATAACTTAGGAGATATTCCAATTGTTTTTGCACTTTCTTCGAATTTTGAATAATGAATTGAAATTTGAATCCCACTTTGATGATGGAATCGCGGTTCAACCCGAACCAACCCGAGTTAAAATGGGTTAAGTTGGATTGGTTCTAAAGTGTGAATGGTTCGATTCTGGGTCCATTTTTTAAAAACCAATCTTGTTCGATTCGATTTTAGATTACAATTTAATCTGACCCAGATCGACCCATGCCTACCCCTAATCAGGACCATACACGAATGAGAACCATCATAACCATCTGTGGTATCTTTTTTAGGTGGTTCAGGATATTGTGTCACTTCTATAAATAATGTTACTAGGAAGTATTAGGTTTATTTCTGTATGAATAAATATAATGTTTTTGAAAAAAAAAAACAAGTTGAACAAAAATTATTAAACACATAATCGGGCCACAATGATCCTAACAAATGGCCGAATTTAATTATGATTTTGAGAGCATATTGTTCATTTTTTTAGATCAACGTGATCATTTAACAACTAATTTACAATTAACTTAATTTTTTGAATGAATCATCTTTTCAATGTATCTTAAAACATGATGGTACGGTTCATCGAGATGGGCCAACGTGAACCATGTAAGGAAGTAATAGAGGCCTCTCAAAATCTTAAAGAACTGATTTGAGCGTTACAAGAAGGTTTCTCTATGATTGACCTTTCCTAGATAGTTAATTTCTTACAAAGAGAATTTAAATATTTTGGAGCACTAAAGCACACGGTGCATCCAAGAGAGACGTGTAAGCTATATAACAAACCAAACTATATTCTCGTTCGATTTGTGTTCATTTCATTAAAAACTCGTTCAAGACCATCATCTCACTACGTAAACAAATTAAATTGAACACATTTCAAATCTTGTTAATTTTTCATACAGGCTCGGATTTGATAGGATGTTAGATAGCAATAGCCAAGCTACACAATTTAGCTTGTAATCAGGAACGGACACAAAATTTTAATTTAAGATAGAAAAATTATTCTTATAAATTATTAAGAGAAAATATATTAAGTTTTCAAAAAAAATCTTAAAGAAGCGAACCTATTTAATCTTGAAATCTTTTGAACTAATATTATTATCTAGGAAACACGGATACAAATACGAAATACGAGTACGATACTATACAGCGATACGACAAAATTAAAAAAAATAGAATACGAATACGATTAAAATACATTTGTAAAAAATTTATTTTTTTATAATTTGTAGTATTATATTATTTATAAAATTAAACTAAAAGCAAGAGTTGTTGATTTTATTCTTACTTTGAAACATTCAATAACTATCAAAGTCGAGAATAACTGAATAAGTAATAAATAAAAAATTCTCATTAAACATAAAAATATCTAGATAATAGAACAATCATAACAATAAAGCCAAAAGATCAATTAAATAAAAAAATAATTAAAAAAAAATTAAAACGTATTCAAAACGTATCCTGTGCGTATCCTCTCGTATCCTATACGCGTATCCCCCTGTATCCCGGGCGTATCTAAAACGTTTCCAAAATTGAAAAAATAAAAATTTATTTTTAAATACTTCTTAGACATATCCAATATGTATTCCTGCGTATCAGGCGAGTATCGGTATCCAATACGTGTATGGCACAATTTTCAAAGTATTCGTGCTTCATAAACTATTATAATAGTAAATTTTTTCAAAATTTAGGAAAACAGCCACTCCCATCCGTCCCCCCCTTGGGTCTGTCTATGCTTGTAATCAATTTGATTAAACCTTGTTTGAGATCAACTCGGTTTGATTAAAAAAAACCAAGTTTTAATACATTTTTTAAGCTCGTTAAGTTTTCCAGCTTAAGCTGAAAACAATCAAGAGACTTGGCTCAACTCATTTACAACCTTAGCCATGTGAGAGAGTACGCAAATTAGATAAAGTGTAAGATCATTTTTGTAAAGATTTCTAGCAAATTTTTAGAAGCTGTTACTTCCAAGTAATTGTTCGAAAATATAAGCAGATGTTCGGGTTTCAGATTTTGTGATCACTATTGCATGCTATGTAACATAGACTCGTCATTTTTGGTGGATGGATATAGATAAAAAATGTGTCAAATGCAGCTACTTTTTATCAATACGACCAAAATCTCAATTATGAGAGAATAGCGAAGAGTTAAGACTATATATACTAAAATCAAATTTCTGACTTATTATATGCAACAAATCTATTAAAGATGAAAACAAATGCCTGATGTGATAAATCAATATCTATAAACCAATAAATACAATAAGGAGCTAAAAAATTACTTTGTAGATTGCTACTTGACTAATATTTTTTTCGTATTCACAAATCTATATCTAATTTTCAAATACTTTTTAGGCGAGTCGGCATATCCTTAGTTATAAGATTTCATGCATATCCTTAGTTATAAGGTTTCGTGAGTCCGATCCCTAGATACACACCTGCACCCGGCACTCGTACCCGAGTCCGTGTAAAACATAGATTGCATGCAACGAGTCAAAAGGACAAACTAGTTTTGCAATGCAACTTAAAACAAGAGCTCAATACATTAATATTTTTGAATGTCATTAAGTAATCCTTGTAAATAAATAGATGTTTGAGTTTCACTATGAAATATTTTCTGGATCTCACAAGAAATATTTTCTGGGTCTCACCTAAAAATAATCACATCATCTTTCTAAAAAAATTAACCAATTTCTCAAGGACAAACACAAATAGCCACAGTAAGACCTAACTTATATGCTTTTAAAAATTTTAATTTTCTGACCTTAAGCTAAAACACAAATTTTTAATTTTCTGACCTTAAGCTAAAACACAAATTTTCTGACCTAACTTATATGCACAACCGCTCAGTAAGAAAGCTGTAAAAGGCAGAAATGAAATTTACATCACATACCTGTCCGCATTTACAAGTTTCTACTGTCGCAATCCTTTTAAGTAGAGGTAATCTTCATTTTGTTGATCGCATCTAGAGTCTTCCTGTTGAGCTTTTCTTGCATCACTTCATTGTTCTGTAAGAAGCTGGGTTGATTTGTGGATGCAAGAAGTCTAGCCCACATCCTGTCTGTTAACTTGACAGTGTTCTGAGCCTCAGTCACACGCTGCAATGCCAACGCAATGCCACTATTAGTATACTTTTAACATATTGATGCTTTATTAGAGCATGAAAACAAGTTAAAATTTGCTAACCCAGGGTTGAGGATCACTTCCTCTAAGATCTTGAATCTTTTGCCTCTTCATCTTTTATGTTCAGCAAATATAGGAACTAGAGGTGCCCAACAACCCACAGAAATTGGGATAAAATTTACCATTAATTGTAGAATTTATAAACTAACTAGTTTTTAACTTTAGGGGAAAATACAGTAGTTTATAACTAGTTTATAACAACCCACAGATATCGTTGATGTAAGAAGCTTTCTTTTTTCATTTACTTGTTCATAAATGTAAAATATATAAAATATCTACGTAAAATATGTAAATTATCCAGAACAAGAAGAGTTTTTAATTATAATAACAGGGACCATGTTACTTAGCATTGGAGTTATAAAAGAAGATCGCCAAAAGTAAATAAACACAGAAGAATTGAGAAATGCAAATAAAACCTATGAAGCACGAAATCACTAAAATAAGTTTTCTCCAAATAAAATCAAACTCATTGAAGGAGCTGAAAAGGTGAATTCAATCAACTTCAGACTGGCACTATCTGAAACCAAGAAATAACTAGGTAAGTTAATTTATGTTCAATATGATTAGTAGTTTCTCGTTTTTTTTTTCTTTTTTGTCCCATCAATTTAGAATAGTATTACTTTATGAAGATGTCAATCGTCTAAATTTTTTTGATGCTCCAAAGGAGGTGGAGGATTTCAGGAAGGCGGACAAGAGTGAGGGAGGAAAACAACTGTCCCCACAAGCTGTGCCCAGCCCCAAAGGTGTAAATGAAGGGGGATCCACGGGTTCACTAAGGGAGGTTTTTTTGCTGAGGGTATTACTCCCGGGAGAAAGGAAGAAAATGGCAGAACTAAAAGGAATAATAAGGACTCCATTCTGTTTTCTTGAGATGGGAACAAGAGGAGACTTAAAAGAGAATTCATATGATAAAGATTGACAGGAGAAAAGATATTGCTAACCTCTCCATCAACCAAAAGAAGTACAGCCTATAGCAATATCAAGGGCAAACTAGTGCGGGTTAATTTGTGTGATATCATTTGAACCTAGACTCTCGCATTGTCAGAGGGTGTTTTTGACAAACTCTCCCGGACTGTGAGAATTTATTTTCAGTGTTGGATTGTTTTGAATTTGTTTGATGTGTTGCATTTGGTTTCTTTGGCATATGCCCTCGGGTTGTGAGAATTTATCCCATTTGCAGGCTGTCATGTCTTCTGTAGCCTCCCATCTTTCAATAGATGCATAGCCTTCTCGACATGTCTTTGTGTGACACTAAGGGTTGTGTCCCAGGCGTCATTGTATCTCTCTCTCGCACTTTTTTGGTTTGAATGTAGCCGACTGAAAATCGCTCAAACATAAATAAGAAACCAGAAACAGGAGGCACCAGCTTCCGAAACATCATTAGTTCTGCAGGCCTATAACTTTACACCTCATAACAAGTAAAATTCAGAGAATCCACTTTAGGGTTCAGGATCACTTCAAAGAACTCAAAAAGAACAACTAACCAGTCAAAAGAAATTAATTGAAGTCTAAAAACTTATTATCATTAAGAATGATAATGCATGGGACACGCGTGCGCATGCGCACACACAACAGGTATTTATACAACAGTTTTTAAAGATTGGCACAGCACGGTACTCACAAAAAACATGCAATCTCCTAAGGTTGATTTTCTCATATTAATTTTTTAACTTATTTAATCATGACAGAAACATGTCATTCCTTTGAGGCTAAATAAGGAACGAGTAGTACTAAAAGGAGATAAATTACAATTTGCGTCCCTGTAATTTAGGGTTTCACTTTGTCATTGCACTTCAAATTGCAACAAATTGGGCCTTGTACTTTCTAATTGGCTTTAATTAGGTCAAACCATTGTCTCATGTTAAAGATATGGAATGGAAAAAACACATTGGCTCCACAGGTCCCAGATGACAATGGCATGTACTCCACACCGGATGCATATGAGCTCTACATGGTTAAGAAAGCCATATGGTGACACTGTGTGGTCATTCTGTCCAAATCCTTAACAAAAAGTTAACAGCTGGACATAATTGAAACTCATTAAAAGGTACGTGGACTAAAATGAAATTCACCCCAAACTATTGGAATGTAAAATGCAATTAACCTTAAAAGAAATTCACAGTCTCAAGATAAACACTAACTAACGGGCAGAAGTGCTTACAGCAATTGGGATATAAGCATGTCTGCTGTTCACAGGACCAACAGTGAAGCCTGTGTACCCTGCCATTGCTCCATGCACAGCACTATGAGCAAGCAGCGTGCAGTAGATATTGTCTGATGCATTACTTGGAATAGCTCTGATCATGTATGTTGGATCTGAAGAAAATAGTAGAGATCTTAGAACAATGAAAACTATTTATACAACATTATGTACACTAACTAGGTTCATTAAAGAGAGTGTGGAAGAAGATTGTACTGTTTCTACAGGGTTTGACTTATTGTAGTTGCAGTCTTGGAGTTTTTGTTCTCTTTTTTCTCAAATTGTAATTGTTTTATATCCTCTGGTGTTGTTTGGGATGGTTTTTAAGTAATTTTTGGAGGTGTATCTTTTTCCTTTCTGTATTTACTAAGAGAGAGTGGGAGAAGATTGCATATACAATACTTTAATACACACAATAAGATATCCAAGAGAAGGGTCCAAAGATATTTTTGAGGAAATCATAATTCTTTCAAAGAAAAATAGATGTAGGCAATTAACACATTTTGTTAATTTGTCTATATATACATAGTGAAGCATTAAAAGGAAATTTTTTTCAGGACTCACAAAGATAGCTTTCATTGTTAGTTTAGTGCTTAATCTAAAGTGGGTTAAGAAATAAAAATGAAAAGGAAGTTGCTTTGGTTGATTACAAAATACCAATCATAGCCCACAGAAAAAATCACTGTCACTCGCTATCTTTCTGAATTTTGAGAGCAAGAAGCAGAACTACAAGAAAACTTTCTTTATCTTTATGGATAACCAATCCATTTTCAAATATAGTTGGGAGATTTTACCCAAGAAATGGGTAGAAAATGGAAAGATCAGAACATGGGAATAGATCTAATACCAATACGGATTATCTATTTCAATTGTTGTGCTTTCTCAAATTGCATACCTATACAAGGGTTCAAGTTTCAGGGCGTTTGGGATTGCAAAGATCCTAACCTTCCCTGACCCTTCGGCTTTGAAGCGCACTCTGGGAATAGCTAATGTCAACTAAGTTAAAAAGCCCAACTTACACAACTCCTCAAAACCCAGATGTTAAGAAAAAGAGAATTGAGTTTTATAAACCACATAGAGGGGGCTCAAACTGGGCGATGTAAGACAATTCAACATACTCCCTGAACCACAACAGTCAGATACTCGGCACGCTGAAAAGCAAGCAACCCAGCTCTGATACTAAGTTGAAAAGACCAATTCACACAACTCTTTAACATTCAGGTGTTAAGAAAAAGAAAAACTGAGTTTTATAAACCACACAGAGGGGACTCAAACTGGGCGATGTGAGATAATCCAACAAGCTAGGCTGTCATATAGTGAATACCAATAATCATTCAAGAACCAATATCGCTTGCAACTTTTAACACCCCACAAAGCATAAACATCCTTGTCCCCTTCATCAGGTGTTCAAAATGACTTGTTTGATTTATACCAACAGATGCCGAACGATCGGCAAATAAGGAACTAATAACCAACAAGAACAAGTAATCTCACAATAATCACTCAATATCAAGTTTATTTAATCAAAGTCTGACTAATACATTGAAGAACCAACTTATTTATAGGCCTGACCCGAATCCTTAACTAAAGGAAACAAGATCATATAATATTCTAAATTACTAGAAAGGAAAATAATATCTAAATAATATAATATCTTACTAATATAAAGAAAACGCATAAAATCTAAGAGTATAATGCCATATATTATCTGCATCATTCTCTCCCGTTGACAAAAAGAACTCATTCCCGAATTCGACCAGAAGATTGTGAATTGGTCAACCACTTTAAGGTTTGCAGGGGCCAATAAGTCTAGAATAAAAGCCGGTTGACAAGATCCACAAAGTAAGGCTTGATAACCCATAAAAAATCTTCAATACCCACAAAATCAACCTTGCCGAAGCTAACTGAAGAAACAGGAGATGGAGAAGATAATGGAACAGTAGGCTTATGCTAAAAATGGTCCATGGATGATGGGAGCATTGACAGTGAAGGCGTGTCAGGCATGGGTTGAACTGGAGTAGTAGGAGAAGCTGCAACATTCTTGGCTCCAAAAACTGGTGGTAAAGAAGTGGGCTTCGGACGAAGAAGTGCTTTTTCCTCTAGATAAACCTCTACTGTTAAAGCATCCTCATAGGCATCTTCTAAATTGTTATAAAAGTGTAACATCTCATCTTGAATTTCTTGATGTAAGCTAGCAAGAAATTGAGTAGCCACAGTAGATGAGGCGCAGTAACTGTCTGACAATTTTAATAAATTTGTGAATTTGACAAAGTAATCAGAAATATTAAAATCTTGTTGTGTGAGATTGTTTCCAAATATGGGATGCGTGTGAAATGCCATCAAGAATTGGTCAAGGCGATCTATGTTCCTCCAAAAAGAGTGCATGATGTCGTGAATGTTGTGCATAGTTTCGTCAATGAAATCCATTTTTTTACTCTTTTTTTTGTTTCCTCTTTTTTTCCCAACTCGTTTCCTCTTTTTTTTTACTCACTCTCTTTTTGTTTTTTTTTTGTTGTTTTTTTTTTGGGGTGGGAGGGGGGTTTACCCACCCCCCGCCCTTTTTTTTGTTTTTGGACTCTTGTTTTTAAAGAAATAAATCGACTATTTGAAGTCTTGCTTGTAGCAGTTTTTTAGGTGGTGCAGTCAGGTAGCAACAGTTATTTTTGGGTGGATGGGCATTGGCAAAGATTTCGTGTGGTAAAATAAATGGGTTTTGACCAACGGTAAAGAATTCATGTGGTAACAAGCAATGTTGGAAAAGTTTGTGTGGTTTGACAGACGTGGTAGTTGGAGACAATATAGGGAAGCAATCAGAAAGAAACCTTTATGTTTTTATTCCTTC
>JAOTRH010000001.1:6985106-7032535 GCA_034768845.1 Heliamphora exappendiculata
ATCCATTTAAAATCATTTATTCTTAGAAAATGAATTATAAAAATCATCAAAATTAAATTAAAAAGCCCTTGGACTAACAGTTATCACATAACATATTCATAGAACGAGAATGTTGAAATCCAAGTTCCTCTAGCATATGTTTCAACCAGATCAACTCACAAGTGATATGTGCTATAGCTCTATATTCGGACTCAACACTAGATTGAGCAACAATGGTTTGTTTATTGCTCTTTCATGAAACCAAATTACTTCCAACAAATACGCAATAATCAGTACTTAGACCTTCTATTAGATGGAGATCCAGCCCAATCTTCATCTATATAAATCTCAATTTGAGTAGGCACATAATTCTAATATAACAAACCATGACCTAGTGCACTTTGGAGATATCTTAGAATACGCACAATAGTATCCCAATGACAATTCCGTAGAGCCTCTGAAAACTGACTGAGAAGACTAACTATAAAAAGAAATGTCTTATCTGGTAAAAGTCAAATAATTTAATGTTCTGACCAATCGTCGATATTATCCTGGATCTACGAATAACTCACCTTGATCTGTAACTAATTTTGTGTTGGGGTCCATAGGAGTGTTAATAGGTTTTGACAACATTTCTGTTTCACTTAATAAATCAATACAATATTTTCTTTGAGACAAGGATATACTTTGGCGTGATCTAGCCATTTCAATACCCAAAAAAAAACATCTCAACCTTCCCACATCTCTAGTATGAACTTGGGCTTGTAGAAACGATTTTAATTCCTCAATACCATTATAATCATCTATGATCACAATGTCATCTGTTAAGAGGACAGTATTAGGTTGAATAAAGGCGTTAACCCTAATCGGGTACGCAACAGTTTATTTATTTAATAACAAGACCACATGACAAAATACGGTGTGCCCAACCACACCAGATAATAACAATAATAATAAAACTAATACCCCCTCAAGTTGGAGCACAAATGTCTAACATGCTCAGTTTGTCACATATGTATCGAACCCAAGGACCTAGAACAAACTTAGTGAAGATATCTGCCAATTGCTCTCCCATACGAACCAAGCCAAACATGATCACAATGTTCTGATACGCATGCCAAATGAAATGACAGTCAACCTTGATATGTTTTGTGTGGTCGTGGAACACTGAATTTGTAACAATATACACTGCAGATTTATTATCACACCAAAGTTTTGTTGGGTCATGGCAAAGGTCACCCAACTCACTAAGAAGCTGACAGAGCCATAAAATCTTAGATGTCCCCAGGGCCATAACCCGATATTCAGCTTCTGCACTTGACCTAGAAACTACGTCCTGCTTCTTGCTCTTCCAAGAGATAAGATTACCCCCAAGAAATATAGAGAATCTGAAAGCTGACCGTCGATCAATGGGACATCCAGCCCAGTCGACATCAAAATACCCTTTCATCATAGAATGACCATAATCGCTGAAATATATCCCCTTGCCAGGATTATTATGGAAGTATCGTAGAATGCGAACAACAGCGTTCCAATGTGGAACCCGAGGTGCGGCCATAAACTAGCTCACCACACTCACAGAAAAAACTATGTCCGGTCATGTCATTGTGGTCAATTAGTTCAACTTCCCAACCATTCTCCTATATCAGTCAGGATGAGGAAACACTTCACTCTCATCAGGTAGAAGTTTTACACTCGGATCCATAGGTGACTCAACCCCCTTTGCTTGCAGAAGCCCTGCATTAGCTAGAATATTCAGCACATACTTCCTCTGGGAAATAAAGATACCCTTCTAACCTCGTGCTACCTCAACTCCAAGAAAATATTTTAGTTCCCCAAAGTCTTTAGTTTGGAACTGAGATTTCAAAAATTGCATCAGACTAAAAATGCCCACAACATCGTGACCGGTGATAACAATATCATCAACGTAGACGACCAATAGAATACATCCAGCAAAAGAATGGCTATAAAACACAGTGTGGTCTTTTTCTAACTGTAAAAGGCCAAATTGTTACATAACCATACTAAATCGACCAAACCACGCACATGGAGACTGTTTCAAACCATAAAGGGATCGATGGAGGCAACAAACCAACTGAGACCCTCCTGAGCAACAAACTCAGGAGGTTGCTCCATATAGACTTCCTCCTACAAATTGCCGTAAAAAAAGGCATTCTTTATATCAAGTTGATACAAAAACCAATGGTGAGAAGCAGCCAGAGACATAAACAAGCAAACAGATACCATCTTGGCGACAAGGGAGAAGGTTTCAAAATAATCAACTCCATTCGTCTAAGCATACCCCTTTGTAGCCAATAACCTGCTTATCTGCTGGAAGAGAAACAAGAGACCAGGTAGAGGTGGACTTAAGAGCCCACATTTCTTCCATCATTGCATGCCGCCATCCAGGATCTGATAGTGCCTCAGTAACAGTACGAAGAATAACTGCTTGATCGAGAGTAGCTATGCAAGCCTGTAAGGAGGTAAAAAATCCTTTGTACGAGATAGTATATAGTGGGTGATCCCTGCACGATCAATAAGATTTTCGAGTAGTATAGGAGCATCACTGTTAGGGAAAGAATCACTAACTGTAGGAAGAGGAATCTCAAACGAGGAGACTGGTTCGTTAGATAAGAGTTCCAATGAAACGGGCGAAGTGGATGGAGAAGGTGTACAAGACCCCTCAGTAGTAGGAATACCTGCAGTAGAAAATGAAGGCAAACGAGACACTAAGAAATTAAGACTTTCAAGATCAGACTTCTCAACCCCCGACACAACCAAAGCTGACGCAGAAAAGAATGGAGTAGACTCTACAAACACAATATCCCGAGAGACAAGGAACCGATTGAGTGAGGAACAAAAACAGTGGTACCCCTTCTGAGTCTTAGCATAACCAAGGAAAATGCACTTGACAGCACAAGCATCCAATTTCGTTCGCTGAGGATGGATATCTCGAACATAACAAAGGCACCCAAATATTCTCAAAGGTAGAGAAAAAAGGCTTTTTGCTGGAGAGAGCACCTCCATCGGAATTTTTCCACCAAGAACCTGAGAGGGGAGACGGTTGATCAAGTAACGAGCAGTCAAAACGGCATGCCCCCAGAATTTCTTAGGTACTTGCATCTGAAACAAAAGAGCACGAGCAATCTCCATAATATGGTGACTCTTGCGCTCAGCTACACCATTCTGTTGTGGGGTAGCTGGGCAAGAAGTCTGATAAACAATACCGTGAGTGAACATAAAAATCTTCAACAGGGTGGAGAGATACTCACCACCATTGTCACTTCACAAACATTTAATCTGAGTCTGAAACTGAGTTTGTACTTCAATACAAAATGAGGAGAAAATAGAAGTTACTTCAGTTTTATGTTGCATGAGATATAAAAAGGTGACACGAGAATAATCATCTACAAATATGACATAATAATGAAATCCAAAAACAAACTCGACAAGACACGGCCCCCAAACATCTGAATGGACTAAATAAAAAGGAGCTGAAGCTCGTTTATTGACCCGAGGCAATAAACGCACACGCAGATGTTTTGCCAACCAACACGACTCACACTCAATATGAGAAATAGAACGAAAACTAGGACAAAGACTATGCAAACTGGATATAGACGGGTGCCCTAAACGACAATGAGCCTCAAAGCTGAGAGAAGAGACTACTAAGCAATCCTTAGCAGCCACCTCCTCCATCACATATAGCCCACTAGAAACTCGACCTCTACTGATAATCTTTCTTGTCGAGAGATCATAAAAAACACAGCCATCAAGATAAAAAGTCACACAACAGTTGAGATCATTAGTGAGCTGACTGACTAATAATAAGTTAAATAGATTTTCAGGAGTATGTAAGGCATTAGTCAGGGTTAAGGACGGCGTAGGAGTGGAAACTCCACGCCCCTTAACCGATAAGAAAGATTCATTAGTCACAAGGACACCACAATGTCTAGGAGTCACCCGATAGTCAGACAATATACCTGCAAAACCAGCCATATGGTAGGAGGCACCTGAATCAATCACCCAAGCAGATGGGGCAGTCGCCAAACAAGCACAGGAACTACCTACAAAGGTAGCGGCAACAGGATCGGAAGGACTAGCAACCTGAGACTGAATATACTGCTCATATTCTGCTGGTGTCATCTCAACAAGCTGCTTTTGAGATGACGACGATTCTGCCTGGGAGTGATCAACAGTAGCATTGGCTACTGGGGAAGGTCTTCCATGTAATTTATAACACTCACTGCAAATATGTCCCGAATATCGTAGTACTGACAAAGACGAGTCTCACGAACACCCCCTTCTCGTCCCGCATATCCACCAGTCCGACCTCCATCACGGCCCCTACCACGGCCACGGCCACGACCACGGACTCCACTGCCACCTTAATAAGCAACAAAAGCGGACTGGTCACTAGCATCGGGCGAAGACCGGGTGTCATCTCGACACATCGAACGACTCACCCGACGAAAAGTTCAGACAAGGTAGGAATGTCAGTGCCAGCAAAAATCTGGAAACGGGCCGTGTCATATTCAGAATCTAAATTGGCCAAAAAATACACTACTATAATCTGCATCCATTGCTCCTAAAACTTACTGAGTGAATTGGTGAAGGGAAAAAGCCTATCAAACTCGTCGGCAAGCACTTTAAATCTCATAAAGTGCTTCTAAAGGGGACAACCAGCCTGCTGAGAGCGGAAAAATCCTCGCATCACATCATAGAGGGGCGATAAATCATTTGTGAATGAATACATATCCTCAAGAGCCCCCAGATTTCTTTCACCGTATCAGCGCTTGCAACCAAGACCTTGACACTGCGGTCCATTGAGTTCATGATCTGACTAAAGAGACGAGCATCGTCTCGCACCCACATTCGGTAGGTAGGTGAACTAACATCTGGAGCATCATCAAATAAGTGAGAATCCAATTTCATTCCTTGTAGGGATTTTAACACATTTTTTCGCCACAAAGGATAAGTAGAAGCTCAATCAAGTTTCTCATCGACAAGCCGAGTAGAAGAAGAGAACACCTCAGTTCTTGCTGGTCGCCCAGTATCCGTTAAACTCATTAGTCCCAGAAGTCTAGGTAGTAGACCCATCTCCTCCCAATGACATCCTTGTTCAAAAAAACAAAATCACCACAACTCCTCACAACACCAAAGAACCAGAACATGAAATTACTGCAAAGAGCAGCAACCATCCCTCACTGCATCACCAAGAATCGGAGAGTATAGAATCTCGTGACAGAATGAAGGCAGCCCATTTAACAGATTACACAGTAAGGGAGAGAGACGAAGTCGGCAGCTGTTGGTAGCTGAAAAAAGGTGCAGCGGTGGCTGGTTTTGGCGCTGGAGGTGCGGCGGTAGCTGGTGTAGGCTGTCGGAGGTGCGGCTAGGGTTTTGACGGTGCGGCTAGGGTTTTGGAGGTGCGGCGGTGGCTGGTGTAGGCTGTCGGAGGTGCGGCTAGGGTTTTAGAGGTGTGGCGGTGGCTGGTGGAGGTGCGGTGGTGGGTTTCGGTGGGTTTCGGTGCTAGATATGGTGGCTTGGGTGGTCGGTGGCTAGGACTGGAGGTGCGGCAGTGGATTTCAATGGGTTTTGGCGCTTGAGGTGGCAGCTTGGGTGGTCGGCGGCTAGGGTTAGGGTTCAAGGAGGAGCTATCAGCGGTAGTGGCTCTGATACCATGTTAAGAGGACAGTATTAGATGGAATGAAGGTACTAACCCTAATCGGATACGCAACGGTTTATTTATTTAATAACAAGACCACATGACAAGATACGATGTGCCCAACCACACCAGAAAATAACAATAATAATAAAGTCATAATAATGATAAAGCTAACATCATCCACATACACAATTAATAGTAGCTTGCTCACTTCAGTATTTCTATAAAAAACAGAATGATCTAAGCTACATTTTTTAATGCCAAAACTAGTTAGAGTATTAATAAACCTACTAAACCAAGCTCGAGAAAATTGTTTGAGCCCATATAATGACTTTCTTAAGTGACACACCAAACCTTACAGGTTGATCCATATAGACCTCATCTTGAAAATTACCGTGTCTGAATGCATTCTTCACATCTAGTAGTCCAAGAAAATACATTTAAGAGCTCGATAATCAAACTTGTTAGTACCTAAAGCAAGTTGATGAACAAAACAAACACAGCCAGAGATATGAGAGATAAAACAAACAGAGGATCATGTGAAAAAATAATCGAGTGAAGAGTTTATCTATTAAGAACTGATGATGGCATACAATTAATTAGGTAACAATCTGTAAGGACAACATCACTCCAAAAAGATTTAGAGGCATTCATTTGAATTAAGAGGGTTCGGGAACCTTCAATCAAATGTCGATTCTTGCGCTAGGCTACCCCATTTTGTTGTAAAGTGTGAGAGCAAGATGATAGAAAAAGGATGCCAGATTGGGTCATAAAATTACTAAAGGAATGAGAGAAATATTCTCTAGCATTATCACTGCACAAGATGTGAACAGAAGTATTAAACTGAGTTTGAATTTCGGCACAAAAAGCACAAAAGATAGAAAACAATTTCGAAAGATCTATCATTAAATAAAGCCAGGTAACTCTAGAACAATAATCCACAACAGTGACAAAAAACCGAAATCCTAACTTGGAAGTGGCGTGACAAGGACCCTAAACATCTTAATGAACTAGCATGAAATGACTCAACTCTCGTTTATTAACCCGGGAAGCAACCTTTCTGAGATAGAGATGCAACAGGAAAAGATACCTGCAAAGTCGGCTGATACTGAAGGAACTTAAAATACTCTTCGTCAGAAACAGTGATATTCTTCTCCTCAACGGGAGTAGAGGAAGAAAAAGGGTGAACACTATCAAATGTCACAGCATTAGCAAACCCCCAGCATGTCTCTTATGTATGATCAAGCCACAATTACAGCACTAACGAGATGAACCTTTACCTCGACCACTATTACCACCACGAGAACCACTACTTCCTCTACCATGACTGTAACAACTGGATTGATCACCTCGGTGTTGTGTAACTAGAGCGGAACAATCAGAATTGTCCCGAGAAGAACGCCAGAACCCTAAGAACTGTCCCGAGAAGTGACGCACAAGATTCTAGAATATACTTCAACAAAAGAAGGGAGCTCAGCTCCTACTAAAATCTAATAGCAAACGAACTCAAATTCAAGTCGCAACCCAGCCAAAAATCTCATCACAACCATCAATTTTCATTGTTGTTGCATTTTGCAAACATCATTTATGATGGGAAGAACCATATTCAACTCTTCATGGAGCCTCTTGAGTGCCGCAAAATAATCTATAACAAACTTATCATCTTATTGCAACTGAAACATCAAACATATGAGTAAGATTACTAAAATATAACATTTGAATATACTCACAAATCTCCTTACAAGTGACTTTAGAATTCTATAACTGTGTAACAATCTGAGCATCCTCTTACTCCCTTTTAAACTTCCTCTTGTCATCAGATGGACCAAAACTAGTCAAGTGGTTTTGTTTACCTTGACCAGTCAAGGCAACTCTTACAGCTTTGGACCAATACAAGTAATGAACCCCATTCAACTTGCGAGTAGTGAGTTGTGGAATTGTGAACAGAAGAATATATGATTTTAAATCCATAACTTCAATAACCAAATATGGAACAAAGTTCTTTCACAAAGAAACAAAAGACCACAACCCACAAAGATTATGAGCTGTTCATATTAGATCTGTTCATGACTAGTGTTAAGAGATGCTGGTTGTTGATCTGTTCATAGCAGGTTTGAGGATGGTGGTAGCGATTGTTGATGACGGTTGCGACTGTGGTGGACAGCAGTGGCAGCGACTGTGGTGGATGGCGACAGTGGCAATGTGGCCGGCAATGATGGGTTGTGACTATGGTTGAGGACTGGCCGCGATAATGGTTTGCAATAGTGATTCGCGATGACCGATCAGCACTGTTGATGACGACGCCAGCTACTAGTGTCGATGATGATGATAGCGACTGCGGCCAGCGACCTGGGTTGATGAAAGGTCGCGACTAGGTTTGAGGATTGGGTCACGATGATGGTTCACAATAATGGTTCGCAATGTGGATGGCAATGCCGACGGCTGTGTTCGACGATTACGCTCGCAGCTGTGATCGGCGACGATGGTGGTGACTATGGTCGACGATGGCAGCGGCAGCTGTGATGGAGGGCGGCGGCTGCGGCAGTGGGCGATGGATGCGTTGCTACGGTTGGTGGGGTTGTTCTCTTTTTTTCCTAATTTCTCAAGAATTTTTTCTCTGATACCAAGTTAATTTAACATATTAGAAGAATGAGAGATCTTAACCTAAAGGGTTAGCTCCTCTAACTATTTAATATTAAACCATATTACAATATTGACATAATGACCATTAACAACTCATTTTCTATATATCTCTCCCAAAAAGAAATTGAGCACTTCTTGCTCTAAATATTACATCCCCGATCTACATACTTATCATTTATCCATATCCTCCTATTCTCCTTCTCCCATAGTTCTCTCCCATCAACTCTTTTTTCTTTCTTCATTGTGCTCCGCTCATTGCCTAATCAAAGAAGATGAATAACCAAGCTGAATCCTCTGATCATAGGTCTCTCCTTTCCTGGATCTTCATATGCATACACATACATATTGTATATTTCTACTTTTATATTATTTGAACAAAAGAATTTTGAACTTCTTGGGCCCTGATGCTATTTTTGCAGTAAGGGAACCAAAATTCAGTGTTACCAAGGTAATGTTTGAATCTTTTCTTATTTTGGAAATTTCTCGTATGGGATTGAGGACCTTTGAATTCGGAGTGCTATGTTTTTTAGATAAAAAAAAAGAAGAAATTTCAGAGCACTAAACTAAGGACCAGCTAGCACAGTTTTGTTCTGAGTTGGAAAAAAATTATAGGTCAAAAATTTAAGACCAACGTCACCAAACACCACTTCTAGAATGTCACCTAACTCCTGAACATTCGGCATCAAATCATTGGTTTCCTTTTGCTTGTTTGTTAGGTCATGTAACATTAATGTCAATGATCTACCTTGAAAAGGTCAAACACATGGAAAGTCCATTTGCAAATTGCAGTAAAAAATTTCCCCAATAAAAAAAATCAGTACTACGTTCTGCAAGATAAAGATCATCCTGACTTCTTATTTTAAGTGAGTTTGTTATTAAAATAACAGACTATATACAAACAAACAAATAGGATAGTAATAAAGGAGATAAGCACTATATTTCTTAGCGATCATCATTTGGAACATGCCTACATTTCATTTCCCATCCAAAAGAAGAAAAGAAATAAGTTCATTGGCATAGTGATATGATCGTTGGAGTGCAGTATAAGAGGATGAAAAAGGGGGTGTAGAAAGATAAAAGTCTTGAATAATAACTAGAAAACATCGCATTTAAATGTTAGTATTAAATGGTTTATTTTTTTAATATTTTATTTAAAAAGGAGAAAGATAGCTGACATCTGTTAATATACGCTAGTGCAAAGGTTCAACAAAAGTAAAAACATACCTAAATAACCACAAATATATGTGACAAATTATTAATAATTCTCATTCTTGACCTTTTCCCAATTATCATGCTCATTGCCTCAACAATTTGGAGAAGATACACGCCAAAAATTAATCTTTAAACAAACCCCTTAATCATGAATCAAAGGAGACTAATGTCTAAAATGCATAAAGACAACTGAATGATACAAAATATATATATATATATACACAACATATTTTTTCAGCCTTACATACAAGGAAATTGGAATCCATATCAAATGAATTGTTGGACAGCAAGTTTAGATCAATGGTATCTTTGGATCTAGGTTTTCTCCATGAGATATTGTCCATCTTGCCTTACTGGCTATTTCGTCCATTTTAAGGAAAAGTTGCATCCCTAAATATTCACTGTAATAAATGCAATATCCACAAATTGATTTCTTAAATGCATTTGCCAGCTTTGTTTCACCAGCTTAAATACTATTACTAAAGCAGTTGATATAAATAATTATCACTGATATACTGGGAAGGGATGTGGTGGTTAATTTGTTATTTATTGTTCACACAAGTGCTTGCTAATCACGGCAGCGATAGAAGTGAAAAGGAGAAATATTAAGTGTACCTATCTTTAATTCTAAACACTCAGAATGTTAAGTTAACGAGGAACTGGAGTTGAGAGTTGAGAAAAGGAACATGGTGTCCTCTTAAATTACTTCTCTGATTTCAAGTCTCGTGACTTCATTTGAATTTGTTTTGTATTTGGACTTATTTGTTAATTAGGTGATTATGAGTTAATTATGTGTTGTGGTTTATTTGCCGATCATTTACTTTTTGATAAGCTCTAATTGAAGTTAAGCACGTTGTCACGGGCCAAGGCTTTCACACTACTTGCACCCCGTGCGGCACCTAGGCAAAGCAATCGGAATGCCTAAGTCAGCATTTTTCCACTCACGCAACTATCATACCAAGGACTTAGATAATAAAAGCTCCACTACACAAAGAATAGGAGTACAAGAAATTACAAGAATACAACCCTAACTCTCAAGTGCGACAACCTCACCAGCTCACACTTGACACTCGACACTCTCATCCTAGAGAGACTATCGTGGAACACTCCCCCGAGTGCCCACCCCCACTCTCACCCTAGCGGGTTTTTTGGAGCTCTCTAATGCTCTCCCACTCCGTCCTCTCCCCTTTTATAGCCTTCCACCTCCTCAATAGACGACTAGGATCCACTCAATCCAAGGGTTATAATTCTCCCTCCAGAACATTCCATACACTTCCCTAGTGTTATCTCCATACACTTCCCTAGTGTTATCTACCCTTCTAGAATACTCCACACTTCTCCATACCTTTGGTGGAGTCTTCCACACCCTCCTAGGGTCTTCTAGGGTCTCCCAAGATGCTCTGGAACCTTCCGGACTCCTCCGAAATTCTATAGGCGCTTCAAGGTTCTTCCACAATCTGGACTCTTCCGGCGTGCTTTAGAATCTTCCTCGAGCCTCCGCCGCCTTCAATTTCCTTTCTCCGTCTTCTAGTGCCTCGACGATTCTCAGGCCGTGACAACGTACATGGAACTAGTGTGTGTGTGTGTGTGTGTGTGTGTGTGTCCCTGAGAGGTTCCTAAATACAACAAAAAAACCTATTCAATATCCACTTTTATAGACCTTTTATGGTACACTAGGAAGAGAAAAGGACTAGATCCTCTCCAGGGAGACACTCGCCATGTCAGCCTCCAGCAGCTCCACTATGTAAGCAGGAGGACGATACTCTCTCCCTCATCTCCACGTTCATAGATATTGCACAATTGAGAGCAGAAAATTTTTAAAGAATGAAACTTTTCACATACAGGTCAAAAGACAGTAAGGGTAGCCCAGTATACAAGGCTCCCACAACGCGAGGTCTCGGAAGGATAGATTGTAGGCAGCCTTACCCCCCTGTGTGGAGAGGCTGTTTCCGTCAAAAGACAATGAGTGAGAGTTAATAAATCCTGAAATAAATCAACGCAAAAATAATACCATCTTGTGAAAGAAATTGTACTATACCTTAATCTTTTGAGTTAACCATAGACCCACATCTAGAAGTAGCCTATTTCCCGATGCATCTTTCTCATCCATCGCGTGCATGCTCTGAGCAACATATTCCTGCCCCGCTCCTTCTGCCAACACAATTACCATATGTCGATTTTCTTTTAGCCGCTGTTCAATGAATTCAAAGAGCCCCCCCTGGCCTTGTAGATAGAATGGAGACTCTGGAATCAAGCAACAATCCTGTTGCAATGCAAAACCTATTAACCAATCTTGTGGTTGTCAAAATTATTAGTAGAACAAGCCATGTAACCACAAACTGTGAAAATATTTCAAATCACCGAGTCCCCTTTCTACTTTCAAAATATACTCTAAATAACAAAATATAACGCAGGCCCTAGAGATGATCAGTAATAAAATATTAAGTAATAGATTTTATCATAGGCATTCATTAAATGAAAATCCTATAAGCATCAAATGAAAATCCTACAAGCATACAACTCCAGTTATGACAATTATGGATGGCACAACAGCTACTGCTAATCCTTAATTCTCCTTGTATTTTGTATATGTATAGCAGTAACAATTAAGCTAAGTAGTACGGACATGCGACACGACATGGACACACATACGGCAATTTTCAAAAATGTAGGACACGTTAAAAGTTTATATTTTTATATATTTATTAAATCTCAAATATGTACATAATTATTCAGTAGTAATTGAAAATAAACAGCATATCACTAATAAATTAAAAAGTCATATATTTCCTCTTATAAATGTTCCAAAACATATTTAGTGTGCATAGTTTGTGTTTTCAAGAATGCAAAACATTATAACTATGAAGAAATTCGACGTGTTTAGAGAGTTCAAGAATTGTCATTGAAGTATTCGTCAAGTATCAAAAAAACGTATGACATTATAAATTTAATTTTTTATTTAAAACCCGCTTAAAAAGTGTCGAATACAAATTTAGGAGTATCTAAAGAGTATCCACAAATTGTCGTGTCCAATACCACACGCCACCTTCGTAAAAGTATTCGTGCTTCTCAACAACTAAGCCTTCCATTTGGAATCTTACCAATAGGGTATACCATTCTAAGAACATATTGTTGCACGCAAATCTAGAACCAAAACAAAACAAAACAAAACTCATCCAAGTACCAAAATTATCAAAGATGTTTTAGCCAAAATTACTGTAATCATGGTTTTCCAAGATTTCCCTACATGTCCACAAGAATTTCTGGCTTTAAAATATCTTTGCTATGCCAACCACAGATCTGCTTAGCCATTAGTCACTGCTCAACAAAGAATGAGAACAAAGAAATGGGGTCGGCCCAAACTTCAGGAGAGGGCAGAGAGGCAATCTAGGACATGTCAGCATAACTAGGATGATTAATAGGATATGTCCCAGTGTTTGTCCCCATTAATCGAGGATGCTTAGGGGGCATAAGACAGGCCTAACCTTTGGCATTATATGCACAATGGAAATATTTGCACAAACAGTGATATTATTGTGAGTAACTCCGCTTACGTAGTGCTTAAATTTATCACTTACATAGCCGGTCCCAAGCCTGGAGAAAGGAGGAAGATTGTGCGTTAGGTAGCTGACATCCAAGATGTCAAAAAACCCGTCAGATCTCTATAAACATGAATCAAAATAATTTACATATCAATGCTAGGGCATCCCCCTTAAGCAACGCATTGCGCCTGCTTTTAGGCAATTCGAGAAATGGGTAAGGGCCAACCATTGCATCGGCGCCCGAGTGAGGTGAAAAACTAATAGGGGTTCCTGCGGTTCACTGGATGAGCGCGGGTAAAGAAGTTAGCCCGAGATTATAGACTTAGCTTAACAATTTGGATTATAGGAACTTTAACAAGTAAAACAATGAAATTAGTTGATATTATGATTAGAAGAAAAATTAATATAACATGCTTACAAGAGACTAAATGTGTAGGGGAGAAATTAAAAGAAATAGATAATACAGAGTATAAAATCTATTAGACTAGAAAAGAGAGACATAGAAATGGTGTAGAATAATAGTAGCTAAACACCTTCAAGATAATGTAGTAACAGTCACACGAAATGGAGATAGGATAATTTTAATTAAACTTGTGATTGGAGAAACAATAGCTAGATAGAATTAGATGACCATACTAAAAGACAATTTTGGGACCAAATGGATGAAATAGTCCAAGAAATACAAGTAGGAAAGATAATTATAGATGAAGATTTCAATGAGCACGTAGGAAATAAGAGACAAGAATATGAGAAGTTTCATGGGAAATTTGGTTTTGATGATCAAAATATAGGCCGGAGAGGGGATCCTAGACGTTGGAGTAGCATTTGATTTTATATTAACCAACATTCTTTAAAAAAGAGAAGAACACTAACCTTTAAGAGTGGGTCTTATAAAAGTCAAATAGATTATTTCTTTATAAAAATCGTAGACGGCCTAATATGTAAAGATTGCAAGGTCATTTTTAGAGAGAGTTTAATATCACAACATAGGCTTATGGTACCAGATATTCACACTAAGGGACAACATAAAGTGAAAAGAAATATTAGAATTCCACGAACTCGATGGTGGAATCTTAAAGGTGAGAATTGGAGATTTTTAATGAGAAAATGTATAAGAAGTGAGGTGAGATTTAGAAGAAAATACTAACATTAGGTGGAGTACAATGGCAGAATACATTAAAAAAATATCAAAAGAAATTCTTGGAGAATCGAATGGGAAATGCCCTATAAGTATAACTAAGAAAACTTGATGGTAGAATGACGAGATCTAAGCCAAAGTAAAAGTAAAGAAGAAATGTTTTAAAATGTGGTAAAAAGATAGAAATGAAACTTATAAAGACGTTAAGAGAACCATTAGAGATGCCAAATTGAAAACTTAGAATAATTTTTATGATAAATTAGATAGTAATGAGAGAAAAAAGAACATCTATAAACTCACTAAGTGGAGATTAATAAAGAAGTATAGAGAAAACAAGAAATCCATCTACTGAGGAGATTAATAGAGAAATATAGAGAAAACAAGAAAGATCTTCCAATAGTTTTTGTAAACTTAGAAAAGATCCATGATAGAATGCCTAGAGATATCATATGGTAGGCGTTGGAAAGAAGGAGAGTGACAAAGGGATATATGATGTGATAAGAAACATGTATGATGGAGCTGTCACGACATTTAGATCATCCGCAAAAAAAAACAAGTGAGTTCCGGATTACAGTAGAATTACACTAAGAATTTGCTTTGAGTTCTTATCTCTTTGCCTTAGTTATGAATAAACTGACTCGACAAATTCAAGATGATGTTCCAGGATGTATGTTGTTCGTTGATAATATTGTCTTAATGGATGAGACTAGAAGTAAAGTTAACAATAAGTTAGAAATGTGGAGAGAAACTTTGGAATCGAAAATATTTCAAGTAAGTAGAAACAAAACTGAATATATGGAATATAACTTTGGTAGTAATAGGAGTATTAATAATGAAGAAATAAATATTCAAAACCAAGAGATAACTAAGAGTAAATATTTTTGTTATCTAGATTCGATTATTAACAAAGATTGAGATATTGCAAATGATGTAACTCATCAAATCAAAGTTTGTGGCTCAAGTGGAGGGGTGCTCTGATGTTCTACGTGATTGATGGATACCTACAAGATTAAAAAAAAATTTATAGGGCAACTATTAGATTAGTGATTCTATATGGAACAGAATGTTAGACTGCTAAGAAAGATCGCATAAATAAGATGCGTTGCTGAAATGATAATGTTAAAGGTGGATGTGTAATAAAACTAAAAAATATAAATCTATGAATGAAAAAACTCGTAAAATGGTAAGGGTCGCACCAATTGAGAATAAGTTAAAAGAAAATAAATTAAGTTGATTTGGTCAAATACAATGTAAACCAGTTGACGAAATAATAAAGAAAAGTAATAAGATCTTGGGTAATAAAAATACTAGATGGAGGAGTAGACCTAAATTGACATGAGATGCCGTATTAAGAAAAAAATATAAAATTATGGAAATTAACTTAAGATATGTCCCTTAACGGAAAAAAATAGCATAAAGGAATTCATGTAAACAATCCAAATAGATTGGGACAAAGACTTAGTTTGATTTGGTTTAGTGATATTATTATATTTAATTTATGTAAACACAACAAATAGATGAACTGGGTCTGAACCTGGAGACCATATTTCGACTGTTAAATTTTCTCATCTATGCATAAAACAGGACTTTTTAACCACACTGAGGTTGGACCAAGAAAGTTAAAGAAACAAGCAGGTGGTTAGATACTACATTCTGACTTCACTCAGAATGGATAAGAAATCTTTGACAAAAATATAAATGTAAAGGTAAAAGAGTATTGTGATTATGCTCAAAATCATGATCCTGTTGTCTTACCACATCTCGGCTAGCCAAAGTTGCATACATAGCAATGAACCCTGCAGAAGAAATGTCAGAAAAATGGGAGCAGGAATAAGAAACCCAAAACTAAATGTCTGTGCAGAAGAAACAATCCATAAAATGGTGCTCAACTCACCGCTATATCGACCCATAAGCTTCACTATTCCAACTCCATTTTCCACACTCTCAACCTCCACATGTGCAGCATTAATGGCCCTCTGGGCTTCTTCGACAGCAGTGTCAAAACCAAAAGATTTGTCTATCACCTGAAACGAAAAAAGTATATTACACCAAAAAACAATGAAGATTACCCAAAATTGAATTATTCTAAATGTTAACAATCGCACAATGGAGGGAAAGTTTTGTATTGTATAAACCAAAAAAGAAAAAAAATAACTTAATAAGATAGCTATACAAACAAATAAGGATCAAACCCCAATTAGCTGATGACTATCATACATTTCACTTTTCACAAAAAGAACAATAATTGCATGCATACAAAGAAAAATTACATAAAGCTTGGTGCAATGGTGAAAGTTGAGGCTGTCAAGCATGAGAATACAACATCAAATCTTTGGACATCTTATGCTAGCAGGTTTCCATCACCCCACCTGGGCGGGATCAACTTTGGAAAGTGGCTTTTGCTGAGAAAAAATATGTGACCCAAATAGCTCCTTCAGAAAAAAATTACTTTCCTTTTCCTTGCACCTTTTCTAGGAACAAACCCCTCTATCGAGTTTGTGTAAATTGAATATAAAAGAATCAAATTTAACAGATAAATGAGTTCGCATATCAAATACGTTCAAATTTGTTAAATCCAGGATCACAATAGGATATTTCCCATGGGTTCTTGGAAGACATGTCAATATAAACATATAGATGGGATTTTTTAAGGTAACTTCACTATAGTTTTAAATACCCCGAGTTTTCTTGTACAATGTATACTACTTTAAAGAATGGATCTGAATAGATCCTTCTTTCAGGCCTTGAATGCTGTGGAAATTTAAATATAATAATTATATGAACATCCAAAAACCAGGTCAGTGCATTGTCTGCTAGAATTCAAATCAACAAATGGAAGATTGAGATGAAGAATTAGTCATTTCATTTACTTGAGTGCATCTAAACCTTTTGTTTTCTTTTTATTTGGGTAAGTAAGCATCTAAATTTAAATAGTTGCCCTACTAAAATAAACTAAAGCTAAAGTTGTTTTTAACCATTGCTTTTCTGTGTGATGTTTCCAAAGCAAAGATCCAAACTACGTTCCTGAAGAAGTCATGCGACTAGACATATATCTTTGAGGTATACCATAAGAGCCGAGATACAGTAGATCAGCCTTCAGATCAAAGGATAAAATCTCCATTAGATTCCATTGAAACGGCCCAAACGTTTCCATTTCCTAAACGACTAAACGAAACATTAGTAGAAAACTTGTGTTTCCTTCAAAATACACCAAAACATTATGTAATATTACCTAAACAATTTTTATTGAAAAGAATTTAAAATTTCTCATAAATCTTTTTACATTTCTTTTAAAAAATTATAGATGGTTGTATTTTAATTTCCTAAAAATAATTTTATTAGTACTACTCCTGCCTCAGTACAATTTTGCACCTTAATTTGTTGGGATCTTACACTTTCTAAAAAAAATTTACACTAGTATTGAATTAAACTAAGTATTTGATTATACATAAAAATATCAATTCTAAAAGTACTGATTTTTATGTTTTTAAACTTACTCTCTTATGTGTATAACTATAAAAATCTTTATATATTTAAATGATCAATTATTAGTCCTTAATACATAAATTTTAACTTATATTTCTGGACATTTCTAACTTTGTCACATTTGAAAAGTATTCGAAACGTTTTGAAATGTTTCCATTTTCATACAAATTGAAACAACACATTGAAATGAAATTTTGATCCATGCTTCACATATACATTTGTACCATACCAATGAAAGTAAGAAGCATGCATGTTTCACACAATGAAAAAGCATTGTACGGATAGGACTTACTGCAATATCATTATCGATTGTCTTGGGAATTCCAGCCACCGCCACTTGAAGACCGCGCGTCTCAACTTCCTTGACAAAATATGCAAGTATAACATCTTGTCATAACACTGATTTAGTAGAAGGTGAATAAGAGAAACAAATTCATATTCACAGAATTGAATTACCCTGTAGATAGCAGCTGCTCCTTTTTGAGTCCCATCACCTCCAATTATATACACCTAGAAGAACCAAGAAAGACAAAGAGTGTTCATAAAATCTACTAAAACTTTGCATCTCAATGGCAGGCAAGGGGAAAAGAAATCACCTGATTTATCCTCCGGTCCTGAATGTTATCGACTATCTTGTTAGTATCATGACCCCCTCGTGAAGTTTGAAGAAAGGTGCCACCACGTTTATGGATATCATTGACAATTTTAGGTGTCAATTGCGTTGTATTTTTTGAGTAAAAGCCTCTATATCCCCCCTGAAATTGGAATACAATCATGGTGTGAGATTCCATTGATGTTACTCATAAACAAAAACAAAAAAAAGGATTATGAGAATGTCACCATGACATTATGCTTATCGCAAAGGCAAACAAATATTTTTTGTTCACATTTGGGTAGCAACCATGAATTCTGAGTACTAGAAGCTTCATTCACTTCCATTATTTCATTTCTTCCAAGTGTTGTACACTATTCACATTGATCACATGATGGGTCAAGTCAGATGCAAAATAATACTTGTATTAGAAGACCATTACTAAAACAAGTCACGCAATTATTTTATAATGAAAAGACTAACAGTTTGACTAGATAATGTTATACATTAGGGCATGTTTGGATTGAGGGACAAGGAGGGAACCGGATTGGACTAAAAAACATGGGGGGGGGGCACCATTTCATTTTTTGTCTCATGGGATAAATAATTGTGCGTTAATTACCCAAAAATAAATAAATAATTCCGTGTTTGTATCGCGAGATTGGAACAATTTGGCCAATGGACGAGAGATTATTAATCTCTCATTCATGGTATTAATAATATCAGGCCCCTTTGATATTATTAGTACTAAGCTCCAAATTATGTTCCCTCCTTATCTAATGGTCAAAAATAACTCTACAACTCTTATTACATTCTTTATTCCATCATAACCAAACGTGAACCAAATTTCTTATTATACAAATAATCCATTCCATAATCCCTTAGTATTAAAAAAACATGTGAGACTCACAGTGTTACTTATCCCTTCCATCCTATTCAATTATAATCCAGAATAACAAACGCGCCCCAAGGCCTTGTTTGATGGCTGGTGTAAAGGTGGGGATTTTGATAACAAATCCACTAGGCCCAACAATACTATGATTGATAGCAAAAAAATTGGGAAGGACTTTGTGTCCAGTTGGACTTAGAAATCCCATTTATTTGCTGGATTATTAATACCAAATGGAGGCAGGTATTGACAAACCAATCTGTCAGGATTGGAATCTTTTTACCATGTTACCCTTGTTTTTTCCTTTAATTGAAAAATTGTCCTTGAGGTATATAAGACCCATATATTTTGGAAAACACTAGAGAAGCTGGGCAAACTGTGTAGTTAGCCAAGTCACCATATTCTACAAATTCAGGTTCATTCACTTAGTTTCTGCCAGCTTCAACCTTCGTGGCCATTTTTCTCTAATACATTAGCTTCTCACTATTCTTTAAATTTCACCCTTTTGAGCCAAGAGGCTATGAAGCCTTGAAGAGTGTCACCAGTGTTGTGACAGAAAACGAAAACAATCAACAAGAATAATGCAATCACACACAAAGAAGACACGATTTACGTAGTTTACCCGAAACTAAGGTTACGTCCAAAGAGTTGCTGCAACTTTCACTATGATAATAAGAGATGGTACAAGTTACAAGAGTAACGAACCCTAAACTGAAGCAACAAAATATAAAGATTCACAACCAGTTCAGAAACAAAAAAACGGGTCAAAAAAGGGCTCAGGGGAAAAAAAAACTTTTTAATCCATGATGCCTCTGGAACGGGTCATGGGACAGACCCCCTTCCCCCAAAATTATAACCAGGCTCCATACGCCTAACTACCGGAAACTAAAACCAAATATGTGTGCTATCACCATTTTTCAGTTTATACAAAATTCAACCTCAAGGGCAACCTATTCTGACCTTTGATCAATAATTAATATTCAATGCTTAGAAAGGCCACTATGTGACACCTTAAATCTCCCATTAATTCCTGGGTGTTTCTTTCTCTCTCGACCTCTCTCTCTCTTTCATGTTCTTTCTATAATTCTATGTCTTCATGATGTGAGAAAAGTAATTTCAACTTCGATTATTGGAGGATCCGAAAGTAGATCGTGTATGATATCTTCTTTGCCTATGACATGTTTGAGAAAATGTAAAATGTTTTATTGACCAACTCTGTCTTTTTCTCTCTTTTTTTGTTTTTTTCTTGTCTATACATTTTACGAATTTTGAACGTATTCTATATTTCAACAACAATTTTTAGGGCTCCAAGAGGAGATAATAATCAAACACAGCATATTTGTATCCAATGATGGATGAATGAGGTCCGAACAAGGAATTATTTATTTTATTTTATTTTATTTTTTTGGCAAAGGTTAATGGGTTAATTGCTGATGAGTATGCCAAATTTTCACACTATTGAACAATGTTGATTGCAACGGATAAGGCGTTATCTTGCCTAGTTTTTTTAATTTTGTTTTGGTATTGGGATAAAATTAGAAAGTAATAAAATTAAGGGAAATTTTGGATTTGGTCCTCTTTTTGGTAGTAAAGCTAGTTTTAATCCCGTCATCATTTTTTTGTTGCATTTAGTCCTTTTTTTTAAATTAACGAAATGGCAAGACTAATGCACCCCTATTTAATTCGGTTGTATACACACATACATATATATATATATATATATATATATATATATATGGTGTGTATCATGGGTGGCATGATATATGAGAATTTCCTAAATAAGTGGATAACTTCCCCTTAAGTTATAGGAATTTAAAATCATATCTTCACATTTTTAGTATATAACAGATTTTTGGGATTTTGGTTTAATGGATCCACATAAAATTTCTGAAATATCCGTCGCCTTTATCTCTGTCATTCTCTACCATCGCCGCCTGCCCCTCCACCGCCACACAACCCTCTGCCGGCACCCACAAAAACTCAACTGATACATGCATCAATTGAGTTTGTGCTGCAGGATCAGGGAAAATGCAATGCATAGGATCAACCGATACATGTATCAATTGAATTCGTGTTGCAAAAACAAAAAGAATGCAATGCATAGGGTCAACTGATACGTGTATCAGTTAGCACTTTGCCTTCCATTTTTGCTTGTTACAGCAATACAGATACAACTTATACATGTATCACTTAGCACTCTGAATTGCAATTTTTCCTAATCACTACAGCGCAAACACAACTGATACGTGTATCAGTTGAAAGTCTACCTTATAGTTATCTTGATCCCGTAGCACAAATATAGCAATACACAATTGTTCGCCGCCTTGCTCGACCCCACGCAGAACACCCCATCCCTCAAAAACCCTAGGGGTGATGAAAGCGAACTAAGTCGGCAATGGAGAATGACAGCGATGGAAGACGACAACGATGGAGGACGACGGCGAGGGAGGACAACGCCTTGCTCCCTCCATAAACAGTTCGCACGCGAGGAGGACGGGGATGAAGTCGGTGAATGTTTAGGTGGCAGCGAAGGGGCAGGCGGTGATGGTGGAGAATGACAGACGTGAAGGCGGTGGACGTTTGGGTGGAGGCCGCAGCGAGGGGCGACGGCGGTGAGATCTAGCGACGACGGAGGTGGCTCGTGTCAGCAACGAGGGGCGACGACGGTGGCAAGGGGCTGGCGTAGCTTCAGTTTTGTAGAGAGAGAGAAGCTGCTAGGGTATTTTATAAGGAAGATAGAGGCAGCGGCTAGGGTTTAGATTTCTCAAATTTAAATTTCAAATATGATAAAAAAGAAAAAACAAATCTTTTAAATAGGAGTAAATCAGTCATAAAATTTTATCTCGATTTATAATGGGACTAAAACTAGTAAAATAAATACAGTAGGACTAAAACTCTTACGGGATCTAAAAAAATGACTAATCATTAAATTTCTCTAAAATTAATTTAATCCCACATGTGCAAATCAAGCAAGTGATATTTGAGTCCATTAACTAATCCAGTTCAAACCAAACACATAAATAACTAATCCAACCTCATTAACATTTCGAATTCATTCATAATCCTTATATTAATTCTACCTCATTATTAATTCCATCCAATTTACACCGTTTATAAAACAAGGCTTAAGGAAAACAAACATATTTGTGAAACTTGACATATCAGATTTAAACTTTTAGGAAAGAAAAGCATAAACTATCAACTAGATACCAAATACCATGTTAACTGCCAAATCTTCAGCATGATGGAGATAAGTCCCCGTCAAACTCACCTCAATTCCGAGTATATCATCAACTCCATACATGAAATTCAAGCCACATACTATCTCCCGGATCACTGTATTGATTCCTGGGCACAAACCGCCACAGGTGACAATACAAGCACGCACTTCTTCAGACTTGAAATAAACCTAATATTGGAAAAATGCATAGATCAGTGTTTTTAAAGTTGAAACAGCATTTGGTGATTTAAAGGGGGAGGGAAGAACCATTCTCCAGTGCTGATCCCTGGGAAAGCAGATGATTGTTACATAAATATGCCTACCCTTTCTACAGGCCCTGCACGCCGAAAATGTACTCCTCTAAGACTGTTCTTCTGAACAACAATCTGAAGAGGAAAAAATAACATAAATTAAGAAGAACCCAAAAATGATAAGAAAAACTATGAGAGAGGGAGACGGAGAGAGACCACATACTTTCTGCGCTACCACATCTTCAGGACTGACAAAAGTTTGCCTAGCAAAACAGTAGATTTTTGCATAGAATGACCATGTAATCAAGTTTTCAAGTGGTTGGTATTTAGAGATGGTAACAACGTAAAGGTTTAAGAGGTTCATAAACAAGACAAAACGTGAACATACTTGACAATGGCATAAGCTTGGCTCCTCTGTAATGGATTTGGGTAGGACTGGGGGGGGCACCAAAAAATACCTCAATTAATTGTAAGAAGAACGACAGCAGAATTCATTAAGATGATGTTGAACAGATGCTAGATCTAACAAACTTTCACATCCAAAGCTCTAATTTCAGATCTATCAAATTGAAACCACTTTAACATATCTCGGCCAACTTCCCAACTTGTAAAGCCACAACTGTTCAGCACTTTTATTACTCACCAAAGGTTATTAAACAGCAGAGTTATTAGAGGAAAAACCAATATATAATATACTTCGCTTTGGCAGAACTAGACACACTCCAGAGCAAACTAAGATAGATAACAGGAAATGGTCAAGATGGTTGCTCGTTGATGCTAATCGATTTTGATCGGTTTTGAAGTCCTTTGAGTCAAATGGTCTGTGTGCTGTGCAGATGCACACTTACCATCTGTAATCAAATAAAAGACCCACATTTACTTGCTGCACTACTGCCACCTACAAGATTTACAACCTTACTGAATATTAATCTATATAATAAAATATAAAATAGAGTATGTTTTTCAAAATGTCCTACGTGGCATTTTATTAAGCGGTCGAAATACATTTTAATACAAAATTTATGATCAAGATTTATTCTGAAAAAATATGTTCTCTCCTTCCTTTACGGTTGACATACATTTTGACCTAAATTCTACAATAAAGTTTAGTTTTCATAAAAATATACTCTCTCTTCCCTTTCTATCTCTTTAACTTTTCCATGTTTATCCAAAACTATCTTTTTTGGTTTTTACTATCATAATTTTCTTTCACCAAAAATACATCAAGATTTAATTAATAGTCAAATCAATTCTTATAGAATGTAATCTTACTTTTCAAAATATAAAGAAAATTTTTAAAGTTCCACTTAATTGACAAAAAAGTAAATAAAATGAAAATAAAAAACTAAAATTTTATTTATATATCTTCTTTCTATTTTGAATGTCCCAGTTTATCAAGAAAAGTCTTAATATGAGTAAATTAATTTTATATTATGTATAATTTAAAATTATTTTTCAATTATTTTTAGATTATTCAAATTATGTAGGAAAGATTATTTAACATATATTAAATAATCATATTTTAAAGTTGAATGACAACTATGTAAGAAAACTACTCACGTAATGAGTAACTTAAATTATAATTGCATTTTAATTTGTAATAGCCACAGATAGTGGTATTAATGATTCAGTGGTGTATGAATATGTATTTAGACAAATATAAGGATCACAATCCAATTTATATGGCAATCTATTACAAGGGCCACTAAACAAGACGAAAAATATTTACCTACAATGTTTATTTTAGTGCTAGAATTTCTATTAAAAGTAAGCTCTTATATGCATTGTTATGTCTACTCCCTTTATATGTTTTAATTTTATCCATTTTATACACAATTATTTTGTTGTCTATTTTTTATATGAATTAGTAGTAGAAATTAGTGAATGAATCGATTTTTTAGTATATGTTTGTTTTTAAAATTTATGCATTCTTAATTGCTACTCAAAATTGATCGATTCAGTTATATTGATAAGTGTCCTTAGACATAGGTTATTCACTAGTCCCGCTTATTTCCAATTAGTGACATATCCACTTTAACCATTTTAGAGAAACACGCCCAACTTCGATGTTAAAATATCTCTAAACTTATTCTTTATTGTAGCTGTGAATATGAACTTGAAAGCATTGATGTCAAACCATTGGACTGACTCAATTTTCATGTAACTTATTTAGTTCTCTAAAAAGAGGTTAGAGTTCGACTGTTACTAAATTTTCTCATTATTAAATTTCCTTTCTTTTTTATTTGTGCCTTCTTCAAGTTTGTTATTGCAAGTATTGGGGAGAAAAAAATAACTCCCTGAAGAAATGCATGAATCCCAAATTTTCCAATTTGTCATATTCTTTTGTAATTGTTTGTATGTTTCTCCAATGTTGCCGAAATGTTTACATTTTATTCTTAATTTCGTAGTTATTTTCAAGTTTCAACCATCTCCTCTAAAAGTTATGAACATACAAGACCAGATTACTTATATAATTAAGAATCCATCAAGCTATGTCTGTACAATATCGAACGCAGACAAAGGGTTGTCGAAGATATTCTAAGAGAAAAGGTTTCTATGGATACGAAATGACCTCCCTTTCATTTTCACTATGTCCAAATTTCTGTAGGCCTCATAATACCCCATTTCAGCCTTCTCAAATCCTCAGTGCAATACAAAAACACACAAAATAGATGTTCGTGAGTCAGGTCAACGTCTCAAGGCCACACTCGTGCCAAGCCGAGAATCTGTGAATCCATATGGAGGACGGGTTAGCCAATAGGTTCTCTCCACAGGTCCTAGAGCAAAACCTAGTTTTTACATATAGAATATAGCCATAAGACTGGTTATGCTAACATCTCTCGGTTCAAGTAGAATAGTGGAGAACCCTGTTTATTTTTCTGGCATTAAAATATAAATTTAAAAGATCATGTTCTAGTGTCATTAGATGTAGATTGATCAAAAGCTCCTTCTCGTGGGATTTTACGCCAGTATGGAGGCATAATTAATACCATTTGTAACTTATTATACTAAGACAAAATACATTATATCGTAATTTATGAAATTTGAATGGCATTTTTGCTGGTAGTGTTGTGAGGAATGTAATAAATAATGTTATTATCAGATTGCAAATACACAGCATTTTTTGGTTTCAGGAAATATTCTTACATACTATCTGAGCAAACCCTAGCAAACCCTAGTAAATCTGCAGTCGCCACCTCTCTCCTCCTCGCTGCCTGCTCCTTCCTCCCAATCAGTCGCCTCTTCCTTCCTCGCCGCCGATCTTCATCGTCGCCGCCGGCTCCTCTCCAACTGGTTGTCGCCGTCGATCTCCCCTGCTCGGTGCTATTTAGTCTCATCGATCACTCCAACTAGTTGTCGCCGCCACCAATCTCCCTCGCTAGGAGCTATTTGTTCTCGCCGATTCCTTCACCGCCACTTCAGTCTTCCTCGCCGCGGATCTCCTCTCCGTTAGGCGTGAGCACTCAACCGTAGCCGCTTGCCGCCGCTCCTTTCCTTCTCCTCAAACTTCTCTATGCTCTGCAACCAAATGCACAGGAATCTTTCCTTATGCATAGGCTTTTGAAGAGTCCAATATTGTCCAGCGACAGAATCTAAACTTTGGAATATTCAATGATTTTCATCGCCATTCATTGTTCTTCACCGCTGTTAGCCCTCGCTGCCAGCCTCCTCGCCACAAACTGCAACTTGACACGCCTCCCATTTTCTTTATTGCTCATTCTTCATTAGATTCACAACTTGGATTATTTGTTACCATGTATGAGGATAAATTGCAAGCTATAAGCATCAGATTAACAAGTGATAATAACTCATATTGGTCAAGTGTTATGAAGAATTTTATTATTGGCAAGGGTTTGTGGGGGTACATCACTGGTTCAATTATGCGGCCTTCTGGTCTTAAGGCAACAAATTATAAACCTGTAGTTGCTACATGGGATAAAGAATGTACAGATTCTCACTTTGTTTCAAAAATCTGTTCAACCAAGTATCGCTATGAATTTATCAAAATATGACGTAGCAAAAAGAGTATGGCATTATTTGAGGACCGTGTATTTTGAATCGAATTTTGCTAAACTGTATGAACTAGAAATGTCCATTCAATGTACTACTCCGAAAGACAAACACGAGTTTTATAATGAGATAACAAATTATTAGGATCGATTAGCTCTTATGGGACCTCCTGATTTAGAGCTTCTTAACAGTTATGTGAAATATCGAGAAAAATAGCGTCTAGTTCAAATTTTTATGGCCCTTTGGAATCAGTTTGAGCTTCTCCGTGGAGCGATTCTATATCGATCCCCTTTACCCTCAGTTGATGATGTTGTCTGTGAACTTATTGATGAGAAAACCAAACTCAAAGTAGCTCACATTGCCTTCTTCACAGTCAGTCTTTACCGTCTCGTCTGCCTCTTCCAATATGTATCACCACTTCTCTTACCCACTCCAGAATCACATTTGATTCAGAAAGGAAGCACAAACCTCGAGTTGCCATGGATAAGTGCAATTTTTGTCACCAAAAGGAACATTGGAAGAATACATGCCCAAAGCTTCTGCCACCCAAGGGTCGCTCTTCTTTTAACTCGGTCACTCAACCATCACCTCGGCTACCGTAGCAGTTACCTCGCCCTCCGCAGGCTCTTGCAACACATGCCTCCTCTCACACTTCATCCTCTCAAATGCAATCTTTATTTGAGTAGTTTCAATCCTTCATGGCAGCTGCCCAAGGTATTCAGCCATAACTCAATCATATTTGCTTGGTTCTTATCTCCTGAGTAAATTACCTACCACGTGGATTTTTTACCCTAGTTCCTTTCACCATATGATTCCTGATATGTCTCTTCTTACCAATTGTCATTCCCGTTTGCCCCTTGTTACCATTGCTACTGCAAATGGTTTCTCATACATGTTGTCTCTGTTGGCTCCATTCTCGCCACTACATCCTCTTTATTATCTATCTCTAATGTCTTTTATGTCCCTCAATAATCTTTAAATCTTATCTGTGTTAGTCAATTGTATGATTTTGGCTTTTGTTATCTTTTCTTGCTCTGATTGTGTTGTGCAAGATCGACCGTCCAAGTTACAAATTGGGACTGGGCGTAGAGTTGATGATCTCTATGTTTTGGAGAGTTTGCATCTTTCGTTGGAGTCTACTTCCACTGCTATGTCCTCATTTGGCTTAAATC
This sequence comes from Heliamphora exappendiculata, assembly GCA_034768845.1. Lineage (NCBI taxonomy): Eukaryota > Viridiplantae > Streptophyta > Magnoliopsida > Ericales > Sarraceniaceae > Heliamphora > Heliamphora exappendiculata. The sequence goes on from JAOTRH010000001.1 coordinate 7,012,907, forward strand.
AAAATTCTTCACTTTTTACTTTTGGCACTCTAGATTAGGTCATTTATTTACTGTGCAGTTCAACTTTTTAGTTAAATCTGGTGTCTTGGGAAACATATTCGTTACTGATTTTTAGAATGCAGTGGTTGTAAGTATGCAAAGATGTATGCTTTACCTTTCAATAAAAGTACCTCTCTTTCATCTTTTCCGTTACATATTGTGCATACTGATATGTGGGGACCTTTCCCGGTAGTAACCATACTAACAAAGGACAGTTCAATGTATTATGTATCTTTTATTGATGATTACAGGTAGTTTACTTGGGTTTATTTGATGACTCATAAATCTGACTTTGCAAAATTTATCGCTCCTTTCACTCCATGTTCAAAATTAAGACTGTCAAAATTCTTCATTCTGACTTAGGCAAAGAATATTTCTTGTCTGAGTTTAGAACATTCTTAGATTCACATGGGACTATCCACCACTCATCTTGTTCTGATACTCTTGCTCAAAATAGTCATGCTGAAAGAAACCACCATCATCTTCTTGAAACTATCATATCTCTCCTTCTCTCCTCATCTGTTCCCTCTGTATTTTGGGGAGAAGTTGTACTCCCCACTACCTACCTCTTGAACAAGCTACTCACGCATCTTCCCTTTGGCATCACTCCTTATGAGTGCATGTATGGTCAACTCCTGAATTATTTCCTTTTTGTGTGTCTTCAACACTGCATGCTTTGTTCTTTTTTCTAAACGATATCGTACTAAACTTAGTGCTCGGTGTACATTATGTGTATTCTTAGGGTATGGCATCAATCAAAATGGTTATCAATGCTATGATTCTGTCACTCAAAAGTTGTATGCCACTCGTCGTGTCATCTTTCTTAAGCATTTACCCTACTTCACTTTACCCTCTAAAACTGCACCAATACTCAAAAAAGACTTGATTCATATTTATCTCTTTCCCGCTGAGGTTACCTCGGATGAATACCTCTGTACGATTCATATTGATCCATCTAACCTTCCCCTTCCTGTGTTATGTGAAGTGCCTTCTGGCATGTCATCTCCTGTCTCACCAGCTCATCCTCTATCTACTTTTGTCACACCTTTTTCTCAGGTGTACACTCACCGTCATCCAACTACACTGACCCAACCCTCCAGCTGTCTTGCCTCCCCGTCTGTTTTTCTGGGCTCTGGTATGCCTGCACATTGCTACCCCACTCTTAATCTTCGCCCACTAGTAAGATTACTTAGTTTTACTAATACCTGGTTCTGTTCTTCCTATTGCTCTTTTCTATCCCGTCTCCATCAAACCCAGGTCCTATAAAGAAACTTGAACTGGTCCTAATTGAATTGCTCCCATGAATGATGAGCTTTACCAAAACCCACACGTGGGAGTTGATCCCACTGCCATTTGGCAAAAACTTGAGCGGGTGCAAGTGGATTTGCAAAGTCAAAACCCATTCTGATAGCTCTTTGGAGATATATAAAGTTCGTTTAGTTGCTAAAAGGTTTTTTTAGGAACATGGTATTGATTATAAGAAGACTTTTGCTCCAATTGCCAAGATGACCATTGTTCATTCTTTGATTTCTGTAACTGCTATCCATCAGTGGCCTCTATAATATTTACATGTCAAGAATACCTTCCTCAATAGGCATTTGTCTGAAGAAGTTTCATGCACCCTCCTCCGAGCTTCTCTCATCCTCATGATCTTGTTTGTCGTTTTCATCACCCTTTATATGAGCTCAAGCAATCTCCCCGTGCTTGATATGCGCGCTTTTAATCTGTTGTGTTACATATTGCTTTTAACCTAGTCCACGTGACTCTGCTCTTTTTACTCGACAAATTTGTACTGGGATAGTAATTCTTTTATTATATGTAGATGATATAATCATTATTAGTTCTGACTCTGTTACTAGTGAAGTGAAACTCCATCTGTTCTAAGAATTTGAAATGAAAATTTTTGATCCTCTTTTTTACTTTCTTGGCATCGAGATTACCTCTTCTTCTAAAGGTTACATTATATCTCAGACCCAGTACGCTAGAGATATTCTCCTTCGAGCTCACCTTACAGATGATAAGGTCGTTGACACTCCTATTGAGCTCAATGCCAAATTCTCTACTTCTGAAGGTTTCCCACTTGAGAATCCAACTGAATATCATGAGCTAGTTGGTTGCTTATTATATTTCACAGTAACTCGTCCTGATATGGTCTATGTTGTTAATCAATTTATCTCAACTCCTAGGTCTACTCATTGGGTTGCTTTGTTACGCATATTACACTATGTTCATAGTATTATTCTTCAGTGTCTTCTTTTCTCCTCCACTTCGAGTTTGAATCTTACAGCTTATGTTGACGCTGATTGGGCCGCAGATCCTTCTGATCGCAAGTCCATCTCTGGTTTTTGTGTTTTTCTTAGGAATTCTCTTATTGCTTGGAAAAGTAAGAAACAATCTGTGGTTGCTCGTTCCACTGTCAAAGCTGAGTATCGTGCTATAGCACAACTACTGCTGAGATAATGTGGCTCTAGTGGCTTGTGTCATATATGAGTGTCTCACTTCTTTCGTCTACCCCTTTGTATTGTGACAACAAAAGCGCTATTCAGATTGCTCATAGCTCCGTTTTTCATGAGCTTACGATACATATTGAAATTGATTGTTATTTTGTTCGTCAGCACCGATAGTCTGGTACTATCACCTTGCTGTTTGTCATTTTGTCTTGTGATAGTATGGTTAGCCAATGTAAATCCTCTTTAGGCGTTCATTAATATCAAACTGCAAATACACAGCATATTTTGGTTTTCTCCTAATATTCACACAAGTGCCTGTGGGAAAACGCGATAGTTTAAGTTTCGTAGCCAGCTAATCTTAACTTCATGTTGAAGAAAGCCAAATTAGCCAAATATACCGACTCTTTTTTTTCGTGGCTTTGAACTGATCCAAGAGCCCAAAAGTAAAATTCAAACCTAGATCTCATACATTTATCTTAAATATGCACACAAGCTACAGATTTAGTTCAGAATTCATGCACATAATAGGTTTACATGTAATGCAACATTTTTAATAAATAAATATCATACTGCGATAAATATTCATCAAATTTCATTCTTAGAATTTCTATATTTATCACGTGCATTGCACCGGTACATATATGTGCTATAGAAAAGCACTAAATTGAGGCAGGAATTACCGGTAAATCGGGGAGAAAGTTGGTCAAGTGAGGAACGTCTTCGATTACAAAGCCGTCGTCAATAGTTTGATCTGGATCTTGAGCTCTGATGCAGTGACTATGGCGCCAGAGCAACGGCTTTCTGAGAGAGATTTTGGGTTTGAAATTGGGTAAATTGGGAAGTGGTCTTAGAAGATTCCGAGAGTTGAGAAGTGAAGCTCTGGGGAGAACCAGTAAAGGAGAAGATTTAGAGAGAGAACAAGAGAGAGAAGAATCCATAGGCAGAAAAAAAGAATGGTAGGATCAAAATGAAATTGGAGTAAAGCGGAATCGAGAGATTCGATTAGATGGAGGGAGCGAAGAAGAGAAGCGTTTGAAATATGAGTATTTCATTGGGAAGTGGAAAAGAACGACGGGTAACTTCTGCCCGGGGGACACTAGAATGTTGGAACACGTGTCAGGCGTGGATTAGTGAGAACTGAAAACTGTTAAGAATGTACAGATTTGATTGCGTTTGGTATAGCTGAAATTAACAAGTTTTAAATTGTAATGTAACAAATTTGGGAGTATTTAATAAATTTGTTTGTTTATAGTTTAAATAAAATAAATAGTTATAATTTGTAAAAAGAATTATAAGTGAGGTAATCGCAGTGACGGCGACAACAGCAACGACAATAGAGTAAGAATAGTGGCGGCTATGGTGGTAGTCTCGGCTACAGCAACAACGGTGCTAGGTAGTGATGGTGATGAGAGTAGTAGTGGCATCAATGTTGAGAAAATAATGGTGGTAGGGGTGATGGAGATGGTGATGGCAAATGGGTGTATTAAAATAATTGAATATTTTGATTAAAAAATAATTTTTTATTTTAAAAAATATTTTTCTAAGTGTCAATCAAACATCAAATGAATTAAAAATATATATTTTCTACAAAATAATCTTACATAAACAAAAATTCTTAGTAAGTATTTCACGGCAAATAAGTTTTAAAGTAATGAATGCAAAAAACTTAAAAATATTAAAATGAATTAAATGCACTAAAAAAACTAATAATTGAACTTTTACTAATTATCCGTTGTATTTATCATCAAAATCTTTCACTGAACTTGTTCATCTCGTATATGGTTAACCGCAGGGAATAATGAGCCCCAATATTTCCATTCCACCAAAACATTCAGTGGTAGTAATATGATAAGTCCAATATGTACGCATGGGCATCTATTGTGAAAAAAAAAAATAGTCTAATACACGAAACTTCTACGTATCTCTTACGTATATAGAGTTCGAAAAAAGAGATGACCATACAAAAAAAATAATACGCAACCTTACCTAACATTTACTTAAAGCTATTTCTTACCATTATTATTGTGAAAAAATAATAATGGTAAAATCATCCAAGTGCATATGAATCTTTTCCAAAAAAAAAATACTTGCATATAATTTGCAAACAAAGTTTTCCATCATTGAGAGAGTACGAGTCTATGCACTAAATGGAAGTGTTTTCCAATTTTGTTTTAAATACAATTATCAAACAACTTCATACAAGAAAACAAATTGAAATTGCCTATAAAAAGGAACATTTTGCCTTTGATCATTCAACACATAATAAAAATCTTATAGACAGAGCAGAAACAATGTCCCCTCATAATATTAACACAAGGATTCACGAAACACTAGAATGCCTCGTTTCATCGAGAGAAGATTGTGTGAGTTCGTCGAGGGCACATTGAACAAATAAAATTTCTTATAGTTGGTTCATAGCCTCAATTGCTTTTCCAGCCACAGTCCGCCACAGTCCCACAAAACTCGTCGACACAACTCACGAGATCCCCCCAAAAAAAGTCGGGAGTTTGGCAGGCACAATATAGCTTTACATATACTACACTGGGCCTTGACGGTGCCACCGGAGTTGCTTAGCATCTAAAGAAGAAAATGATCGATCATATGTTGTATGACATCGGCACCTTCTGAATGCATATAATGATCTTTGACCTGTCAGATATTTGTCCGAAAGGGAATCAGCTTCATATTAAAATATAAGAATAGCAACAATTCTCATGAAAAAAGAAAAGAGAATCTTCAAATATGCTGAAAAATGGTTTTTAAAAAAGTGATCGTATGAAAGATCAGTGTCTGAAAGCCAATTGTGCAGTCTGAACCAGAAATGGAAGATCGGATGTTAGTAAAGGTAATCTAGATGAAATTTGTGAAATCGGAAGCATCCTGACTAACCAACCATATGATGAGCGCACACATAAGCTTCATTGGATATATATATAGGTTTCAGATGGATGAGCACAAATCTTCCCAAATTTTTCATTTTCTGCTGAACAGATGGAATCTTCATAGGCATTAACCTTTTTAGGGATTCATAATCTCAAAAAAAAAAAAAAAAAACCTTCAACCATATGCAGTATCCGGGTAACTTCATATTATGTTCCAAATTCTGTACACTTGACAAGGTTTCAAAACTCAAGGACATGACCTACCTGAGAATTCACTTTTTTGTCAATTGAAGTCTAAAACAAACTCCTGTTACTTTTAATAAACAATACATACATATATGTATCAATCTCTAAATTGACTTGATTCATCAAACCAATCAACCATTCTAGTTTTCAGATAAAGCACCACATATTTTAATATCTTTTCCTATTGGCTCAATTGTGACACTGCTGAGAGGACATGTGTTCGGATACTATTGTTTGACCCAAGAATATATAATATGTGTGTGTGTGACGATATATATGTATATTGTAGAGAGAGAGAGAGAGAGAGAGAGAGAAGGTGGGGAACTTTTGCATCTATAGTACTACAGTTTCCTGATTCATTGGGTTCAGTCCTCCAACATATTGACTGTAAAAGAATTTTCTATTTTTTTGTCGTCCTTAAAAAAAATTATGGTCATACACTCAAACCAGCATACCCTAGTTTCTAAAATTTATAAGTTCACAACACAACCATTCAACAGATAGCATCTCTAGGGTACTAGTGTTCCAGCTCTCAATTAAAGCAATATAACAAAAGATAAATGCATTCTTGTTTCCTGTGCACTTCAACATCTTTTCATTGGAAGCAAACAAATATTCAGCTACCATCTTGTCTAGCAACATTTTGAATAACTGTATTCCTTTTTCCTGCAAGTTTTTGTCACTTAAATCCACATAACATGTAACCTTAGTTCGTCATATTAGTTGGATCTCCTATCTACTTCTGCCAAGAGCACTTTCACCTGGTTTATTGTAGCTTCTACCCCATTTGAAATAGTTTTTAAAGATCCATACTACAAACATACAGCCAATACCTACAATACAACCGGTGTAAGTTGGGTAAGTTGGGTGGAAATAATAATAAGGTGGGATTAGATGTACGATTATTTTAGAGGGAGATTACCAATGACGAGGCCAAACCTCTCTCATGCTTGTTTGGAGAAAGGACTGTACTATAGAATACAAATTTCTGCATGCCCACACTAGTTTAAAGGAGTGAAAAAAATTAGAAAAACAAACATACAAAAAGAACTTTATGTTCGTTGGCGATTTTGAACGATTAATTTCAGAGATGAGAGAGAGTTAGACAGAGAGATAGATTAAGGGTAATTTCGGCATTATAGCCTTTGAATGGAGATATTATCGTCATTTAATCTACAATCCCATTTGTATTGGATTAGCAAACCCAGGTCCAACATGAGTTTAGCAATCCCACCACTATGTAGGATTCGTAGTTGTTAGAATTGATGTAAAACAGAGAAAATAGAAGAGGAAAAGAGCAAAGAGAGAGAATTATTGTGATGATAAAATGAGAGAAAATCCATAATTAAAGTTTAGTCCCTTACTACTGTTATTTATATAATAACACCAAAAATACTAAAAGTACAATAATCTCCCTATCTTAATACTCCCTCTCAAATTGATACATAGATATTTTTCATGCCTTACTTGCATACAATGAGTTTAAACATTTTACTACTAAGTATTTTAGTAAAAATATCTACAGATCTAATAGTTAATCTGTAGATTTTACAAAGGGCATACAAATTGAGCCCTAACACAGTTTCTTCTTCATAAAATGCCAGTCTATTTGTATATGCTTGGTTCTATCATGCTGTATAGGGTTATGAGCAATATTAATGGCACTCTTGTTATCACAATACAACTTCATAAGTTTATCGCACTCAATCCCCAATTCCTTTAATAGTACTTGAAGTCATATAAGTTTGCAAATGCCATGTGCCACAATCCTATACTCAGCCTCTGCACTTGATCTACCTACTACTGTTTGCTTTTTACTTCGCCAAGTAACCCAGGTGCCTCCTACAAATGTGTAATACCCCGATGTAGATCGCATGCTATCAGCTGAACCAACCCAATCTGCATCTGTGAAAACTTCTAATTTCATATGACCGTGACGAGAGAACATGAGCCCTTTTCCAGGAGCGGACTTAGGATATCGTAAAATACGATAAGCAGCGTCAAGGTGTACACTGCGGGGATCATACATAACCTAACTGATAACCCCCACAGCATATGCAATATCAAATCTGGCGTGAGAAAAGTATATTAATTTTCCTACACGCCTCTGAAATTGACCCTTGTCAACAGGTTCTCCATCATCACTACTAAGACGATGATTAGCCTCAATAGGTGAATTTGCAAGTCGGCAAGAAGATCAAGAATATACTTTCTTTGGGAATGAAGATCCCAGATCTGATCTCGCCACCTTAATTTCAAGAAAATATCATAGTGCCCCCAGATTTTTCATGTCAAATTCTTTTGCTAGGTTTGCCTTAAGACGGATGCTTCCTCAGTATTGTTATCTGTCACAACTATGTCATCAATATATACAATAAGAATTATGATCTTATTATTGCATTGCTTGATAAACATAGTATAATCTGCATAACTCTGTCGATACCCAAATCTTAGCATAGCTTTGAAGAATCTATCAAACCATGCTCGAGAGAACTGTTTTAACCCATATAGGGCTTTCTTCAATTTGCACACTTTTCTTTCTGTTTCATGAGATGAGAAATCCGGTGGTACATCTATATAGACCTTTTCTTCCAGATCTCCATGGAAAAATGCATTCTTCACATTCAACTGCTAGAGAAGCTTACCCATATTAACAGGTACAGGATAAGAGTACTCGAACTGAGTTCATTTTGGCTACTGGAGCAAACGTTTCCTGGTAGTCAATACCATAAGTTTGGGTAAAGCCCTTAGCAACTAGCCTTGCCTTGAATCTCTCAACTGATCTATCTGCCTTGTGCTTTACTGTAAAGACCCATTTGCACCCAATTGCCTTTTTCTCTTTCGGAAGAGAGACCAACTCCCAAGTACCATTCTTTTTCAGGGATGTCATCTCCTTAACCAAAGCTTTCTTCCACTTAGGATCTGCAATGGCTTCCTTCCAACCCTGCGGAATCGGTATAGAGGACAAAGACGAGACAAAAGCACGATATAGGACTGATAAAGAGTTTTATGAGACAAAATGAGAAATTGGGTGTTAAGTACATATCCTAACGCCTTTTTGAAGGACGATAGGTAAGTTACAAGTATTAAGATTAATAATAGATGACTCATTACTTGGTGGATCAATGGGAGAGTCTGAACCGGAGGACGGAGGTAGCAACTGGCAAGGTAGCAGTAGCACACGAGCCGTCTAATCTTTCGAACGTCAAGAATAAGTATACAGGTCCAGTCTATCTAATCATCCATCAACATCTTGCTCTATTTTATCCTTACTAGACTTTCCGTCTCCCCCTCACTAGGAATAAGAGCTTGAGGGATGAGATTCGAAAAAACCAACCCTTGAGATTGTAACATCTCTTCAAGTCTAGATGGCTCCCCCTAAAGAGATGTCGCAGGAGAGTGGAAAAAGGATTCGAATTCCCAAAAAGTAACATCCATCCTAACAAAGATTTTGCGAGTGGTCGGAGGATAGCATCTATAGCCTTTTTTGGGTAGCAGAGTAGTCAATGAAGACACATTTAATAGCCTTAGAATCTAATTTTTCCACCTAGGTGTTTAGGTGCATGAACAAAGCAAATACACCTAAAAATTCGGGGTGGAAGAGAGGAGACATGTGGAGACCTGGGTAAAAGCTCTAAAGAGGTTTTGAACTAAAGAACATTAGAGGGCAAACGATTGATAAGATAAGCAGCAGTAAGTACGGCCTCACTCCAAAAGGATTTGGGAACATGCATAGTAATAAGAAGGGAACAGGCAACCTCAAGAAGATGATGATTTTTGCGTTCTGCAACTCCACTTTGTTCAGGAGTGCATACACAACTTGTCTAAAAAAGAATACCATAAGCCTCGAGATAGGCACGAAAACCACCATCAAGATACTTAGTCCCATTATCAGTTCAAGGAATCTTGATGTTAGCATTAAACTGGGTCCGTACCAAGCAATGGAAATTTTGAAAACAAAAAAAAACTTCACTTTTGATGCAAAGTAAATATACCCAAGTAACACGGGAATGACAGTCAATAAAAGTCACAAACCACCGTTAACCAAAAATAGAAGTAATAGGTGAGGGACCCTATACATCATAATGAATAATCGTGAAAGGAGAATCACTAAGTTTATTGACTGAAGGGCAAACGCATCGCTTATGTTTTGCAAATTCACAAGCCTCACACAAAGAGTTATTTCTAGAACAATATCTGACTAAAGAAGGAAATAATCTCTCTAAAACTCCAAAAGAAGGATGCCCCCAATGGCGATGCCACTGATGTATTTGTAGAAGGATGGTTCCAGTATCAACATAGAGAGCTTGGTCAGATTGTGAAGGTAAAGGGGAAGCAGAAAATGGAACATCCAGTAAATACAGGCCACCATGTGCACTACCACTGCCAATCATTCTCCCCATCTCCAGTTCTTGAAAAACACAATGAGTGGGAAAAAAGATTACAAAGCAGTTTAAGGAACTCGTAAGACAACTAACAGATAAAAGGTTAGCAGAAAAGTTGAGAATATGAAGGACATATGATAGAGAAAGTAAAGAAGAGCACTGGATAGAACATTTTCCAGATATAGAAAATAAAGAGCCATCAGTTATTCTGACCTTATCTTTACCAGAATAAGTAGAGTAAGAAGAAAATAAAATAGAAGAGCCAGTCATATGATTAGTGGCCCCTGAGTTAATATTCCAAGGAGTATGAGAAGCGACAGGACTAAGTGCAATAGAAGATATACCTCAATGAGCAAAGTTGGAGGAAGAAGTGGAGGCGGTAGAAGAAGAGATGTTAGCCCGAGCCATCAGGCGCCTGAGAGTAGTCAACTCGGCCTCAGAGAGAGGGCACGTCTCACCAAATGTGGTAGCAGTGATATCAGAAAGATGAGCGTGGGAGCGAATAGGGCCACCACTTCCACCTCCACGTCCCGGAGTAGGACGACCATGTAACTTCTAACAATGGTCAATTTACTACAATGCTCACAACTCAGATGATCTCGTGCTATTGAGCCATTCTTCTCCTTAGATTTGGTATGACTAAGCTGGCCTGTGCGAGGAATAGACGTGACAGTTAACACGGAACACTCCAGACTAGAAAGAGGAAGTATAGCACGACGACGACTCTCGTCCTGTTAAACATAAGCAAATGCTTGTCGTAAGGTAGGAAACGGATCGCAACCCAAAATCTAGACACGGATCGGATCATAGTCAACATGAAGACCGGCAAGAAAGTCATGCACCCCCTCCTTTTCAACCATATTCTGAAAAGCAGCAGTATCAATAGTACAAACAGCTTGGAAGTCCTGATAATAATCAATCTCACTCCACAAGCTTGTCAACTCAGCATAATATTGAGTCAAGGACTGATCTTTCTTGTCAAACCCACAGAGTTTCTTCCTCAATTCGTATAACTGCGTATCGTTGCCAGTCTGAGAATAAGTTTGGGCATCAACATATCAAATTTGATGTACAATATCCAGAGTAAGAAGTTGCGATTAATGGAGGGCTGCATAGAATGTAATAGTCAGGACATGATAAGGGCATTTTCCTCTATCCATCGCGTGCGAGATGGTCCAACAACCGTTGGTTGTTTGATTTCACCAGTAATATACCCAGATACACTACGAGCAGCAATAGCTAAACTGCAAGCACAAGACTATATCAAATAATTGCTACTATCCAACTTGACATGACTGATCTAAAGAGATGGACTATCAGTAAGAGTCCCTGAGCGAGTCAATCTGATGTCGTCATGACTATCAGAAAGCTTTCCAGTATTAGACATGACCACGAGAAATCGAGAACAAGCAAGACAAAATTGACGGAAGCAATGAACTTTAACAAATGCAAATCAAGTAGACCTGAACCACTAGAATACCAAATATATCCAGAATATCATATCAAATTGCAGCAAGGCCAAAAAGGAACCAAAGAAACGGCTGGAAACCCAAGCAGATTCAAACAGACCACATTGCAAATTTAGCCGCGACGTGTGGTAGTTTACAAACACCCAAGGAGTTTCAAACAATACTAGTCGAGCCTTAATTGAACCCCAAACCAGCCAAAATCTGCTGAAATGAGGCAAAGAAGTCAAAGCCAAGCAAGAAAAACCCAAGCCGCTCCTTGAAATCAACTCAAAATCAACAATGGGTTTGATTCGATCCTTGTAGAGCCTTTGAAAACCCTAGTTGCCACCCTTGAGGATAAAAGGACCAGCAATCGAAGCAAAAACGAACATATTTGTGAACTGTGAAGAACCCTAGTCAGCGCTATTGGACTGACTGAGATTCAACCAAAAAACAGCAATAAAGGTTGAATCGATCCTTGGAAGATCTTGTATACCTCTAATCGACACCCATGGAGTGGGAAGAAGGTGTCGATCAAGACTGAAAAAGCCGCAACACAATTTTGGAAAAAAACCTAGGCTGCGGCAACAAAACTCAAAAAAATCGAAAAAAATGTCAAGCATTTCAAAAAAAAAAAGGAAAAATCATAGCACTAATCTGAAGGATCAGTCGATCATCATCTCGATCATCTTTTTTTTTTCAATGACAATTTTAGAAAATTTAAATAAAAAAAGCAAAAGAACAAAGAAATATAAGAAGAAGAACAAAGAAATACTATATCTTCCTTACAAAGGATCACGCTCTGATACCATGTTAGAATTGATGTAAGATAGAGAAATAGAAGAGAGAGAGAGAGAGAGAGAGAGCAAAGAGAGAGAGTTATTGTGATGGTGAAATGAGAAAGAACCTAAAATTAGAATTTACTCCCTTACCACTGTTATTTACATAATAAAACCAAAAATACCAAAAGTACAATAATACCTTTCATTTAACAATAGTGCAATTAGACTAATAATCCAAGCCAACTTTTTTGAATCAAACGTGATATTACATAACCCCCATCACTACTAATCCAATCCATAGTCCATAGCCCTAGACCAGACATCAAACGTGGCCATATTGTGTAATGGCATCTAGTTGACAGCTTAGATACCTAAATTGTTGAATGTTGATATCAAGTTTTCAAATTTCCACAAAGTATGTGTTCTGATTTTTTTTTTTTCTTGTCAATTTTTTTCGATTTTCATTCACTTTTTCTGATTTTTAGGGACTTTCAATCTAAAAATCTCTAAAACTTTAAAAAATGGAAATGGTTCAAATAGACAGGGGAAAGGGCTGATTTAATTGGGAAAAAGCATCTTTTTAAGCAACTACTTTTTGATCTCAGTGGCTTATTTTTTTCAATCTTTATTAATCTTAAGATCTTCTAGACTCATCAAAGAAAAAATAAGAGAATTTAAAAATCATTCTTTTCACACCAGAGCCAAACCAAGCCTATCTCCTATAGATTGGCCAAAAAAAAAAATGAACTATTAAGGCTATAGATTCTTCTAGATTAGATTTTAATATTACCACGAGAGCTTGGTAAAGATGACCACATTGATAAGGTGTACACATTGAGTATTCCCTCAGGCAAAGAGGGATCAATCCGTGCACCCAAAGAAAGACTACATTATGATGCTAAACATTAAAGCTTATTTACAATTATATTTTGTTTGTGTTATTAATTAAAATTTTGATCCCCCCCCCCCCTCTCAATCAAAGAATTGAGAGATATGTATGCTAAGACTACCTTATGATGCTGAACATTAAAGCTAATTTACAATTATATTTTGTTTGTGTTAATTATCTTTTAATTAAGATTTTGATTTTGTTTTCTTTTAGTTTAATATTCTAATTTATCTTTTAATTAAAATTTTCATTTTTATTTTCTTTTCGTTTAGGGCTTTATTTTCTTTTGAAGTAAGAATTTTAGGTATGCAAATAGAGACTCACACGATGTATTATTCAGAGTTCTACGAATGAGAAATTGAGTTTAAGTTGTGGATTTGTATTAGGATTGCGACCCTTTTCCGGTAGATTTCTTTTGTTTCTTGTGCCTCCACGTACTTTCTCATTTTGGTATCAAAGCCAAGTTCGAGATCTCCACGCTTCCCTCTCTTTTGTTTTCCGTTTTTCCCTTTCTACCATTGTCACACTATCCAGAAAAAACACCACCACTATGGTTACCTCCAAAGTTGAGACTTTAGACCATGATTTGGAAGAAATGAAGAGAAAACATAACCAATTAATAGACGATATAGCACACATTTGAGCTACATTAAATAAATTAATCGCTACCTTTTTCAAAGATAAGAAAGAGAAAGAAGCTACATTTAGTGGAACTTTAGATTTTTATCCACCAGAAACTTTTGTACACCAATGCATGGCAAAATATTTGTGTGCACCAATGCATGGCAAAAGATCTACGATTGACTGAGTTAGATAGGGGTGCCAAATTAAAAGTTCCAAACTTTAATGGGGACCAAGACAAGTTTGATCCTATTTCATCTCATGAATTAAATGATCTTATTCCTCCTCCATCCATGAAAATCAAGAAAGTTCCATGCAGAAAATAGTTTCATCAAATAAAGAGTCTCTTGAGAATAAAGATGTACTCAATTTGTCCAATCTTATTGGCTGTCCACCAACAGAAGAATTCATCAAGTCAAAACATATTAATTTTGTTGGTTTTGAAGATCTTATTTAGGTTATCAAATCAAATTTTGTGAATCTTGTCAATAGCCCCATGACCAAGATTAGTTGGAACAGAAAGAAACTGACACAGTTAACATGGCCAAAATACTTGATTATTTGGCATGGCAGACTATTATTTCAAGAACTCAAGATCGAGTTTTTTTTTTTAGTAGAGGAGAATTATGCAAATATTAAAGTTCATTTACAATTCTATTTTTGATTCTTTAATAACTAAATTTATGTTAATTCTCTTCCAATTAAGATTTTTGTTTTGTTTCTTTTAGTTTAAGATTTTAGTTTATCTTTTAATTAAGATTTTTTTATTTTCTTCTAGTTTAGCATTCTAGTTTTTTTTTAAAATTAGGATTTTAGGCTTATACATAAGACTCCCATGATGTATTATGAATTCATGAAAGAGAATTTGAGTTTACAATGTGACCTTGTGTTAGGGTTGTTGCCCTTTTGCACTACCTTTCTTCTATTTCATATTCTTTCACGTGTTGCATCACTACTTAGGAAAAGAAATTTATTCTTTTTGGTAAAAGGTATAAACATCATGAATCCATAATCACACACACACACACACACACACACACACAGAGCTCTACCTGGATCAAACTATGAGCAGCAGACTTCAATCTGCTACTATGAAAACTGACATCTACTTTGTCCCACGATACACGCAATAGGCCAGTCAGAAGTTCCTCTGAGTAATATAGTCCACACAACAATTTCATTACAAGGTATTAAGAAGTACCGAGCACAAGAAGAAAGAAAACCAACAAAACACAAAAGAATGGAATGCCCTGTAAAGGAAGAAATTGAACCAAAAACAGCAACAGCATCCAGGCAAAAATAAACTAAATTTACAACAAAAAAGGGGGAAAAATGTTATCTGTGCAATTACAAGATTCTGGGGATACCAACCTTCTAGCTTGTCTGAACCATCGTCTGCCATTACAACGGTTTCACACTGCTCACTATCACATGCCTTACAGTGTTCTTCGTATACGATATGTGGATATTTTTCATTCAAAGAATCTTCCCACTGAGATCAACATACCGTTTGGTCATTGAACTGCAACCAGAACTTGGGGATAGCTTTTTTTAGCTATTTTGTTGTGGCTTTTTTCAGGTTTTTTTAACTTTTTTCAGTTTTTTGTCTAGATTTTTTATTGTTCCGGTCCGTCGTGATATAACGAATCTTAAAAGTATGGCTGTTTAGCTAAAGTTGAAAAAGTTTCACTAAAGACGGAAAAAAAACAACCTTACAAAAGCCTTGGTGGCTTTTTTTCATCTTATTTGAACTTTTTTTATTTTTTGGTTAAATTTTTTTACTTTTCTAGTTCCTTGTGATAAGAGGAATCTAAAAGCATTTTCGTTTGGAATAACGTGAAAAAAAGTCACTAAAGACAAAAAAAAAAGCCATATAAAAAAGTTATCCCAAATGGAGGCTTATAGTGCGATAACAATATGCAAGCTATACATAAAACCTTTGGAAGTTCACAATTGCGTCTAATTGATGATGTTCTCCAGCCCACGATATCTGAATGGTATTTTATAAAGGAAAGCAAGAAAAGTATAATTTTGTAACCACATAGAGATATCAGAGCTGCATCTACACTTCTACAGTGTTAACAGGATACGATCATAGCCAACATTTGAATATGCCACGCAGCGTTTGAATGAACGTAGTGCAGACCTGCATCAGTGAGTTGGTTGCCATATTAACAATTTAATACTAGCAGGTTTACTGATGAGACAACTGAAGACAACCAGGATTTAGAAGAGTAATTTACTTAAGAATGGGCTTAAGCAATATACATGAAGTAGCATTCACCGTAATCTTCTACCATGCGTTTAAGCAATGGAGGCTTTCCATCATCATCATCGGTAAGAAAAAGGTGCCGGCCCGTTCTCCTAAATATCAAATGAATGACAAGTCTAGCAAGTTTTTCGAAGGCAGGTACACCAAAAAGAAAGGGTACCTGCATACAGAAAGCAGATTTACCAAAGATCAATCGAAAAGCAATTAAACTCAGTAAGGGAAGTCAATATATAAGTGAAATGTATTGCATTTACACATGCCAAAGAAAAAACTGAGTTCTAGTGACTTGCAGGGTGCTGATTGATGGAAGTGTTTCTAGTCTCGGAATGAAATAGAGAAGAGGTTATGCCAAGTATATGTATTCAGCGGGTAGCCTGAAACAAAACCAGTGTCTGGTTGGAGAAGATGGGGAGGGATTTTCAACTAAATGAGACTCTTGATTTTGCATTCTTGTACCCAAGATCAAATTCACATTGGGCTGACCAGTAAGTTAGACCCTAATTCTGGGACCATTAGATACAACACATGAATTCTTACCCAAAAAACTAATGTCTTTTGACCATATGGATATAAGGTGGGAAGTTAGCCTCCCCATAAGAAAGGTGAAGACAGCAATGAGAGATGCAATTCAGAGAAGCCAAAGGCAAAGGAAAAACAAAGAAATACCAACACTACCCTAACTTGTTTCACAGAGAGATCAAAAAGGAAATTGTCATTCACACTCCACATTCTCGTTCCCAAAGTCACACTACTGTCTTTTTCTAAAACACAATCTGCAGTGTGAACAAAGTAACAACTGCCTAAAATATTCAGTGTATATATATATATAGAAAGCTGAATTGTGGAATACATCGATTGGTTATCTTTTCTGTTTTTGTTTCTTTATTCTTCTTTTCAATGGGGGCATGCAGGGTGGGCAGGGGATCTGTAAAACCTATCAGGGGGAGGATCAAGAGCCCAAGGCACCACGTGAAAACAAAAATAGTGAACTACATATTGCCTATTATCCAAAGCTGCTGTCATTCATAAATTGTTCACAGCTAACAGGGTGGCTCAACTAGTAGGATTTTTGCTCTGATATCAAGAACAGAATTGAAGTACAAAGAAAGTTGATATAGGATCACCAAACTCAAGCTTTGATAAGGTACAACTGTATAGTATAAAGTCAGACAAGAAGCGAGATGAATTAATTTCACTTCTTAACAGGAAAATATGCAATGCCTCCGATTAAACTCGTTAACATGGTATCGAAGTTTTGGGTTTTGGTTGTTCTTGGGTTCAAATTTCTCCACTCGCATTTGATCCTCATATGCATTCAACTTCTCTGCATACATGGATATTTGCATCTTCGTGTACAAGACAAGACGGGACTGAACGTGAGAGAAAATGTTGAATAACATGATATACATTGTTATGCCAATTTGTACACAGGAAAGGGTTGGAATGGAATGACCATTCCAACATCGTAACCCATTTCTCATGTTTGGTATGCATGATCAAAGTGGGAATGATCATTCTAACAAGTGGTTATTCCAACAGTGGCAATATCTATTCCTTGTCGCAAGCTAAGGAATCGATATTCCATTCCAACATGTAATCATGCTAAAATAAATGTAAACAATATAATTATATTTACATATTTATGAATATGTAGAATATATTGTTATATAGAATATAATTACATATTTATGAGTATATATAACATATATTGTTGCATATATAAATAAAATTAATTATATAATAAAATTAATTATATGATAAAATTATATATTATATACATTTTATATTTACATATTCATAAACATATAAAATATTGTATATCTACGTAATTTTATTCCCTTCCCTTTTTTGGTAATTATACTTTCCCTTCCCCTGATCCTACTTGGAGTCGTAATTCAACTTTTGATGGCGGTAGGCCTCTTCTTTAATATAAGCACCCCAAATTAAGGAGTAACGGTTGCAAATGAAGCCAATATTCTACACAACACACTAGGTAACCCCACTCTTTGGAATGATTATTTTTCCTATTACTTCTCCAACTGGTGCACAAAAACACTAAGCAAATATCCGAACGTTATTTCACAAGAAAGGGAGAACTGATGACCAAACAACATAATAATCAAGATTGTTTGAAGTTAACATCAGTTAATCATAAATCATTTTGTCCAGTGTCCCAAACTTATTCCCCCTTGAGATCCCAAATTATGTCAATGCAGAGGTCCATTCAATAAACACCCTATCAACCAGGTGTGAAGCTGGATATCCAATTAGGCCAAAGATTTTTCTTTTACTTCGTCCATGACTATCCTTCCCTATGCACTAAGAGAAAGTATGAAAGACAAACCTGAGGAAGCAATCCTATATACAACCGTAGCATTTGATCAAGGTACTAACTAACATCACTGGGAAATAACATTGCAATGGACTAGGTTTATCAGAAAGCAACTAAAACTACGCACATGGATGCCTAGATAGCTAACCTTCAGGTATTTCCCAATAAAACACTTCTATATGAAACTTCAGTATCGTAACTGCCAACTTTTATGATCAATCATTACTCTCTCTTTCTCCCTCTCAAATAAACTGAGATTTTATGTGATTACTGCATAGATGAAGTGGCTCATGTTGGCTTTATATAAATTAGCCTGACATACATGACTCCATCTCTTGAATAACAGTTTCAGAGAATGAAGATGTTGTCTACAAAAAGAGTAAAGAACTCTTGAAATTCAGGAAGTTCTATGCCAACCCATTGACCATAAAAATTGAGCTGACCAGTTACTACACATATCCCGTCACCCAAGTTCCTAAATCATCCCAACAACTATCAGCTAAAACAAAATCAACAAATTCACATAAAACTTTTCATGTGCTTCTTGATCGCATTGTATCTCCTCTCCGGCTTTCCCCTGGCACCAGGGGAACATCAATTATTCATTTACTCACATACAGATCTTCCTCTTATCAAGTTCAGAAATATGTAAGTCACATGAAACATTGAATGTTCAGTATGATGGAAATCTACGACAATAAGAAAGAAACAAACCTGCTTATTACCCCTTGAACCAAGATGAGGAGTAGCAACAGTAATGAAATTCATAGGCTCCAAACCACCAATCGTACCCTTTGATACTTCTTCACAGGATTTAGGCAATAAATCCTCCACATTCTCCCTTATAGGAGGTCTAAACAATCTCCCAATGACATATCTTGCCACTAATCCTCCAACTGAATGACCAATGAAGGAAATCTTACGTAGATTTGGCTTTTCTCTAATCACATCAAGGATCTGACATTCAGACATTCTGTTAATATGAAACTACATGCCAGATGTTTATTGTTTTGAAAAGAAAGAAAAAAAAAAGCGAATGTAGAACTTGATTTGTGCCTCTGTTTGATGCCTAATGTAATGCAAGCTCGAAGCACAAAAGGAAAAGCTAACCTCCTGTGCCAATCGTTCACCCATTACATCCACTCCATCTAATGTCCGACTGGCTGTATTTCGTTCACCACCTGCAAAGCAAGTCAACAAACCTGAGTTTTGACCAAGGCGTAAATTATTAAATTGATGCCTGCATGATCTTTACTTTTAGTTGTATTTTATTTTTTATTTTT
>JAOTRH010000001.1:7032635-7057842 GCA_034768845.1 Heliamphora exappendiculata
AGGCTATAATTGTATAAAATTTATTATATTATACATATAGAGAAAGGAAAAATTATGTAAATCACGTGACATTTCATATTTCTTTAATATTTGTTTTTTACTTTTTTTTGTGAGGAATTTGAATTAAATTTTTTTAATTAAATTTTTTTTTCTTGTGAAAACTTGATTGGCTGATAAATTGACTTATGAGAAAGTTATTGGTACTTTCTAATTTAATCTTCAAACTCTATATAATGTAGGAATTTATTTTTATTTATTTTATTTTTAAATCTTAAGTATTTTAATTATAATAATGATTATTTTAAAATTTCAATAATTTATTTAATTTGTCTTTTATTTTAATGTTTTATTTTTTTTACTAATTACATTTTATGTATAGAGGAGTGTGAGAACTCCTTAATAATTGAGTAAAAAATTGATTCGAAAGTATTTTTTTAGAGGTTGAGTTATAATTAGAAAACGTTGGATTAAAATATTGATTTTGATCAAGCTATATTACAAAACAGAGCGATTTTATACACGTCATATTTTTTATCCAATGGTTGAAATTATTCAAGCTTACATCTAATGGTAATAAGTATCATTTAAAAAAATATCATCACTCTCCTCATTTAATGCAGTTAGTTTGAAAAATTATCACATCCCTCTTCATTCAATACTATTTCTCTTCTCATTTTTTTCTCTTCAAAAAATATAATTTCTTCACAAAAAATAAATTTATTTTATTGAAAAAATATTATTTTGGTTACCTTCGATAGAAAATTATTAAATTAATTATTTTTTAATATAAAAAAACTTGTAATATGTGATAATTTAAAATATATTATTTTTTTACAAAAGTTGATTACTATTTTTTTAAGAAAATATTTTATTCATATATGAAAACTAAAAATTTAAATTGTTGTTTTGGGTATCCTTAATAGGAACTTAGTTTGAATAATTTTTTATTTATAAATTTTTTTTGAGGAGTTATGGAAATTTTATAATTTATTTTATATAGTGTATGATTTTTTTTTTTACAGTGTGAAAAATATAATTATATAGGAATTTATTATATTATTCTTGTGCAGAAAGACAAAATTATGTGAACCACGTGATATTTCACGTCTCTTCAAACTTTATATAATAGAAAAATTTATTTTTATTTGTTTTATTTCTTAAATTTTAAGTATTTTAATTATAATAATGATTGATTTAAAATTTTAATAATTTATTTAATTTATTTTTATTTTAATATATTATTATTTTTATTAATTACATTTTATGTGCATAAAAGTACAAGTATCATTTAATAATTAAATAAAAATTAATTTAAATATACTTTTTAGAGGTATAAGTTATAGTTAAAAAATGCTTTATTAAAAAATATATTTTAATTAATTTTATTATAAAAAATTGGACGTAATCTCTATTTTTATGTAAATTTTTATTAGTTAAATTATTTATTTTTAATAATTAATTAAAATTACTTTGATGAATAATTATCTTTAAAAAAATTAAATTAATTAAAACGGGTTATCCTAGTGTATATACATACACAGTCATATGCCACACGGATGTTCTCATCGCTTCCCTCCCGCTTCCAACCCTCACTCTCCAGTTCAATTTCCATCTCTCTCTCTCTCTCTCTCACACACAATCTCTCTCTGTATATATAGAATTGTACCGACAAAAACACGTATATATATATATATATATATATATACATGACGACGGCCATGGCAGACGAGTTCTTAGCTCTAGAGCTCATACGCCAACACCTCCTTGGAGATTTCACCTCTACGGAATCCTTCATCTTCAACCTCAGCTTCTGTACTTCTTCTGATATCTCCGATGTCAAACCCGTTTTCTCCTCCGACAACCCCGATCTTTCTCCATCCGGGTCCTCGCTCTCCAATTCTCCCATTCCATGCCCAAAGATCTCCGACGCAGTAAGACCGAATTCAGATTACTTGAATCCAGACCTCGAATTCCTCGAATCGAAGCCCGAAACTGCTGATTCATCGTCGCCGGAAACGCAACCCGACGCGACCGACGGAGCGCCGGAGGGAGATGATTCGGGCGACGACGAGAGGAGGAGCTACAGAGGGGTTCGCCGGCGGCCGTGGGGGAAGTTCGCGGCGGAGATCCGCGACAGAAACCGGAATGGGTCTCGGGTCTGGCTCGGCACGTTCGACACCGCCATTGACGCCGCCAGAGCTTACGACTGCGCTGCTTTCAAGATGAGGGGAAGAAAGGCCGTCTTGAACTTCCCGCTCGACGCCGGAAAGTATGTCACGCCGGCGAACATCGGCCGGAAGAGGCGGAGTGATGGAGCGGCGGAGGGAAGCGAGAAGAGAGTTGGGTTGTCGGGTGGTGACGAGTAAACTGGGTTGTCCGTTAACGCCGTCAAGTTAGGAGGTTATAATGTGTAAAAAGAGCAAAATATTTGGACTTTTACAAGTATTACTTCACAATACCAATCGCTACCAATGGTCATGATATTTATTATTGGGTAAATTATTAATATAAAATTGATTAATTTTTAATTTTTTTTCTTATAAATTATCGGTTGGACTTAAACAAGCAGTTTCCTGATATTTTTTTCTTGAATTATAAACAAATTGAAGGCAAAAGAAAACTATAGGCAAATTAAAGAAATAAATTTAGTAACTTAATTTCATAATTTTCAAAGGTTTTCATATTTTTCCTCACAATAAATTTGTTCAAAAATTCATCATCCAAACGCAGCGCAGTTTTTTGATTGCAGCCATTTATCACTGCAACTAAAGACCATTGATCAAATACGCTCAAAATATAAAAATTATAAAAGCAATAATAATATAATTAAATCTATTTAACAATAACATTTATAAAATGTGCGTGTCTAAAAAGATATTTACAATATATAACATTAGCATTCAAAATCATAAATAGTCTAATTTATACACTATAAATTATAAAATTTCTATAACTACAAATATATATATAATATGTGTGCAAGATTAGAGTTCGTTTGTATATAAAAATACAATAATATTTTGAATTAATGACAAATTTTTAAAAAAACATAATTCTCGTTCAATTCGTTGTCTTTATTTTTATACTTAATTCAAATCACTCATCAAGATTAGAATTTTTATCGTTAATAATATTTTTATCTCTTTGTTAAACTTTATTTTTTTGCCTTTTTTAGCATATAAATGATCTAGAAAATTAAACAATTTAGAATTAGAAGTGGTTAATTGCTTATTTCAATCTCTAATTTGGAGTTAACACACAAAAAAAAAAAAAAAGACAGCATAACCCAAAGGTATCAGCAAGTGTACGGAGCCGAAGCCTAGTTAATTAATCATTAGTTTTTTTAAAAATATTTGTAGTAGAATATATTACTCTTATTGCTACCATTTTTAAGAATAAGGACCTATTTTCAAGGGTAAGTTTTGATTTTGATAGATTTACCTTTTATTAAACGTAGTTTGTAAAGAGTTAGTTATATTTTCAATTGAAAATTTCATAACTTTGATTATATAAATTTATTTTAATAAAATTAATATTTTTAGAACTTATGTATCGAGGTGTATCAAACTAGATCGATATTGAACATAAAATTATGTAAAAAATTGAGAAAATTTTATGTCCCGAATTGAGAATTTTCTCTATTTCGAACTGAAAAAATCATCGACTTCCAAGATTTCTCATTTTGCAATTCTTTATTGTATAAGTAGTAATGATTTGATAAATTTGAAAATTATATAAATTTTAAAATCAAAAAATTCTTGAAAATCAAGTGTATGGTTCCTAACTTAGCATCCAAGCTCAAGAAAACGATTTATTTTACAGCATTCAACAAGTTAAACTAGGCACTAAGAGCTTTGGTTTGAAAAGTGTGACAGCATGTAAAAGTGCTAATAGCAATGCTATGTACCTAAAAATAAAATTTTAAAAAATACTCAGAATGTAATTTGAATTGTTGAGATTTACTTGAAGTGTATTTTCATTCTATTAAATATGAATTTTAACCATCCAAATCATATTCTGAGTGCTTTTATAGGTTTTGTTTCTGGGTACATAACATTACTGAAGAGTTAAAATATGAGTAGAGAAAAAAGTCAATTTTCAAAGAAGTCAATTGGATCATTTAATCGTATATAAGGAGGTTGACATGTAAATGACACTTTATTTAATAATGACTTAGCTTTGATAACAAAAATTATAACTAATCCGACACGTGAGACGTCTTGTTTGGTAATTTAATTTTAAATTAGATTTTTTTTTACCTAAAGTCATTTTAAACTCAAAAAGTTAAAAGTTTATTTGAGAGAGGTATGGGGTAACTTTAAGCAAAAAAATTAAAGTAATTTAAAGTCAAAACACAAGAAATTTTGCTTAAAATTGATATAATTTTTTTAAAATTATTTTTAAATAATTTTATATTCAAAATAGATTATGTTTGATAGATTTCGACGAATACATTTTAAAAATATAATTTTTATAAAAAATAAATTTGTATAATAAAAATTTTAATATTTTTAAAAAATATAAAATAAATTTATGTAAAAAGCAAATCAAACGCGAAAATGACAAATGACCAGAATGCCCTTACCGGAACAAGTGATCACTATGCTGCTTAATCTTATCTGAAAATCAACTGCGAAAATGACATCAGACTTATTCATCTAGTTGCAATTGGGGCCCCTTTTGGTTGAGCTACTTGCCACAAGGAATGGGGGAAGCTGCTCTACAGCAATGCACATCATTGTATTGGGTGGGCTTTATGATTTAATTTTTAAATATATTTTTATGATAGAATTCATTCATTATGTAGAGCTCGTCGATTTTGTTTTTCACATAAAATTTTAGATTGATCTGATAGTTGTAACTAAGTGATTGAATAGCATTTTTTAACAATTTTTTTAAAAAAAATTATAATTTCTTTTCATTTATTGGTAAAATAATATTATCCGATCATCTAGTTACACGTATTGGATTAACTTTTTATGCGTATAATAAACTCGACAAGTTCTACCTAATAAATGAATCCGATCATAAAATTATAGTAAAAAATTAAACTAGAAACTCTGCACAACACCCTCCTGGATTCCTTTGCACAAAGCTTTGTTCCAAATGATAAGCACCAAAAATGCAAGTTGAGAATATTGGAAAAAGACACACAAGATAAGATATTTGAGTTCAATCTATACAGTACTTATCTAAGTTTCCTTGTTTAATATCACACTTATATGTCTAGGAGCTTGATTTTTAAAAGGTTTAGTATCTATTGGGTTTAATATTTTTTATATCGTTTTTTTTTTGTATATAGTATGATTTTTCTTTGCATTATCTCAAATAAGTATATTTTCTAGATTTATAGCCATGAAAAATCAAAAAAGTAAAAAATTAAATTAACAAAAAAATAAAAAAGTTCAAATAATATGAAAAATGTTAACTTAACATATTTTTTGCCTTTTTTTTATAGCTTTTTTGTCTTTGAGCTTTCTTCGACTACCCCAAACATACATACTTTTTAAATTCATCTCATTAAAAAAAATTAAAAAATAAAAAATTAAACAAAATATAAAAAGAAAAACCAAAAAAACTATAAAAAAATCATTAGGCTTTTTAGACCAAACATTTTTTAGATAAAAAAGTTAAAATGTTTGAGATAATTTCATTAGGGTAGCTTTTTCATTTTTTTAGTTTTTGTTAAAAATATTTAATTTGTCATTATTTTATATTTTTAAGTTGTAGTGGTTAAAATATTTATATGGCCTTTTTTTTATTGCTGATATTAAAGTTAACTTTGTAACTAAGAGTATTATAGTCATTACAAAAAAAAATTAGCGTGCTTGCGATATCCATAAACTTTTTTTCTTGTAAAAAGAGATTGAAATATATTAATAAGCCTTCTAGAGATACCAAACATTATAGCTTAAAAGTTATTTTTTTAGAAAATTTTTGACAAAGATCAAAATATCAATTGATATTTAAAGGTTAGTCATATCTAATTTTTTTTAAAATAAAATTAGTCCCACAATATTAATATTTACTGAAAATATCCTTAAATTAAATTTTCAAAAAATTTTATTGGCTAAATCTCTTCTTAAACGGGAATAAAAAACTTTGCCCCCAAATTCTCGTGCCTCAGCCACCATAACCCTAGCTCCTAGTCGTCTTTATCCTCAGTCGCCGTCAACGCTGTTGTCGTCGTTGGGACATCACCGTTATCTCCGTTGTTGCCACCGTTAATCTCAATGTCATCGTCGTCTTCCCTTGCCGTTACGATTATCATCAATTGTCCTTGTTGTCATCATTCCTTGCCATCACCATTAATGACTATCAAAATCTCACATTTTTCATTACCATTACTACTTAGCACCAAATGTGTTGCAGAGTTTTTAATTGATATATTTATCACTTAGGGCGCTATAGTAAAAGATATAATTGATTAATGTATCAATTAGATATGTTAAAATTCATAATTAAGATGTGACTAATAAATTTATCAGTTACTACTTTGCACCAAGTGTGTTGTAGAATATTTTATTGATACATTTATTAGTTAAGATACCACAACACAGATGTACCTAATAAATGTATCAGTTAAAAATTTTGATTCGCCGCCTTACTCTCTCGCACCTCTAATTTGCCACTTTGTTTGACCTTACATAAAAAATTTCATCCATTAAAAACCCTAAAAGTGACAATAGTGAACAAAGTCGGTGATGGAAGGACGAAAGTGATAGAGAACGACAGTGAGAGAGAATGATGACTTGCCCTCTAGGGGTGTCCAAAAATTCGAAAAAATCGAAAAATAGGTCCAAATCGGACCAATCCGTGCGAATTGGTTTGGTTTTACTTTGAGTTAGTTTGGTTCCGATTCTAAAAATATGTAAACCGTAGACTACAGATTGGTTCACGAATTTTAAGCCACGATTCCAGTTTAGAACCGAATCGGACCGAAATATTTAATTCTTTAGGACATAAGCTTGATTTAAGCAACATATTGTCAAAAGCTCCAATTGAAATTGTTGTGGACCATCTTAGGCGCGGGTGGAATTAGAACATAATCTCAATTTTCGTAACAAATTGTAAAAAACTTCAATGGAAGCTGTTGTGGACCATCTTAGGTACGGGTCCTCACATGTATTAGAATATAATATCGTACTGTGCCATGTGGTCGATGACCACCAAATAATGTGTTCGTGAATTGTATGTTAAAACAATGAGAACGTTTTTACCTTAGTGGAGAAGATTGTAATATCCCAACTGAAAGATGGCATCCCAAATTGAAAAAAGTTGTGAAGGGCACGTGATATATGTAAGCGCATTTGAGATACATAATAACTTTGACAAGTTGGTACAACTAAACGAAGATGGCACAATCGAACTGAGGCTAATGAGCCATTCAGAACAATGGGTCGACTCATTTTAGTATGACCATTTATTTTCGTCGATCATGTGGGCCTGAACGAATAAGTGTGGGCCGACCACTCCGACACGTTTGGCCAAGCTCATTTCCCATTCTGGAACAAATTAACAAGGACAAGATGTGACACACAATGATTTAAACTAGTAGAGGGGTATAACCGAACCATGCGGGAGGAGTATTTCGAAAATTAGGGACATGAGGAATAACCAACCCTAATTTCAAAATTTTGATACCAAAAATGCAATTCCACAATACCACCTCATACGACACGATGAAATTTGCTGCAGGCCTCGTTTGGTAAAAGCTCCATCTTCAACTAACTGTTGCTCGTTTTCCCACTAAAACTTGCTAAACACCAGATAAAGTGGCAAATTAAAGTTCATTGCTCAATTTGTTTTGGCAACAAGTTGGACAACCGCGGCCACCAAACTGTGAGTTGAGGGATAGTTTTCCTCGGATTCTCCTTTGACATTTAAATAACTCCAGACAGAGAGAGAGCACACAGAAGACACAGGGATTCATAAAATACAAGAATGCCTCATTTCCATTTGATTGATAGAGAGAGTGTGTGTTCATGTACATTGGCAGGTATAATGAAATAAATAAAATCTCTTATAGTAGCATCTTTAGCCATGGTTTTTGGTAGAGTGATCATTGAGAGCCTTGATTTTTCAACCTGCAACCGAGGCATTAGTGCAACTCTTGTGATATCCAAAGAACGAAGAAAATAAAAGAAATGAAAAGAAAGATTTTGGTAAGAGGGACATATGTAAGGTTCGTAAGATACCAATTCAAGCCCCGCTGGAGATGATGAGCATCTAAATAAGAAAATGATCAATCATATGTTGTATGACATCTGCACCTTCTGAATGCATGTAATGATCTTTGACCTGTGAGATATTGTCCAAAGAGGAATCACCTTCATTTTAGACCATAACAATAATTTATTTTCTTAAAGAAAAAAATAATAAGAATTTCTAAAGACGTTTTTTTTAAACAGAGTTGTCATAAGAAAGGTACGGAAGATAAGATTTAAGAATCAGGGACCCAAGGTCCCAAACGATATTCGCAAATTCAGGAGCTTTGCCATCAACCACGTGATAAAAACACATTTTAGCTCCACTTGATTTTTTTGGACTTTCAGAAAACAGGCTGGTAATGAAGCAATTGAATAATATGAAAAATTAAAATCAAATACACCCCAAAACAGCATTTAAGTCCCATCTCCACAAATTTCATTTTTGGATAAAACAGCTTGAGTTTTTATGCACTTTCACCTTTATTCGGGATTCATACTCAAAAAACCATTTGAAGTAGTGGGTAATTTTTTCTATCCCAACTTGTTCTATACACTAGCTAAGTCTCTAAACAATGGACACGATGCCCAAGAATGCATGGGATCAATCAAACTGCTATTACAAATTTTTGTAAATAACCTTGTGAATATTGAAATTGAATTGATTTGTCAAACTAGCCAAGCCTCCTTGTTTTTGGACAAAGCACCACAAATATGAAATATCTTCTCCTTGTTGAATGACCGTAACTAATAATGAAGCTTATATCCTCTAAAGGGATCAGGATGCAGAGCCAGTGGAGTGGAGTGTGTGCTTTGGATATGCTTCGGAGCAAACCGTGTATCTTTGGCTTTAGTTAAGGTAAGGGACCATGAGTCAGAGGATGGATGCTAAGGTGAAGAGTCATTTGGCCAAACCGAGGGAAGGACCAAGTGCGTTATCACAACTCCAAGGAGGATGCTCCTGTGAAACTAAGTCTCACGTCCCTAAATACAGAAGTAATGTATTGCATATAATCGTGAGTGCGCCCTCTTCTCAATAACTGCATGTAACTGCTTCACAGCTCTCGATATACACTCGCTCTATATAGCTAAGGGAGGCTGAGGATATGTAGGTCAGTGAACCATATTTGCCGCTAGGAGATTGTCTCCAAGTGCTTATGATGCAACACCAATATATGAGAAAAAGAGAGATCAGGAATTAAGAGAAGAAGAGAAGAGATTAGGAGGAAGAAGTAAGAAAAGGGAGGGAGAAATTACACGAATTATCAACTCAAATTCTTATTCATCAATATTTGATTAATACAGTAATAAGAATCATATTTATAGGCCTAAATCCTAATTAAAAAAATAAACTTGAATCCTTAATTATAGGAAACAAAAATATCCTAAATAATATAATATCCTAAATAATATACTATAAGAAAAGTAAATAAACTCTAATTCCAATAAAATACAATTTCATATGTTGTGTGCATCATTCTCCTCCACTAAGAAAAAGAACTCGTCCTTGAGTTCGGCTAAAAGTACTGAATGCAATCATGCCAAATAATCAAGTAGTGTGAATAAGTCAACTGTTTCAGGTTCTGCTTGTGCCAATGAATATTGAACGTGAACTTGTTTACAAAATCCACAAAACAACACTTAATAACCCAAAAAAAGTCTTCAATTCTCACAAAATCAATCCAGTCGATTTGGACGGGAGAAGCGATTGGTGGAGAAGACAAAGTGACTGCATGCTTATTATGAAGCGACTTCGCAGATGATGGAAGCATTTCCTGTAAAGGAATGTCATGCACGACCGTAGTTGGAGGAGAAGGAACATCAGCATTTGACTTGAGAGCTTCAAGAGATTCCTCGTCAGATGAGAACATTTGCTGAAAAAGAACATCTTGGTCTGCCATGACAAGAGGAGTGGGAGGGGCATGGTCATGTAATGCAGAAACGAGACGAGGTGGTAATGGATCTAAAAGCATAGTGAAACAAGGTAGCTCAGTAGGCACGGAGTTGGAAGAGACCTCACTTAACATCCTCTTGTTTGGGGCAAACATGCAATAACAAGGTAGTCCATCATTATTTTTAAAGATAATGGTATTAATTATCGTTCTCATGATAAGCAGCACGAAACTCGTTCATCTACAAATAACCAAGTAACACATGCATATAAGTCATAGGAAGAACATCACATCAAATTTCATCAAAATAGTTACCTATCTCGACATGAACCAAACTCATGTGGGAGAGTTAAAAAAGAGAGTGATCAAGCCCAAACAGATGATAGGGGTGGTTGGAGTTCTGGCTTAAGGTGCATCCTAGAGACACATTTTTCAGATACCGCATGCATTGAATATCCCGCATCTATAACCATTTTACAAACCTTATTAGCGCACCGAAGAAAAGCATGAAAATTATTAGCATGCATCTATACTCCATGCGAGAGGTTCAAGAAGAAAATTAGATAAAAGATATTATTTTTTTACTCTCTTCTTTTTTTTTTGACTTGTTTTTTTTTCACTCTTTTTTGACTTTTAAAACTTTTTTTTAACTCTTTTTTTGCTTTTCTTCCTCTTGTTTTTTCTCTTTTTTTCTTTTTTTTTTCTCCCCAAAAATTTGACAAGTTAAAGCTGTGCTCAAAGGAGTTCCCTGGGATATAAAAAGGTGGAAGCAACAAATTTCTCAAGTTGATGGGAGTTGGCAAAAGAAATAGTCTTTCGACTAATGGCGAAGATTTCGTGTGACAACAAACAACGTTGAGAAAGTTCTAGTGGATTGATGGAAGTGGAAGGTGGAGGCATTACTGGGAATAGATCGGAAGGTAATGATTTTTTTTTTTTTGGCTAGAAATAAAGGGAAAGGTCGTGGGTGGGTTTATGGTTTGGACTTGGGCTTTTAATAAGTGACTGGATTGGGGTTAATTTTGGCCAATGGGCTGGGTTTATTATAAGGGGATTGGTAATGCTTTGGGACGGGTTGGATGGTTAACCAGGGCCAGGGAAAAAAACAGTGAGCTGGTTTTATATATATATATAACGGGTTTAGTATTGTTTTGGGTCGTGTTGGATGATTATTATCAGATAGGGGAAAAAAACAAGTCGGGCCAAAAGGGTTTTAGTTAGTTATTTGGGTCAGGTATGGGTCGAGTCAGAATTGAGGTTTCCTTCCTCGTGGCCAGCACAGGAAACAGAAGGGCCTTCTAGGGTTTGACTGAGGTGGTGATTGCACGAGGTGGTGGCTGCGACGACGCGATGGTGTTGACTGCGTCGATGGTCGACGACTGCATCAGAGTTGATGTAGTTACTGGGGAGAATGACAGTGGCGACTGATGGTGGAGACAACGCAAATTGAAGCCAACGACTGGCGGCGATGGTGTCGTCGATCGTCGATGGTTTACGATGGGAGCGGTGGTGCCTGGAGTTGGCGTCGATCAAAGGCAGTGGCGTGAGTGAGGCACTAGCTTTGTCGAACGACGTCGCTAGTTGCAACTGCAAGGGTTCTAACGGCTTCAACTCTATTGACGTCTAAGGTTTCGAAGAAAGCCAACACAAGTCTGGACTTCCATAATGGCCAGGAATGACGACAACAACTGGTGATGAATAGCAAGGCAACATATCGAGATTTCTTCTTATACCAATAATACAGCACCAATAGATGAGAAGAAGAAATATTAGAGATTAGGATAAGAAGAAGAGAAATTAGGAAGAACAAGACAAAAAGGTGAGAATTATATGAATTATCAACTCAAATATGTATTCATCAATATCTAATTATTACATTAATAAGACTTTTTATTTACAGGTCTAAATCCTAATTTTAAAAAAAAACTTAAATCCTTAACTAAAGAAAAAAAATCATATTCCTAATAAACTAGAAAGTGAATAAAATAATGTCCTAAATAATATCCCAATATTATAAGAAAAGGGAATAAACTCTAATTTCAATAAAATACAATTTCATATATTGTCCACATCAGCATAGGCTCGAGGTTAAGGCACCACTTTCTTGGCCGGCATAACATGACCTTTTAGGGGAGCTACTAGAACACATGATGCTATATAGTGAGCCCATGTGACCTCACGAGGCTAACACGTGGGACCAAACCATGTGAAGGGGGTGAAACGACTCGTTGCACGACCAAGGGGACACATGTCCCATGAATATCAAATAGTGCAATCATTTATCCAAAATGGTGAAGATACATGAAGTTTCCAATTCTTTCCCCTTTTTATGCTACTCAAAAAAATAAAAAGCCTTTTCCATTTTTACAACATTTATGATCATCTGGTTAAGCAAAGAATTCTTGGTTTCTAGGAGCTTTCACGTGCTCACACTTCTCTAGGTTTGGGGTGTCCCATTTCTTGTTAAAGCAATATGACAAAAAAAAAAATCAATACATTCTTCATTCTTGTTTCTTGAGTCCAAATTCAACTTGTGTCCTTGCAAACTAACAAGTATTCAGCTACCATCCCTTGTTACCCATATTCCAGTCTATGCACATGAATATATTTTTCTTGTAATATATATATGCTGACCCCATCATATTAGTTGTATCTCCTCTCCAACTATGCCAAAAACCATACTATACTAGTAGGTGAGAAAGACCTGAACTAGAAATGTAGATTTTATAGATCTTCTCATGCAGGAAAATTTTACCTTGCAATTTTAAGGAGAAAATTCCACCATAGCAATGAGAAATGAGGGGGAAAAAAATCACCCAGAGATAATCAACAAGCAAAGATATCTACACTGCTCAGAGAGAGAGAGAGAGAGAGAGAGAGAGAGAGCTACCTGAATCACGCTATGAGCAGAAAACCTCAGTCTGCTACTATGAAAACTAACGTCTACCTTTTCCCACGACACATGTGATAGGCCCGTCACAAGTTCCTCTGAATAGCCGAGTCAAAAGAGAAGTTTAGTTCCGTGATACCAAGTACAAGTAGAAATAAAACCAACAAAACATTAATAAATGCAATGACCCATTGAGCAAGAATGTTAACCTCAAATAGCAACAGCTAGTACCCAAAACTAGACTTAAGATGCCAAAAATGATGTCTGTTGAATTACACGTTACTGAACATACCAACCTTCTAGTTTGTCTGACCCATCATCTTCCACTACAATGGGCTCACACTGCTCAGTATCATATGCATTACAGTGTTCTTCATATACAATATGTGGATATTTTTCATGCAGACAATCCTCCCACTGAAGAACAATATAATGTTAGGTCATTGAACTGCAACCAGAACTTAAAAGCACTATAATAATATGCACACTAAAGATGATACCTTGGGAAGTTCGCTATTACGTCTAATTGATGATGTGCTCCAGCCCACAATATCTAAATAGTATTTTATAAAGGAAAATAAAGAAAATATAGTTTCTGTATCTATATAAAACTACAAGCTACATTTATGGTACAACAGGATACGGTCATAGCCAACATTTGAATATGCCACTCGGCGTTTGAATGAACGCAATGCAGACCTGCATCAATCATTGATTTCCATATTAATAATTGCATGCTATAAGCCTTACTGATGATTGACATCTAAAGAAAGCCAGGATCTGAAAGAACAATTTACTTAGAAATGGGCTCAAGCAATATACATGAAGTAATATTCGCCATAATCTTCCACCATGCGTTTGAGTAATGGAGGTTTTCCATTATCATCATCGGCAAGAAAAAGGTGCTGGCCCGTTTGCCTAAAAATCCAATGAACAATGCGACCAGCAGCTTTCTCAAAGGCAGTTACACCGAAAAGAAAGGGTACCTGTGTACAGAAAGCAAATTAACCAAAAGGGGAACAAATGGATTCTACTCTATCCACCTCTACTTCTCCATCACGATGTGTTTAGCAATTTGTGATTTGTGGAAAAATAAACCGAATGTGTCTTAAGAGAGCTTATAAACGCACAAACTTTTTGCTTAGTACACCAACAAGTACAAGTACTTGTGCATCTTGTACAAGTGCTTCAATCCATCCAGTGGGTGTACTAAGAAAAAAAGTGTGCATCTAGAAGCTCCCATTAGAAGATAGATTCGATCTTTTAAAGAATATAGTAGTTTGGGGTGGCAATAACTAAATTTAGTAAGGGTATATATGAAAATAGTTTTATTTTTATAGGTAAAATAGAAATATCAAAACTTGTGGGGGCACTAATTAAATTTATTAAGGGAGTACTTGAAAACATTGTTCTTTTTAGTTGAATAGTAAAATATGAATTTAGTGTTTAAAAGAGGAATAAGAAGTGATATGAAAAAAAGAAATGAGATAAAAAAAAAAGAATTAAGGAGAAGTTAGCCAACTTCACCCACACATACTTATATATTATTAGGTCAAAGATAAGTACAAAAATGCCCATCAGAATATAAAACAAAATAGAAAAGAACACTCTTAACACTCCCCATCAAGCTGGAGCATAGATATCAAACATGCCCAGCTTGATAAGCAAGCGATAAAAGATAGAACGCAACAGTGGCTTCGTAAGAGTATCACTCAATTGGTCTTCCGATCGAATAAAATGAGTGGCAATCTGTTTATGCAATAACAAATCCCGAATAAGTAACAATCAACCTTAATATGCTTATTGCGCTTATGGAACACCGGATTATTAGTAATAAAAATAGCAGCTTGATTGTCACAAAACATTCGTATGGAAAGTGGAATAGAAACGCCAAAATCCCAAAGAAAGGAGAACGAACCCACAACATTTCAGAGGCAGTGTGAGCATGGCCCAATATTCGGTCTCAACACTTGAACGAGCCACCACACTTTGTTCCTTACTGTGCTAAATAACTAAATTGCCACCAATCATGGTACAATATCCAGATGTAGATTGCCTATCAGAGTGATTACCAGCTCAATCAGCATCACTAAACCCGGTAACGGTAAAAGAATCAAGGGGTTGATATAGCAAGCCACGGTCTTGGGCACTCTTCAAATAACATAAGATGCGATAAACAGCTTCAAAATGTGGCTGACAAGGAACATGCATAAACTGGCTCACAACACCAACATAAGTAATGTCTGGGCGAGTGATAGTGAGATAGATTAACTTGCCAATAAGGTGCCAATAACAACCAATATCATAAAAAATATCGTCATTTTTCAGCATACAAGTTTAACAGTAGAGCTCATGGGAGTATCAACTGACCGAGCACTGAGAAGTCCAATTTCAAAAAGAAGGTCAAGCACATTTTCGTTGACAAAGAGAAATGCCCTTAGAAGAACAAGAAACCTCAATCAATGCCCTTAGAAGAACAAGAAACCTCAATCCCAAGAAAATAGCAAAGAGCACTCAATCCTCAGTATGAAATTGTGTGGCCAGGTGGGTTTTCAGATCAAGAATGCCAACAGCATCATCACCCGAAAGAAGAATATCATCAACATATACAATCAACACAATAGTGCCTCTAGAAGAGTGAAACATAAATACAGAGTGATCAGATGTAGAACGTTAAAAGTTATAGGTAAGCACAATTGAACTAAACCGATAAAACCAGGCACATGTGAATTATTTTAAACCATAATGTAAATGACACATAAGATGAGCACTACCAACAACACTATAGCCAAGTAATTGGTCTATTTATACCTCTTTCTGAAGGTCTCCATGAAAAAAAACATTTTTAATACCAAGCTGATATAAAGGCCAAAAATGACTAACCGCAACAGAGAGAAGGATCCGAACGGAATTAAAATGAGCCACACGGAAAAAGTTTCTAAGTAAACAACACTGTAGGTATGAGCGTATCCCTTAGCAACTAACCAAGCCTTGAGGTGCCCAATAGACCCATTAGGAAGATATTTCATGGTGTATACTCAATGACAACCCATGGCTTGCTTCCTCAGTGGAAGACAAGTGAGCTCCCGAGTTTGGTTTTGATGAAGAGCCCTCATTTCCTCATTCATAGCATGTTTCCATCAAGACAATGACATGACCTGTTTATAGGATGAAGGAACAGAAATAGACGACAAGATAAAAGCAAAGAAATAGAAACAGAAGAAAAGACGATCATAGGACAGAAAAATAGCAATAGATTGTTGAGTACATGCACGCTTACCACGATGCAAGGGAATAAGCAAGTCAAAAGAGGCAGAAGTAGGGGGTGAGGATGCGGGAGGCTTAGCCAATTAAGATGACGAATCCAGGCCATAAGAGAAAACCTGTCGAGCACGAGATCGCTAATATACCTACAAATGAAGAGTAGATAAAGAGGAAGGAGAGGGCATATAAGCAAGTAAAGGTAGAGTAGAAGAAGAAGAAGACTCCACATCACGACAACATATGATATCAAATGACAATGGGGAACTGGAACAAGCAAAGAAATGGGTTGATTTGAAGAAGGTGACATCGACATTAACAAAATACTGTCAAGGACTCGGGGTGATAACAATGATAACTATTTTAAATATGAGAGTAGCTAAGAAAAACACACTTTTGAGCCCATAGGGGATAATTTATCGTGACCAGGATCAAGAACATGAACAAATGCAATACAAGCAAAAACCCTAGGAGTGAGAGGGAAAGGCGAGGAGGTCGGATATAACAAGGAAAAATGAGACTGGCCATTGAGAGCAACATAAAGCATGCGATTAATAAAAAAGCAAGCAGTAAGAACGGCATCACCCTAAAAAGGCCAAAACTGTTTTGATACTGTGGTGTGAAACAATAAAATACGAGCAACATCACCCTAAAAGCAACACCGTTCTGTTGAAACGTGTAAGCACAAGTAGTGTGATAAATAATATCACGAACAATACAAAAATAAGCAACGCTAGATTGAAGATATTCTAGAGCATTATCATATCAAATAACCTTGAGATATTTGCCAAATTGAGTATAAATTTCATTATAAAAGCGAGAGAGTAAAAGGTAACTCCAATCGACTTTCAACAAAAACAATCTAGTCATGTGAGAATAGTCATTAGCAAAAATAACAAAATAAGAATATCCATTATTACTGGGAGTTCGAGAATGACACCAAATGTCTGTATGGACTATATCAAAGGACTCTTATTGACGACTACGACTACTAGTACGAAAAAAACTACGGCGATGCTTTTCTAACTGACAAGTTTCACAATAAAAACCATACACGACTCAAATTAGGAATAGCCAACTTAAGCTTAACTACAAATGGGTGGCCCAAACGTAAATGCCATTGAAGAGGAAAAACTGTAGCACTCAAAGCAGAGGAAATAGCAGAAGACGAATCAACATCAAGATAATAGAAGCCATCCATCTTATGCCCCAAACCAATCATCTTCTTCGTCTAGAGGCCCTAAGAAGCACAAAAAGTGGGAGAATGTTATTGAACAATGTAAAGCTTTAGTTAGCTGGCCAACAGAGAGTAAATTAAAAGAAAAATTATGAATATAGAGACTAGAAGGCAAAGAGATGAATGGAGATGGATGGAGAACACACATCCCATGCATAGGTCGAAATGAACCATTAGTTAAAATGATATGATGTGTGATACGAGTTAAATGAGAAGAAAGTGATGGATTACCAGACATGTGAGAGCTAGCACCCGAATCAAGGACCCATGAAGGAGATGTAAAAGCCACACATACAATATTACCTGAATTGGCTAAAGTAGCTGTGAAAGATGAAGGTAAAACAGATCGCAATGTTTGGACAATCTCGCAAAACTGGATAGTGAGAGCATTATGAGAATTAGAAGAGGAAGACGCCAAATGGTAAGACGCAGGAGAAATATGAGACTGAGATGGGAGATCAGTAACTTGATTTATGTAATCGAGTTTACTATACTTAGCCTAACAATAAGGTTCAGTATAGTTAGTTCCAGCACATTGATCACATTTTCTATCACCACGACCACTACTACAACCACCACCTCGAGAATCTCCACAAAAATTATGGCCACCACGATTACTGCGTCCATTATCGTGGAAAGAACCACGACCTCCGTTGGTAAAAATTAAAGTAGAAGATTCAGACGCAGACTGACAAGCAGAAGGACTGGGTGTATCAATAGATTGGCCTAACGAGGAACGTAGCAACCACGAATATGCATTAGACGCAGTAGAGAAAGTCTCACTAGCCAGTATTTGATCCTTAAACCCACGAAGATCGGAATCTAAATTAGAAAGTAAGAGGCAATCATGAAATCCTCCCATTAGCGCTTTTGTTGCTATAAATCAGTAGTGAAATGACGATATTGTAATAACTGATCCCAGAAATTCTTGAACTTGTTGTAATATTTAGACAAAGGTTTCCTAACTTGTTTGGTTGCAAAAATCTGCTCATATAGCTCATAAATATGGGATACATTACTCTGATTTAAGAAGAAGTCTGCAAGAGAGTCTTAGATTTGCTTAGAAGTATTATAGAATTTTACTGTAGTAGCAATATGAGGCTCAAACTATGCCACAGTCAATCCATAACAGCATAATCAACTGTTTTCCAACTAGAAAGAGTAGGATCCTCGTTGGGTGGAGGGGAATCAGTGATATACTTCAACCACTGTTTGCCTTTAAGAAAAATCTTAAAGACTTGTGCCCAGACTAAATAGTTAATAGCATTAAAGCATTTAGAAGTAACACATCGCAGCAAGTCGTCATCTTTAAAATCAAGAATCATTGTCTCGGCCATAATACCTCAAAAAAAAAAATGTAATCAAACCAGAAACTTGCTACTCAACAGAAATCAACCAGAAATCAACCAAAAACACGCAAAGAAGTGAGCAACTTGTGATGCAAACTCAAGAAAACCAAGTTTGACGCAAAACCAAGACAACCAGTTGAAGAACACCACACCAAATCACATGAACAACAAGAACAAAAGGGCCAAAGTTGAAAAAAAAAACCAAGACAACTAGTTGAAGATGGCAGAAGGGTGAAGTTGAAAAAGCAAAAACCGACATTCAAACGAGTCAAAAATCGACTAGAAACCTTCCATAATCACCAAACAAGCATAGATCTGACATGAAGAGGGAGATTCAACACCTATAAGATGAAGCTCGACCACCAAAAACCAAGATCGAAGTCGCAAGGTACAGATTGAAGCCTGTTTTGAAAAATCGAAAATTTTGATCAAGGCGATCTGAACAAAAGGAGTGGCGTTCATCGCTGTCCGTACAGGTGCTGATGTCATGCTAATATCATCGTACAGATGATGACGTCATCACCAACAATTATCTCTGGTAAAGTAAAGTCAACAAATTTCCACACCACCAAGTCATGTTTTTTTTAAATTGCCTCAAGTTTCCCTTCCCTGACCTGATCTAAAGGAACCAACACGCAAAGCGTGAACATTACCTACCCTTTTAGTAAATCACATACATCTCTTCAAACTATTGATTTCAGCAATTTATGACATGATGAAAAGCAAGGAATATACCTGCTTATTACCCCTTGAACCAAGATGAGGTGTAGCAACAGTAATGAAGTTCATAGGCTCTAAACCACCTATTGTACCCTTTGATTCCCCTACAGACGATGTAGACAATACAACCTTCGCATCATCCTTTCTGGGAGGTCTAAACAATCTCCCAATGGCATATCTTGCTACTACTCCTCCAACTGAATGTGCAACAAAGGAGATCTTACGTAGATTGGGTCTCTGTTTAATCACGTGGAGAACCTGGAATTTATGCACTCTGTAAATATCAAACTGCATGCTAGATGTGTTGTTTTGAAAAGTAAGCAGATTTAGAACTTAATTTCAAATACTGAAGAAAAAAAAACATGTCAAAAAAACATAAACGAACCTCTCCTGCCAATCGCTCACCCATTACATCCACACCATCTAATGTCAACAGAGCCATATTTCGTTCACTACCTGAGAAGCAGGTAAACAAACTTGAGTTTTGGCCAAGATGTCAATCGTTACATTGACGCCTATATTCAGGCTACAGTATCACTGATTTCCGGAGAAAACATAGTTGAGAAAAGTTGCCTAAAATTCTATTACAATTCAAAGTCATTGTGAAGCATGAATAATATATTCAACAGACTAATGAACCATGAATTGTGTCAACCCACACCAAAGCCCATGTTGAGCCAATATTTGACCCATTAGTAAAGCTCATAGCTGCTGAATGTTTAGGCAACCAAATTTATAGGTAATGGTGCACCCAACAAAAAATAAATATACTTCTCAAAGATAAAAAAGGACAACTTCTTTCTAAAGCTTTAAGCTCTGAGATTTGAGGTAGAAAAATCCCCTCAACATTTAAAAAAAACATAAATGAAATACACCCAGGATAGTTTTACTACTTTCATTTCTAATAATTTTTTTTGGGGAGACAGGGTCAGATAAATTAGAACAGCTATCCTGTGACCTACAGAGCACATTAATCTACAGTTCACCCCACCCTTTTCTTTTTCAGAAGCAGTTTACAGTTTACAATAATTTAGGCACTTGCGACAAACTCTACTTTAGACATAAACCAAACCAAACTAAGCATTGTGTCCCAATTAACTAGCACCGACTACATAAATCTTTTTGCCATTCTACTATGTTAAAGGCTATATATTCAGTTTGATTCAATAAACACGTATCCTTTCTTACTACAACCACCTATGTCAATTCAGTTCTTACTCTCCCCCTACGATTTCCATTAACAGTAAACTTATTACCTTTTTCACTATTGATCTGCCAGTCTACTTCATATGTATCCAAACCTGACATCTACCATTTCACAAATGTTTTCATTTTTTATTTTATCTTTTTTAATCTTACCACACTTCCATATCAATATTTTCATTTCAGCAAGGCTTATTTTGGGTTCATTTGGTTCCAACTTAAAGCCAGGTTTTTAGCCTTTTTGCTAAAAGTCAAAAAGTCAATGGTCAAATCACAACTTTTATCTGTGTGCATGGTGGCTTAAAGCCACTAAATTGACTTTTTGCATGTTTGGCTTAAAAGTCAAAAAAAAAAGAAAAAAGCTTAGCTTTATGTGATGTTTTTTAGTAGTTCAACATCTTGTCCCATCGCATCGTTGGCTTGTAGTAGTCCTATAAATTTTTTCTTTCAATTTGTAAGTATCCTTCGTATCTAGAATCACTACTACGCTTAAGCCAACCAATTTTGGTTATATGAGTTACATCATTCGCAATCTATCTATCCTTATTAATTATCAAATTTAGCTAATAAAAACATTCATTTTTAGTATCTTATAATTTTGAGTCTTTACTATTAGGGCTTATTTGGTATGCTGGATGAAAATGGATAGGATAGGATGGATAAGTAATACTGTAGGTCTTACATTTTTTTTTTTAATACCAGGGTATTATGGAATTGATTGTATTTACAGTGAAAATTTTGATTTATATTTGGTTAGGGTGGGATAAAGAATGGGATAAGAGTTATAGAGTTATTTTTTACCGTTAAAAAATGATGGAAGATAATTTGAAACCTGGTATTAATAATACCAAGGGGGACATGGTATTATTAATATCATGAATAGGATATTACTAATCCGGCATTTGCCAGATTATTAGTCACAATCTCGGGATACAAACGCGGGATAACTAATCCTATGAGACAAAATCAAATTTGTGGGGCCCCAATCCATGTTTCCCAATCCAATCTGGCTCCTTCCCAATCCGGCAATCCAAATATGCCCTTAGTACTTCTACTATTACTAAATTTATGTTCCATATATACAGTTTTATTTATATTTATTTAAATCATTTTGACTCTAATGCTTTTCTCTAAAATTTTAATTTAGCATTAATTTCTCTCATAGTCTCATTCACTAGGACAATATCATTTGCGAACAATATACACCATGAAACACCATCTTAAAT
Source organism: Heliamphora exappendiculata (assembly GCA_034768845.1). Taxonomy (NCBI): domain Eukaryota; kingdom Viridiplantae; phylum Streptophyta; class Magnoliopsida; order Ericales; family Sarraceniaceae; genus Heliamphora; species Heliamphora exappendiculata. The sequence goes on from JAOTRH010000001.1 coordinate 7,054,621, forward strand.
ATATAGTCAATTCATCGATAACTAAGACAAGACGATAATGACTAAAGCTAATATTTGGTTTCGTACTATTGCAATAAAACTTCATTTATTTATCCTGAATAATCTAATTCCAGTAATAGTTCCAATCATAGATATCTTTTATCACGTCAATGTATCATTTCATCACTACCTTCATCTACAAGGCTCACCCTATTATATCTAAGTTTACAAAAATCATATGAAAACTTATGCTCTTCTCTCTCTACTTTTTTTTATTAATCTCCTTAGTAGGTGAATTATTTCCATAATTGATCTATCATGCATAAATAGAAACTAATTCTTTGACACTATTGTTACTGCTTTTGGACAATGATTAATCACTCTTTTCCACAACTTTATGATATAACTCATCAACTTAATACATTTATAACTGTTATAATTTTAGATACATTCTTTATTTTATATATACATAATAAAATGTTTTCTTTGCTCTTCGGATATTTTTCTAATCATTATAATCTTATTAAATAACTTTGCACTCCCACTTCAACTAGTCATTTCCACGATTCAACAAAACTACCACCTGGCCCTAAAGTTTTATCTAATTTCATGCTCTTTAGTATAGTTTTCATTCAAACTTCCTCGTTCTGCAAAAGAACTTAGATTTTTTAGTTTCATTAAAATTATCCAACTCTTCTTTTCTTGAGCTTTCTAAATGTTTTTCATTCAATAAAAGTATAGAACTCAAAATAAGTTTTTCATTTTTCCTTAATCTTCCCATCTTTCACCGACATACTTGAATCATCGCTTTTTATAAACTTAACTTGAGTAAATTCCTTGTTTTTCTATACCTTAACTTAGCGAGTTTATAAATATTCATTTCCCAAATTTTACTGTCTAATCTAGTATAAAATTATCATATTTCAATTTAGCATTTCTAATGATTCTATTAATATACTTACAAACTTGTTTATAATTCTTAAATTTGTTTTCATTTCTATGCTTTTGCAACTTTTTAAAACATTCTTTTTTGGCTTTCATTGTAACTTGAACCTTGTCATTCCACTACCAAGTTTCTTTAGATATAGAGCATTTCCCCTTCGTCTTTCTAAGAATTCCTTCAATATCTTTATAATGCGTTCCGCGATTATATTTCCCATACTGTTAGTATCATCTCAAAATTCAACCTTACTTTTATAAACATTTTATTTTTAAAAATCTCTAATTTTTCACCTTTAGAACTTCACCATCTAATTTGCAGGGTTTTCATATCTTTCTAGTTCTATGCTTTCTTTTTAATGCAAATATCTAGTACCTTAAGTCTATATTGTGATGTTAAACTAACTTTGGAAATTACCTTACAATCTTTACAGATTAAACAGCCTACATTTTTAAGAAGAAAGTAATATATTTGATTTTTATTACATCCACTCTTAAAAATCATTAAGTATTCTTATCTATTTAAACAAAGTGTAAGATCAAATCCAATTGTAAAATCTAGAATACACTCTTCAGCTTCATTCAGATTACCAAGAAAATCCATAATGAATCCACCCGTAATCGTGTTTTTTGTTTCCTATAACTCCAGCTATAATTATCTTCTCTTCTACCAATAAAGCGCATAGGCGCTAACCACATTAATTATCTTTTCTCTAATCACAAGTCCAATTAAAGTTATCCTATCTCGTTTCCTCATATGACTGCTACTACATTATTCTTAAGGTGTCTAGCTGCTAGTATTCCTACAATATTTGCATGTCTAGCTACTATTATTCTTACGTTATTTCCATGTCTATCTTTTCGATATAAAAGATTTTATATCCCATATTGTCCTTGTTCGGCCTACGATGATTATAGGGTTTTTGACTTATAAGCAACCAAATAAGTTGTATTGTTAGGGCTAAAATAAACCAATGGCCAATGCCTAAGTTTGTTTTTTGGCCCTTTGGTCCGCAAAGCCCTAAATGCCCTATTGTCCATGAAGCAAATAGAATATATTTCTAGTAAAAGACTGCTTTGCCCTCGTAAATACTTCTCTCTATGTTTTAATATCATGCATCTCATTGAAGGAAACTTAATAATTTCATTAACATAAGCAAATAAGTAACTTTTATCTCAAAAAACCACCAATTCATTTAAGCCACTAAAAAGTCAACTATCTAAAACAAAATTGGCTTGTTTCATTTAAGCTTATTTACTAATAAGCAAATAAGCGACCATCTCAAACGGGTCGTTATCTATTTCTTTGCTTTATTTTCTACCCATTTAGTCTCTTATAGGCATGCTATATTAGTTTTCCTTTCTAATCATACTATCGATTAGTTCCATTGTTTTACCAATTAATATTCGTACATTTTATATTGCTAATCTAGACCTCTAATAATGAAGTAACTTCTTTACCCACGCTCATTCAAAGGAATGCATGAACCCTTACTAACTTTTCACCGCATTTGCCCATTTTTGCAAGAAGATGATCAGTGTTTACTGCTATCTCAGAAGGATCAACATTTACAAAATGCCATCAAATAATTTAATGGTGTAATTAACACCAGCACATCATGTATTTAAAAGGACTACGCTTATTATCAGGTTCACATTTTACAAGGCCTTTTCATATTCTTAGATGGCATAAAGAAAATGCATAAGCAAAATCCAGGGAAAAAGAGCAGAATGTAGGAAGTAGAATATTAGGAAACCAAAATAGGACAGGGAACAGGCGTAACTATCACAATGCACCAACATCTAACATCATCCAAAATATAAGGACACGGAAGCATCAAGATATGCCCATCGAACCGCTATTGATGCTGTTCAGTAGACTTGCTCAAGTTTTTAACTACAAAGCAACTATTACCAGTAGCTCAGGTAGAGTCGATTTGAGCAAATGACTATGATAAGTCCTGCATAATTTCGCGCTAAGGGAACCACAAACTCTTGGGGTGTCTGTTTTTTTCTATTTTCTTTTTTTCTCATTCACAAGTTGGCAAAAAATTTGAGTTCGTTTACCTCGTTGATGCTAGAGACTGGCTTTCCCTCAAACTCGATGACCACATCACCAGGATGAAACCCAGCACGCTCTGCTGGTGAGCCTGGAGTTACCTGTGTATGAAAAATGGACTCGGCATTAGATAAAATATACGAAGGACAAAAGATTTAATACAGGACACAGCCATGGAAAGTTCAGCACCAGAAATAAACTGCTTAACTGATAGCTTAATAGTATGGATGTAAGAATCATACCAT